>RYFJ01001705.1:0-316826 GCA_003991445.1 Oryza meyeriana var. granulata | reverse complement strand
CTAGCTAACGTATCACCCGGGTCGGTCTAGTGCGGCGGCAGATCTCAATTCATCGTGAAGGTTATGCGAAAACAAACACCTAAGGAAGCATTGGAGTTGATCACCCAGCAAAGGCCGACTACAGAGGTCTGATCACCAAGACCTGTAAATGTAAGAACAACCCATCATCATCTGTGATATGAAGCTTATGTAAGACAGTAATGTAAATATAGTGCAATGCCGCCGAGCTTGAGTTACTATTGTCATTAGCTCTACATCGACTGTTTGTTCTACGCACGATTATCTATAGAACTAATTAAAATCGTTCACCGTAGAAACTATTTACTCAGCCACATGACAAATCGTTTGTAACTTCATAACTTAATAAAACAGGCTCTATATTATTGACAAAGCACATATAAACATACAGCGCCCCACTTCACGGACCGCGGTTGGAAGGAAGCGTGTGGTGAGTTAGAGAAAAACTGTACACATGGGAATGATAACTCTAGGTATAAAAAGGAGTGCTGTCTATATCCATGAGTTCTGACGAGGCACCGTCTGTCGTTTCAGGTCGGTAGGCGCCGTTGGCCATTCGTAACTCAGCGATAATGAATGGCCTTTCCCATTTTGGATAGGTTTAATGTCTGTCTTTGGTGGTTGTATTTTTCTCAGACAAGATCCCAACAAAGGTCGCTCGCCAGCTTGCCGATGTGATAAGGCAGGCCTGAAGATACTTGCCTGACTAGGATTGCGTGTCTTGCTTCTTCCAACTGTCTTAGTTCGACTAATCGGGTATTGTTTGATGCATGCTTCTGAGTGAAGCTCGACTCGTGGGAGGAACTACGTCGGTTGGTAACACAGCCTCGGCACTATAGATCAGAAAGATAAGGGATTGCAGCTTTGTCTGATAAGCTGGTGGTCCTTAGAGACAGAAGATATGATGGAGTTTTGGGTAACCACCTGCATATGGCTGTAGTCGTGAATATCCTAGCTTGACCTTGGTACGGCATGGCTGTTTGGCACACTCAATCTGCCATGCGTCCGTGGGGCCAAAAAGCATAACGAGTCTTGATGCAAATTTCACAGAATCTTGAAATACGCCATCTAGATGAGTCCGTTTCGTTAGAGCGGTTAGAACCGTGAATTCGGTATATATATCATGAGGAAGCCTTTGCTCTTGCTGTGGTGATGTTAGAGGGTTTCACCTCAATCCACTTCGTGAATTTATCTGTGAAGAACAAGTGTGTGAGACCTCCTGGCCTTCTCTTAAAAGGCCGACCATCGTCAAGCCCCCATACTGCAAAGGGCAAGAGATTGGATGGTTTGAAGTTCTTGGGCTGGGAGATTTGTTTGTCTTGCATTAGAACTGACAACCTTAGCCGCAAGTGCAAACTATGTCTTTTTACATCTGTTACTGCTGTTGGCCAGAAAAATCCTGCCGTAGTTCCGTTTCCGACTAACGTCCTGGATGCGAATTGACACTAGGGGACCCCGAGTATGGGATTGATTGCAGATCTGCTTGCCCTCGTCAGGTGTGGGCAGCGGCATGAGAGGACACCAGATGCACTCTTTAGTATAGGTCTTCTCCGACTAGATAGGAAACTCTTGCTTCGACGTTTGACTTTGTTCAGCTTGAATGCATCTTCGGGAGTTCATCGTCAGAGGAATTTGAGGAATCAGTCTACCAATCTTGAGATATGATCAGTACTTCATCTGTTGCTGGTAGGTTCAGCCCCTGACTATTCTGCACTGGTTTCTTCTGGACTGATGGTCCGTTAGTTGTTCAACGAAAATCCCAGTCGGGACCACTTCTCTCTTGGATCCATGTTAGCCAGTTGTCCTAGAGCATCGTTGTATTGTCATAAGACGTGAGTTATTCCAGCCGGCCCGGCGACTTGTTTTTCAGCTTTCTGACCTCCTGGTTTGTTGGGCGACAGTACGCTGCCATTGTATCATGCGGGGCGAGAGAAGGGTCTTTGGATGACTTGGTTCCAGATGAGTTAGTCTCTCGCAACAATCGGGGATGCCGAGTGATATGATTACAATGCGGAGCCCGTGAGATGAGTGCCTCGTATCGGCGACATGTGGAAGGGCGGGACGAAAAAGTGAATCTAGAGAACGTACTTGAGTTTTTTGCCGGTGGTGACGTCTGGTTAACGCCGGCCCCCGTGCCACCCTAGGGAACCGTCAAGTACATGGTCCAGTACTCTAGCTGTCTGTGTTTGTAGTCGTCTGAACTTCTGTCCACTCAGTTCACAAAGTCGGCTAGAGGCTTGTGATTGATCGCTGTCCGTGGCTGACAAGGTGATGGTCAAATGCCATCAACTCAAGTGCCCATTTAGCAATTCGGCCGTGGCCGCGGTTATGCAGGACATCCCCGAGTGGATACGTGTGACCCACGTGACTTGATGTGACTGAAGTTGTTGCTGTCATCCATGGCAGCGTTGCTATCATCCACGAAGATGAAGTTGTTGGTGGATGAAGTTGGTGCGGGCCGGGCATCATGCAATAGAGTGACGGGGCAGCGATTCGCAGGTCTTGCCGCATGTGCCCTTCGGCGGTTAAAAGCGTTGTGGGCACGCTTCGAGCCACCATAGTACAGTGCACTCCCAAGTGATGGGTGCGCTAGCCTCTCTGTCACAGATTGAGCCGATGGGGGGCTGCCACATGGACGCCGGTCAAAGCCAAAGAAACACACCGGTGGGACGGTACTGCCTCATTGCACCACCAAGGTGCGTGTGTCGTCGACGGGGTGTCGATGTTTTATATCAGCAACGATAATATGCGCTACTCGTGAGACCTAAACTTGATGAGACTGCAAAGGAGACACGAAACAATTTTATCCTGGTTTCAGGACCTCGTGTGAGGTAATACCCTACTTCCATCGTGGTGTATTTTGCCTTGAGTTTCGTCTATTGAGATTCTGTTCTCTGTTGTTCTCTGCCCTAGGGCTCCTTGCCTCTGATCCTTATATACAGAGGAGGCAAGTGTTAGAAGTAGGAATCCCAGTCAGACTTGACCATGGGATTTCCTTCTAGAATACAACGTACCCAACTAGGACTATATCCCTTTTCTTATCGTAACAAGGTAATATTCACGAGTCTTGTTGCATCCCTAACTATAGGATTGGGCCTATCCTTTGTCTGAGTGGCTAGAAAGCTTCTCATGAGGTACCCAGGCCCATGGCCTCCACAGTAGCCCCTGAGACCTTCAAGTTGAGTCACAGCTAGTGCCGAGTGCTCATCCTCCTCGGTGAAGATTTCCCAAGTGCCTTACTCCCGAGTACCCATTGTCCGAGTACATCTTCTCCAAGTCCTGCTTAATATTAGCTGGCAGTGAGGTTATGAAGGGCTTCATAAAAATATGAATAGTGTGAGCCGAATAGGCTCACCTATTAGGTGTAGCCCCTGACTTCTGTTTAATTGTGAAACAATTAAACATAAAGTCAAAGATCTTTAACCTTCAAGTCCTTTCCGAGTGGTATATTTCTCAGAAATTGGACTCTTCAGCATCATATCAGCTGGCAATATTTTTGCTGAAGGCAATTTTGGCTAAGCATGTAAGCCATGTACCACTTCATAGATTTTTGCCCAATATGTGGTGAGGTGTTCTTGAGAGATACCTGCATCCCCAATTTTAAAGGAGACCAACTATTGATCCTTATAAGGATGTATCCTCAATACCTATCAAATAATTCAGATATCTGAACACATGTGTCTAGTAATTAGGCTTAACATGAAGCATATCTGATTATTTTGATCGGTTTATGTAAAATAGCATTTGTATTGTGATTTTAATACAGTTAGCGATTGGCCCAGTAGGACATGCTATTTAGAAACTCATATCTTATGGCCCATTACCGAGCTAGTCGGCCCAAGCCCACTAAGTTGGCGCAGGCCTTACAAAGCGGCAGGAGAGAGAATATTCCTCTTTCTCCCCCAATCTGCCAAATCGCTTTAGCTCCCAAAACCGCGCCCAAATTTCACACTCTCCACCTCGCTAGGGTTCACTGCTGCTCACGCTCTCGGCTTGAAACCTGCCGAGCTCCATTTCCCAGCGTTGATTTCCAGTGCCCTAGAGCTTCTCCACCCGGTTCCTCATCTCCAGCAATGCCGAGGGCCCCCTTCAAGATCCCCGACATGTCATCTGGAGTTTGGCCAGCATCGGACTGTAGCATAGTGAAGTTGCAGATTTTGGAAAAGAGGATGATTCTTCAACAACAAGAAACCATCAACTGGCACCCAGCCGAGGGTGAGGTCGTCCCCACTCCTTGCCTTCTACCAGATTGAATTGGTGAATCTTAACCCCAGCTTCATTCTTTAAATTTCTATCTTTCCCACTCTCTGTGAAGCTTTTCTGGGGGTTAAGCCCCATTTCAATCTCTTCAGATACCTCTTCCACATTAAGCCCTAGCCATCCAAATCCAAAATCCAAACCATCAGGGGGCAGGCCTTCAGCTCATGAAAGCCTACCTCAATGTCCCCCTAAAAACTTCTCTCAAGGGGTGGCACCGAGAGTGGTTCTATTGCTTGAATCTAGAACCCTCTCTCCCCCGTTCATAGGCAATCCTCCAATTGTCCTGGAGAACTAGTTCTCCGTGCCATCACATGAGGAGATGGGGCAAGTCTACCAGCTGCTGGAGAAGATTGATCTGCTAAAGGGGAAAGGGTTCACTGGTCCCAAGGTGGCAAGATATTTTTTGAACCACCGAACCCAACCACTGAAGGCTAGGAGCCACTTTGGATTCGACTACCAGGGCAAGAATGATCCGAGCCGAGAATATCCTGACTTCGTTGACAAGAACAAGGTCACTGACATTTTGTTGGGCTTCTTTGTCAATGGAGTTGTGGATACTGAAAACGAGGAACGAGCCTCTAAACCCTACTGCAAGGGCAGGCCCCGGCCAAAGGTAACATGCTATGTTGCTGTTAATTTGATATCCATCTGTGACGAATGCCATGAATGTTGTGCAGCTCTACAGTGCATAATAGATAATATCCGAACATCTGCAGGACTGCGAAGAGTTTGATTCTGATTCCCAAGACTAGTTGGCCGTGGGATCCAGGAAACGCCCAGCCAGCCCTTCAGCCGCCCAACCCAGCCCCAAAAGGGCAGGGAAAAGACCAGCAACTGACTAGGGCAAAAAGAACGATGTGTCAATTAAGGCACCTGGGAACCTGAGGATCAAAGACACCAGTAGCACCGCCCCCAGGCCTTCCAACCCCAGGACAACACCGCCGAGTGCCGCCACCCCTAGTCGGCCGTGTCCAACACAGCACCGACTGGGCCAAGCTCACCTCTTCCGACTGCCGCGCTGATAAGCCCAACAGTCGGCAGTTCTCTGCCGCCAAGCAGGCTATCCAGCCCCTCGCCAACTTCCTCCGCCCCCAGCGCACTAGGGTGAAAATTTAAAACTTCCAAGAGGTATGAAAATCTTTAATCTTCAAAGAGACTTGAACATTCTTGCAATATCTTGAAGGTTGTATATTTTCTGTAGGAAGCCGAGTGACGCTGACCCCAAGGGGGTAGCGCCACCAACCCCTGTGGTAGATCCCGCCCTAGCTGAGCCCGAACCAGCCACGCCACAGGCCGAGTCAGAGATCGCCCCAACCCCTGAAGCTGAGGTAATCCCACCAGCCGAGCCACAAGCACCAGCTAGCCAGGACATCATGGTCGAGGCCCCAGTCCCTGTTGACGCCGAAAACCGCCGGGGGCCGCTCGGCGTCGCGGAGACACGCGAAGGCCTGGGAGATCTACTTAGCTCCAGTGAAGGTCCTAAATTATTGAGGTTCGTAGGCGTGCCAGTCAATTTGACCCAGCAATTGACAAGGAGATAAAAAAAATATTAGCCAACAACCCAATCGGCCGACAGACTGATGTAGACTCAATTGCCGATAGCTCCTATACCGAATTCCCCTGAACCGACTGCCCGACTTGCCCGGGCCCTCGCCTGTGTCTGCGCCCGGGTCTTCACCTATTGCCCACGCTCGGGTTCTCGTCTGTTGCCCGAGCCCGGGACCTTGTGCCCGCGCCCGGATCTCTGTGCCCGTGCCCGGGTCTTCGTGCCCGCGTCCGGCTACCAGCAGCGATCGGCCGATAAGCCGATAAAGTCTTCCTTCAGCCGATGGCGCCAACAGTGCTCGCCCATCGGCTACGCCTGTACCCGGGCCCTCGTCTTCGGCATGCTCGCGTCCGGGTCCTTGTTGGTCCTCGTATCCGGGTACGCGTGCCTGACTGTCAACAATACTTGCGCATCGGCTAAGAAACCGATAATATAGTCGATTATAATATAAACAGATCAAAAGCCAGCCGACTGATAAATAAACACTTGGACATCGGCTAGAGGCCGATGATATAGTAGATAAGCAAAATAATGAATATAGTGCAGTCGGCTTTATGCAGTACATAAAAGAATTACAATATAAGTTAGCCGATTACTGATAGAACATGTGTATCGGCTGGGTAGCCGATGATAATGTAAAACAAAGACGCAATCGACTGTGATAACAGATAACCTATCGGCTAAGCGCTCCGATAGAACATCGCATAAAACCCATCGACCCATCAAGGATAAACTTATCATTATCAATCTAGTAGTTCAAACCTAACTGATGCAGCACAGATTAATAATGACAAAAGAACCTCGATGAGACGATAGACCTAATGCAACTGTGATGTAATAAGATAACTTATCGGCTATACATTCCGATAAGACGCTTGCATGGAAACCATCAACCTAGCAGGAACGATTTATCACGAGCAGTTTAATAGGTCGGACCCAACCGATGCAGCACAAACTGATGATAAATCGCTCCCAGTAAGCCGATGAAGACTATGCACGCGTGATGTGGTATACCTGATCGGCCTAAGAGATCGAACCGAACCGATGCAGCCGTAAACAGAGCAGATACACCTGGGTAAGGGGTGACGAGTCTTACCCTCTCGCAGGAGTTCGGACCTAACCGATGCAGCCCCGCTCGAGAAGCAAGAACCTGTCGAAAGGGTGGCGATGCGCCGAAGTTTATTGATCGTTGTGATGATTTACAAGGTCCCCGGGCATACGCATATATACCCCGGGTTGATACAGTCCTGATTGGACACGAAACAGGACTTTCCTATCTAGAAAAGGAAAATTACAAGTCCTGATCGGACAGGAGATCAGGTTTCCTAAAAGATAAAATACTAATATCTAATTAATAGATAAGATAATTAACTGCCATATTTGCGGTCTTCACGCTTCCTTCTCAAGCTTGGTCTCTTCCAGATGAGCTTCCATTGGCTGACACAATCTTTTTTCCGTTAACTAAGTCTGATATGAATCGTGCCAAATTTTGGCGTTAACAGTCCCTGAGCTTGTCTAGGAAGTCATGCCGCCCGTTGAGCCAAGGCCCAGGACTCCATCACCTCCACTGTCGTCTTCTTCTGATGAAGGCAATCTACCCAGGCTCGACGCTCCCCCGCCAGTCTTCCCCTGGACATTTCACAAGATTACTCCAGAGGGGGAAGCTGAAAGCTTCGAGCACGACAAGCAAGCGGCCTAGAGAGAAAGGGTGAACCTGATGTATGCCGCCATCGCTGCATCAAGTGGGATCCAGGTACACAGTCAATCTTGCTGTATTTGCTGATTGGCAATTCCTCAGAGTTTTGCATCCTTGTTGTTTGTTTTGCTTGACTTCAATACTTCTTAAGCAGAAGGTGGTCGATCGGTCAGAGAAGATGGGCAAAGTCCTGACCGAACTCGCCCCTCAGCTTACTCAACTCCAATAGCTCCAGGCTACCAAGGAAAACCTGGAGAGATCTAGCAAGGAGAGGGAGCAGTGGCTAAGGGGGTCGGTGGACAAGCTCAGGGATGAAAACTGGGCTTAGGCTGGGACAATCAGAAGTAAGATTCCTTTTTGCCTGAGTGACCTCAGATGAATCTCTTTGTATTGTTGATCGCTGACTCTGTTTGGCTGTAGCTCTTGAGACAAACCTCAATAACCAGTCCCTAGAAATCGAACGCCTGAAGAAGGATCTGAAAGAGTCGAGAAGGCAATGTCCAAGGTGGACACCGAGAATGCGAGTAAGTCCCATGACTGTCTGTGTATTCGGCTGGCATGGTTGTCCTGATATTTCTGATGTCTTTGCCTCTATGTGAGCAACCTTCAAAGCCAACACCAAGATCCAGTCTGGCACCTTCACAAAAGAAATCAAGGTGATCAAAGAATCACGGCAAATCATTGTAGATTCTGCAAAGACCTTGTTGGACATCATGCAGCCGACCCTGGCTGGTCCTAGCTCCAACTCAATTGCCCAGGTGGCACAGCGTCTCGTGGAAGCCCGAGGAGTCCTGAAGAAGTACTCGGACGAGTGTGTCACCATAGGGATTGCCCAGGCACTAGCCATGACCAAGTCTCTCTATGCTCGGGTAGATACTGAGGCTATTGGTGAAGGCTTTGCTGAGGGCACTGTTGATGTTTTGTATTGGCAATAAGAATATGGGGCTACTCGTGAGACCTAAACTTGATGGATTGCAAGGGAACACAAAACAATTTATAGTGGTTGAGGCCCTCGAGATGTGGTAATACCCTATGTCCAGTTGTGGTATATTGCCTTTGAGGTTTCTCTGATGAGATTATGCTATCTGCCCTCAGGGGGCACCCTGCCTCCCCTTATATACAGGGAGACAGGGTTACAGAGTAGGAATCCCAGTCAGACTCGGACCAAGAGATTTCCTTCTAGGAATACAACGTGCCCGACTAGGACTATATCCTTCCCTTGTCGTATAGGGTTATGTATGCCGAATCCTATTGTATCCCTGATTACAAGGTTAGACCCATCCTCTGTCCGAGTGGCCCAATAGCTTCTCATGAGGTACCCGGGGGCCCATGGCATCCACAACAATCCCTGAGACTTTCATAGTTGAGTCACAGCTGATGCCAAGTGCTCATCCTCCACGGTGAAAATTTCCAGAGTGCATTTCTCCTGAGTACTCTTTGTCCGAGTGCTTCTTCTTCCGAGTCCTGCTTCATGTCAGCTGGCAATGAGGCTATGAAAGGCTTCATGTAAAAAATATAAATAGTGTGCGCTGAATAGGCGCACCTATTAGGTGTAGTGTAACAGCCCACTTTTGATCTTTGGTGCATAAAACAGTTTTTCCATCTGCATGCTCTTCATGTCATCTTTCATGCATGAAAAACCCAGCCTTGCCCCCAAGTTTCTTTCGGTTTCAAGCAAGCTGCCCCAATCGGACCATCCGCTTGGGGATTGGACTGTCCGAATCCCTCCAATCGGACCGGCCGCCTCTCAATCGGATCTCCCGAGCCCGCGCCCACCCTCGCTCCCGAGCTCACGCCCGCACCCTCTCGCTCCCGAGCTCGCGCCCGGGCTCTCTCTCTCGAGTTCGCGCCCGTGCCCGCGCTCTCTCGCGCCCGCGCCCTCTCCCGAGCTCGCGCCTGCGCCCTCTCGCTCCCGAGCTCGCGCCCGGGCTCTCTCTCTCTCTCGAGTTCGCGCCCGCGCCCTCTCGCTCCCGAGCTCGCGGCCGGGCTCTCTCTCTTGATTTCGCGCCCGCGCCTGCGCTCTCCCGCGCCCACGCCCTCTCTCGCGCCCACGCCCTCTCCCGAGCCCGCGCCCGCGCCCTCTCTCGCGAACCTGAGCCCTCGCCCGCGCATTCATCCAATGGGTCTCGTGTTTGAATCGCATGGTTGTTGGAGACAGTCCTCAAGTGTGAATCTTTGTTACGTGATGCTATCTTTTGTGCCCTGTCCTCCGTCGTCCAAACAAGATCACGCAAGGATCTCTCCCCGCCCGTGCGGCTCGACCAGGTGGCTTCCTCTGCGCGCCCCAGACCACGTGGGAGGGAGTGGCAGAGCCACCTTGGGACCTCGCGAGATGCCCCCGACAGCCTCAGCGGCGCCCTGCCCTGTCCCATCTGTCTGCTGCACGCTTGCCCGCGCACACGCCATCGTGAGACCGATGGAGAACCAGCGCCCCTCCCCTCTCCTCTCCTTCCTTGCCTTCTTTTTTAACCAAGCCTATGCCCTCCTGTTTCCCCAGCTCGCCCTCTTTCCCACCTGCCAAGGACCCAAAGGATTGCCCCTTGGTTTGCTGAGAAGGTGAGGTGCCGCCCACGGCGCCGGTGAGCACACCCTTTCCGTCTGAGAGCTCCGGTGAGTTTCACCTTGTCTCAGCTGTGTCACCACGTGTTCTTGCCCGACCTAACTCCGTTTTCGCCCTCAGCAGGCACCACTGCAGCCCCATCGTGTTTTGTAATGCCGATCGGGTGCCGCCGTGATCTTGTGGCCACTAAACTGCACCCTGGTGAGTTAGCGCTGTCCTGGCCGTATCACCATCTTCCCTTCACTCTTTGAGCTCATCATAGCACTTGTCTGCAGCCTCCATCACGAGCGACCCTGTTGCCGATCCGACCACCGCCTCAGCGTCGCACCCCACGGCCTGCACTCTTCGGTGAGCTTCTGTTTCTGCATGTACTTCCTTTTATTCTTGGGAGGCCACTAGTTCTCCCCACGTCCTTGGCTGGGCCTGTCATGCCATTGTTTTGCCATCCACCCAAGCGTCACCACCATGGCCATATGTGTGGATGAGGCTCAATCGGAGCATGGCGGCATGTAGTAGAGCCCTTCGATCTTGCATGCAGCACCCCTAGAGCTTCCTCGTGCCCTGCATGCGCTAGCCATGCACTCGGGCATGAGAGGACAGAGGTAGATGAGCCGTGCATTAGCTTGGCTTTTCACCAAACACCTTAGGTGCGCTTGTATTTGAGTGAGCAGCAGCCACCCCATCAGCCCCATGCAAGCCAGGTTGGCCCCACTAGCATTAGAATGGGATAAAACCACGAGTAGAGCAGCTGCTGTTGGATTCCCTTTTTGCCGGTCATCGTTAACGTGCGAAGACGTGTAGTTTGCGCGTACGAAGACATCGTTTTTGGACCGAGGCGTTCGCCGCTACCGAAGCCTTCCCATAGGTTCCACTTGTGCATCCAGTGACCCCTAGGCCCTAGAAACCCTCCACTCCCCCAAACGCCTAGGATTAATGCTTCACGCCCGATGGATTTCACGTGTTAGGCCGTTTTAGTGACGTGTGAATTCCTTGTCACTTATGTTGCCACTGAAAATTTGGGTTCATGTGGTTGGGAAGATGTCAATAGGTATGCTTAGTTTGCTATTTAATCAATGCTACTTGTTACTTGATTTTGGGATGTTGGGGAAAAGAAGCATTAGCGAAAGTATGGAAATGAACAGTGGGTATTTTTCCCCTGTGCTCTTGGTGGAAAACAAAAATTGAAAACATGCTTTTGGACTTGGGCGAGTGGATGTAGTGTTCGGTGCCTTGTTGTGGTACCGATTAGGTGGTTGTCTCGCCCGGGTCACTAAGGACCGATTCTATGGTGTAGCTAGAACCAAGAAGCACAGTGCAAACCACATGTGGCTCTTATGGGGAGTTCCTAGCTTAGTATATTGTTGATACCTAGCAATAGACCCGCCGGTGGTAGTAGTAGGTCATTATTGTTGACATTGGGATAGTGCAGGTTATGGTTTTTGTCCATAGCCCGAAGGTACCTTGATTATTGTTCAAGGGTGACCAGCATATTGTATGAGCCTTGGGGATTTTGGGAGGCCTCCCAACTCCCTAGGGATGGATCATAAGCGTGGGATATTGCTAGGTCAACGATAGAAAGGCTTTGTCATTGATGGTGTGAGCCTCCTGTGTGGTAACTCATATTGTCCTTGTCATGTGGGTACAGTTATACACACTCTCGAGAGTTAAAACTATTCGAATAGCCGTGTCCTCGGTTATGGACGACTTGGGAAATTCTCCACCGTAGTAGTTTTAATTTTTTTGGGACCGTTTTGGGGAAAGATCTTGGTGCGAACGGGGAGTTCGCTGGGATGGTTGTGGCAGCGTGTTGCCACTGTTGGCTGGCATGGGCAGGGAGCCCATATGGTTGGAAACAAGATCTTTGTTAATTTGTTGTTCTATTTGGCCAGTCGGCCTCTATGTAATCGCTAAAGTCTAGACTCTTGTATGACTTATGTTTGGACTGCTGTGAGCTGAACCTGTGATGTATGGATTATGATGCCAATGTTGAATGTGTGTGCTAGCAATTGATCGTGGGACTAGCACGGTACACACATAGGGTTCGGGGTCAAACCCGGGTCCGACATGTAGCCCCCGACTTTGTGCTTAATTGTGAAACAATTAAACATAAATTCAAAGATCATTAACCTTTTAGCCTTTCACGAGTAGTATACTACACGGTATGTAGACTCTTTAGCATCATGTCAGCTGGAATAATTTTTGTTCATGGCAATTGGTGGCTAATCATGTAAGCTAAGTACTACTTCTTGGATTTTAACCCAATGTGTGGTCAGGTGTACTTGAGAGATTCCTACATCCCCAATTTTAATGGAGACCAGCTGTCGATCCTTATAAGGATGTATCCTCAATACTTGGCAAATAATACAGATATCTGAACACATGTGTCTAGCAATTAGGATTTCATGAAGCATACCTGATTATTTAATCGGTTTTTGTAAATAGCATCTGCACTGTGATTTTAACACAGCTAGCAGTCGGCTCTATAGGTATGCCATTTAGAAACTCATATCTTGTGGCCCAGTACGGAATTAGCCGGCCCAAGCCCACTTATCAGCACTGGCTCTATAAAAGCGGGGAGAAAGAGAAAAGATTCCCTCATCTTCTCCAATCCACCAATCGTTTCGTCTTCCAGTTTCCGTGCCGAAATTTCGTGCTTTGTCTCTCTAGGGTTTGCCATAGCCAGCGTCTCCCGCTCGAAACTCGCGTGATTCCACTCCGCCGCATCCATCCCAAACCTCCAATAGCATTTCCCCCAAATCTTCTCGTTCCCAGCAATGCCGAGAGCTTTGCTCGAGATCCCAAAGATGTCCGCTGAAACTTGGCCAGTTTCAGACTGTGATTCGACGAAGCTGAAGTACTTGGAGAAACAACTGATGCTGCAGTGACAAGAAGTCATCCATTGGTGCACCACCAAAGAGGAATCTATGAAGGCCATGGGCCCCGGGTACCTCATCACAAGCATATGGGCCACTTGGATAGAGGATGGGCCTAGCCTTGTAATTAGAGATATAGTAGCACCCGGCAGACTTTGCCTTGTATAATAAGGAATATATAGTCCTAGTCGGGTAAATTGTATCTCTAAGAGGAGATCTCTTGGCTGTATCTGGCTAGGACTCTTACTTTGTACCCCTGTCCCCCAATATATAAGGGGAGGCAGGGCGCCCCCTGAGGGCAAGAGAAGATCATAGATACACAAAAATCCTCAAAGGAATAACACCACAACTGGACATAGATTATTACCTCACATCAAGGGCCTGAACCAGTATAAATCTCCCCATGTTCCTTTGCAATCCACAGAGTTTCCATCCACCGAGTAGCCCCATATTCATATCGCCGGTGTAAAACATCGACAATTGACGCGCCAGGTAGGGGCGTCGGCGAGATCTACTTCAACAAGCTCAATGGATCCAACAACAGGAGTCGACGGTGACAAATTCTCCCTCGGAGACAATTTCTGTGGAGGCCATGGGCCCTGGGTACCTCACCACCAGCATATGGGCCACTCGGATAGAGGATGGGCCAAATTATGTAATTAGAGATAAGATAGCACCCGGCAGGCTTTACCTTGTATGATAAGGAAGACAGGCTTAGTCGGATAAGTTTCTATCTCTAAGAGGGAAATCCCTTGGCCGTATCCGGCTAGGATCCTTATCCTGTACCCCTGTCCCCTAGTATATAATGGGAGGCAGGGTGCCCCATGTGGGCACGGAAGATGATTAATCGACATAACCTCTCATAGGAATAACACCACAATTGGACGTAGGGTATTACCTCACATCGAGGGTCTGAACCAGTATAAAATCTCTTTGCGTTCCTCTGCAATCCACCGAGTTTCCCCTTGCCGAGTAGCCCTATAGTTCTATTGCCGGTGTAAAACATCGACAGTTGGCGCGCCAGGTAGGGGCTTCGGCGAGTTTCACAACTACAAGCTCGATGGATCCAACAAGCGGAGTCAACGGCGACAAGTTCTCTCCTGGAGACACAATTTCCTTCATAAGCCTCGACTTCTTTGCCGACCAGATCGGCAACCTCACCTTGGCCAAAGCAGATCCAATCCAGCCGGCCGAGGAACCAGCCGACGTTGCGCCAGTCGGCCCACAGGACGCCACAATCTCCTTCAACGATTTACTACGGCAGTCCTTCACTTCGCCGAGAATTGGGACAACTCTCTCCTTCGGCGTCCAACTTGCGCTAGGCCTTGAGCCAGCCCGGGTTGGGCCAAGAACGGGGGAGATCGTCAATTTCCCACACAGATTCGGCGATGCTGCGGATCTACATCCCACGCAGCAGACCCGATCTCCTGCGATTCAGTTTGGACACGGCCAAGCACCGTTTCAGATTGGATCTAGAGAGGTCGGAGTCGTTCTTACTCCGATAAACTACTCGGAGTCCGATTCCAAGTCGGATAATGGTTCGAGCACTAGCTCGGACTCTAGTCTGGCAAGTCTTCTTCTGTCCCACGAGATCTTTATGGCTTCAACACCACCATCCAAGGTGCGCCGACTACAAGAGGAGCAACAGGAGGAGGCGCGCCGACTGCAACAACAGGAGGAGGCTGACCGCGAGGCTCGCAATGACGAGCTACGCAAGGCTGGGAGAGCGGCTCAGTAGCAGATTCTCCAGACCAAAGTCGGCGATCATGACGTCTTTGTCACACCACAACAGAATGTTGTGGCCCCCGCAACCTTGCTGGACATGCTCCAGCTCAGGCCTGATCACCAGGCCACCCCAACTATCGCTAAGATCAAGGCGATGATCACGGCTGCAGACTGCCAGCAACAACAACAGCAATCGGGCGACACCGTGGTTCCGACTAACCGGTCGGGATCTCTAGCAACGGACTCATCCACGTTAGCACGGCGTCGGGCGGCCGGCTCAAGTCGGCCACACTAGGAGTCTAGGCAAACGTCACTCGGCAATGACAACCGGCGGGGTCACCAGTATGACCGCCGGCCCAACCATGACCTCCAAGTATGCCTGCAACATGACCTCCGTCATACCATCAACGCCCGATGCCACGAACGAGAAGAGGACGAGCGCTGCTAATTGGAGGACGAAAACGACCGCCTCGGTCTCCATCATGAGCGGTTTATCCGCCGTGGCTGAAGCCCGAGCCCTCATGAAGACGAAGGCATTCCTGCTTTCACACGGGAGCTGCAGGACGTCGATTGGCCGACTGGTTTTAAGCCCACAGGGATCGAAAAGTATGACGGCAAAACAAATCTCGAGTCCTGGCTCACCGTATATACCCTGGCAGTTCGAGCTGCTGTGGGCGACAGCAAAGCCATGGCTAACTACCTCCCGGTCGCCCTAGCCGACTCGGCGAGGACATGGCTGACAGGGCTCCCGAGGCGGTCGATCGGTTCCTGGGGAGAACTTAGGGAGTGGTTCATCAGCAACTTTCAGGGAACCTACGAGAGGCCATCTTCTGAGCATGATTTGTATCAACTACACCAGAAGAAGAATGAGTCTCTACGAGATTTTATCAAGAGATTCTCTGAGAAGCACAACAAGATCCCAATGATCCGAGACGAGGCCGTCATCGCCGCCTTCCGCAAGGGGGTAAAGGACGCCCCGTTCATCGCGAAATTCACTCGGAAGCCACCACCCTCTATCCGGGCTCTTTTCGATATGGCCAACAAATACGCCAACTCAACTGAAGTGGTCGCAGAGGCCCTTGATGAGAAGGAGTCCCGACAGAAAGACCAGAAGACAAAAGCCGATAACGAGCCGTCTCAAAACAAGTCTGGCAGCCACAAGCGGAAGTCGGACAATGAGGTGGCCAACATGGAATGCACTCGGTCGCGGCCCCAGCGGAATAACGACTACCAAAAAGTCATGAGCGGGCCATGCCCCTTTCACCCCAAGGGCAAGCACGCGGCCAAAGACTGCTACATGCTTAAGAAGTTTGCCTCCGAGCAGGCTTCATCATCTGGCGCCAACAAGGACAAAGACAAGCCAGACCAGGGTTCGGCTAACGATTTTCAAGATCCTCAAGCCGAGCTCAACCATATCTTCGGAGGGCCATCTGCCTACGAGTCCAAGCGCAAACAGAAGCTATCAGCGCACGACATCAACACGGTCTCTACAACGGACAACCCCCAGTACCTGCGCTGGTCAGAGATGGCCATTACCTTCAACCGCGCAGATCACCTAGATCGGGTTTCACACCCGGGACGCTATCCACTCGTCCTAGACCCGGTCATCAGAAATATCAAGCTGAAGAAAACCTTCATCGATGGAGGCAACGCGTTCAACATCTTATTCACCAAGACTTTGGACGAGATGATGATTCCTTATTCAGAATTACGGCCGAGCACTGCGCCCTTCCACGGGATAATTCCCGGCCTGTCATCAACTCCACTCAGGCAGATCACATTGCCAGTAACTTTCGGCACGCAGGATAACTTCCGCACGGAAAATGTCTGCTTCGAGGTCGCCGACTCCGAGACCGCGTACCACGCGATACTAGGACGACCAGCACTCGCCAAATTTATGGCGATACTGCACTATACATATATGGTGCTCAAGATGCCTGGGCCGGCAGGAGTCCTCTCCCTCCGCAGCGACGTCAAGCAAGCTTTCACCTACGACAAGGAGAGGTGCGAATTGGCTCAATCACAAGAGGCGGCAGTCGGGCGCAATAGCATTCGGCAAGCCGTCACAGCAAAAGTCAAGCAAGATCAAGTTTCGGCAAAAAAGGCGGCGAAGTCGGGAATTTCAGCGGACTCTGACACGAAGAAGATCCCCCTGGACCCTTCTGACTCCTCCAAGACTGCCCTAGTCGGGACCAGACTCGACCCCAAATAGGAAGACGTGCTTGTCACCTTCCTCCAAGCCAACAAGGATATATTTGCGTGGAAACCATCCGACATGCCGGGCATACCAAGGGAGGTGATCGAGCACACCCTCAATGTAAAGATAGACGCCAAGCCAGTCAAGCAACGGCTATGGCGCTTCGCTCAAGACCGCAAGCATGCTATTCGGGAGGAGATCACCAAGCTCCTCGCAGACGGGTTCATCAAGGAGGTCTATCACCCGGACTGGCTGGCAAACCCAGTTCTGGTCCGAAAGAAAAATGGTAAATGGTGCATGTGCGTCAACTACATCGATCTCAACAAGGCGTGCCCCAAGGACCCATTTGGTCTTCCCAGGATAGATCAGGTGGTAGATTCCACGGCCGGGTGCGACCTACTCAGCTTTCTCGACTGCTACTCGGGATAACATCAAATCAGCCTGAGGGAGGAAGACTGCTTAAAGACATCTTTCATCACGCCGTTTGGAGCGTACTGCTACATCACAATGCCGTTCGGTCTGAAAAATGCTGGAGCAATCTATCAACGGGCAATTCAGTGGTGTCTGCACACTCAGATCGGGTGCAACATGGAAGCCTACGTCGACGACGTGGTGATCAAGACCAAGTCCAAAGAAGACCTCATCGCTGACCTGGAAGAAAGCTTCCAAAATCTTCAATGATTCAAGATGAAGTTGAACCCGGAAAAATGCGCCTTCGGAGTGCCATCCGGCAAGTTACTCGGCTTCATTGTCTCACATCGTGGCATCGAGGCAAACCCGGAGAAAGTCAACGCCATAATGAACATGGCTCCCCCGGCTAACTAGAAGGACGTCCAGAAGCTGACAG
Organism: Oryza meyeriana var. granulata; assembly: GCA_003991445.1. Lineage (NCBI taxonomy): Eukaryota > Viridiplantae > Streptophyta > Magnoliopsida > Poales > Poaceae > Oryza > Oryza meyeriana. The sequence continues at coordinate 299,104 of RYFJ01001705.1, read as the reverse complement.
GCTGCATGGCAGCACTCAGCCGATTTATTTCCCGACTGGGCGAACGGGGTATGCCCTTCTTCAAGCTACTCAAAAAGGTGGACAATTTCTAATGGACTCCGGATGCCCAACAAGCCTTCGAAGACTTCAAACAATTTCTCACATCACCTCCCGTGTTGGCGTCACCTATGCCCCAAGAACCGCTAATGTTATATCTGGAGGCAACCACTCAGGTAGTCAGCACGGTGCTGGTGGTCGAGCAATCCGAACAGGGTCACATCCAGAAAATACAACGGCCAGTTTACTTTGTCAGCGAGGTACTTGCCGACTCGAAGACGAGATATTTGCAGGTCCAGAAGCTATTATATGGCCTACTCATCACAGTCCGGAAGCTGGTGCACTATTTCCAAGCACATCAAGTCACGATGGTCACATCGTTTCCACTTAGGGATGTCCTCCATAATCGCGAGGTCACCGGCCAAATCGCTAAATGGGCACTCTAGTTGATGGCGTTCGATATCACCTTTCAGCCACGGACAACAATTAAATCACAAGCTCTAGCCGACTTCGTAGCCGGGTAGACAGAAGTTCAACTGCCTACATCAACAGCGAAGCTAGAGTACTAGACAATGTACTTTGACGGTTCTCTACGGATCGGCGGCGCCAGGGCTGGAGTCATATTAACATCCCCCACCGGCGAAAAACTCAAGTACGTCCTACAAATCCACTTCCCGGCTTCCCACAACGTCGCCGAGTACGAGGCACTTATCCACGGGCTCCGGATTGCTATATCACTCGGCATACGTCGACTGGTTGTGCGCGGGGATTCTCAACTCGTGGTGAACCAAGTCATGAAAGACTGGACTTGTCTCGATGATACCATGGCGGCATACTGTCAGGAGGTCCGCAAGCTGGAAAAGAAGTTTGACGGGCTGGAAATAACACATGTCCTGCGCCAATACAATGACGCGGCAGACGAGCTGGCAAATATGGGATCCAAGCGAGAAGCGGTTTTGACTGGAATCTTTGTCGAGCAACTCATGGAGCCATCAGTCAAGAAGAAACCGGCGCCGGAGCAGTCGGGAGGCGAACCTACCCTGGCTACAGATGAGGTGCTGCACATATGTCAAGACTAGCGAGCCCCTGTTGTCAAATTTCTCCTAGACGATGAACTCCCAGACGATCGCAATCAAGCTGAACAAATCAAGCGTCGAAGCAAAAGCTTTCTACTAGTCGGAGAAGACCTGTACTACAGGAGCGCATCCGGTGTCCTCATGCGTTGCGTCACCACCAAGGAAGGCAAGCAGATCCTGCAGTTGATCCACTCGGGTATATGTGGCAACCATGCCGCATCCAGGACGTTAGTCGAAAAGGCTTACCGGCAGGGATTTTTCTGGCCCACAGCAGTAACAGACACAAAAGAAATTGTTCGCAAGTGCGAGGGTTGCCAGTTCTACGCAAGACAAACAAATCTCCCAGCCCAAGAACTCCAAACTATCCCTATTTCTTGGCCATTCGCAATATGGGGGATCGACATGGTCAGGCCTTTCATGAAAGCGCCAGGAGGGTTCACACATCTATTCGTCGCAGTTGACAAGTTCACGAAGTGTATTGAGGCCAAACCTGTTGCAACAATAACAGCGGCACGAGCAAAGGACTTCATCATGAGTATACTATACCGATTCGGGGTCCCTAACCGCATCATCACTGACAACGGTACTCAGTTCACGGGCGGCGTATTCCAAGACTTCTGCGAAGATTTTGGCATCAAGATTTGCTATGCATCTGTGGCACACCCACGGAGCAACGGGCAGGTCGAGCGAGCCAACGGTATGGTCTTACAAGGCATCAAGGCCAGGATATTCAACCGACTACAACCATATGCGGGCCAGTGGGTACAAGAACTCCCATCTGTTCTCTGGTCTCTCAGAACCACAGCTAGTCGGGCAACAGGGCAATCCCCTTTCTTTCTGGTCTACAGTGCTGAGGCTATGCTACCGACAGAGTTACAGTTCGGCTCTCCGCGAGTCCAGGCTTACTAAGAAGACGTCTCAAACAATACCCGACTGGTCGAGCTAGACCAGCTGGAAGAAGCAAGGGACATTGCAACAATCCAGTCGACAAGGTATCTTCAAGGCCTATGTCGCTACCACAATCGCAATGTCCGTGGCTGCCCCTTTTTGGTCAGGGATCTCGTCTTGAGAAAAATACAAACCACCAAAGACAGGCACAAATTATCCCCACTTTGGGAAGGGCCGTTCATTATAGCCGAGGTTACGCGGCCAGGCGCCTACCGACTAAAGACCGAAGACGGTGTCCTCATTAGCAACTCATGGAATATAGAACAGCTACGTCCTTTCTATACCTAAGCGTTATACTTTATCATGTGTATAGTTTTCTCTGACTCACTACGCCGCTTGTATCAACCGAGTAGTGAGTCGGGGGCTGCATGTATTATATGTGTTTTGTCAATAATATACGAGCCTGTCTTACTCCAGTTATGAAGCCTTACTACGACTGTCACGTTTGCCCAAGTGCACTTTCTTAGAGTGAACGATTTTATTAAGTTCCGACAGACTAACTCGGCGCAGACTACACATTCGAGTAAAGCTAATGACAACTGAGTAGTAATTCAAGGCTTGGCGGCACTGCACATATATTTACACATGTTTTCCACAAAAGTTTATATATACCGACTACATGATATATTACTCTTACAGACCCAAGTCTCGGGTGATTATCTTAGCAGTCGGCCTAGCCCGGGCTATTAGCTCCAGCGCCTCCTCGGGCGTCGTCTCCTCGGCAAACCCCTCCCCAATGGCTTCAATGTCTGCCCTCAGGTAGATTGATTTGGTCATCGCCAGGGTCTAGGCCATGCCGGCAATGACATGCTCATCCGAGTACCTCTTCAGGGCACTCGGTGCATCCTCAAGACGCGCCTCCACTTGGGGGATTTGGCTGCAGCTGGTTCCCATAGGGCTGGGATCCATCAGATCAAGGAGCCCTTTCATGGACTCGACAAGGGCCTCCCGTGACTCCGTGATGACCCTTATCTCCTCTGTGTAAAACCGGTATTGGGCTTGGGCATTGGCTCTAAGGTCTGCCCAGGCCCGCCGACAAGTAAACTTGTTAGGCACGGTTGTAGATGGAACGATTAAAGGATTGGTTAAGATCACTGTCGGGATGGAGACTTACTCGTGTAATCAGCCTCCCACTCGGCCACGGTCTTTTCCAGTCTAGCTTTTTCTTCGCTGAGCTTGATGTTGGCCTTTTCTAACTTGGCCTTCTCCCGTTCGAGCTCGGCGTTGGCCTGTGTCAGGTCGGCCTTGACCTTCTCAAGCTCGGCCTTGGCTTCTTCGGCCTCCTTCAACTAGGATTCCCTCTCTGTTCGGGTCTTTAACTCTGCTTCGAGGGCTGCACAATAGATTAGTCAAGAACTCAACCTTGCGACCAAGACACAACCGGGCAGTCGTGAACAACGTAGCTGGAGAAATACATCAAGGGTTCAGTCGGGAAGATACATTCGGGAGACTCACCTCTAATCTTCTTGGCTTGGGCCCAAGTTTCATCCCTGAGCTGGGTGGCGGCATCCTTCAGCCAGGCTTCCCTCCCCGCATGGCTCTCTTCCATCTCGGCCTTCAAGGCCTGGAGCTGCTCTAATTCCGTGAGATGGGGGGCCATTTCGACCAGGATCCCAGTCATCTCCTCATTACGATCAACAAGCTTCTGCTCAAGGAGAGAACAAGTCAAGATCGTAGTCAGACATTGGAACGGGACGACCACCAGGACTCCACCGCAAGAATCATACCCGAAACCCCTCGGACCCGGCAATGGCGGCGCGGAGCAAGCTTTCGCGTTCCCTTCTCGCCGTAGCCTCGTTGAGTTTGAACCCCCTCGCAGTTCCATCAGGCGTTGTCCAGGTGAACGTCTGGGGGAACCTACACTGAGGGGCTTCAATCCAAGGAAGGTTCGGGACCTCCGGCGGCAGCGACGATGACGATGATGACCACGACGGTGACGGGGTCCTGGCCCCCACACCGGCGTCCCCTGCGGCTTCGGAGATCAACTCGGGGGCTCCAGCAACAGCCTTTGCAGCGAGCGGCGACTCAGGGGCTAGGGCAGCAACCTCAGTAACTGCCTCTTGGTCAGGTGGCAACAGCGGCCCCACAGTCGGGACCACCTCAGTCTCCGGGACTAGGATGGCCACAGGCTCAGCGGGTGTGCTCGTGGGCGCCAGCTCGGCTGGGGCGGGCTCTTCAAGCGGAGCGGTCGAAGAGGTCTCCTTGAGATTGATATCAGCACGCTTCCTGCATGGCAAGACAGACATCACATACTACTACAACAGACAAGAATCTCAGAAGATCCAGAGTAGCTTACCTCTTGGAGAACTTGAGTTTCCTGCCGAGCGATCCAGGTGCAGGTGGAGCACTACGCCCGGTTGTTGGCCGGGTCGGCGAAGCAGTCGGCGGCGGCGTGGTGACTGGAGGAGGCCCCATTGGTGGCATGGCCAACTCGGACACCCGTGTACTTGGCAGCGTCGGCTCGGACCATGTACTTGGCGGTGCTCTTGTCGGGCTCAGCAATGTTGAGCTCGGCTGTACTGGTCTCAACCTGGGACTTGATCGCCTGGGTGCCGCAGCGGCGGTGTCCTTTATCTTCAGACCTCCTGCCACGACACGCGGCATCATGGCCCCTTCGCCCCGATATAGAACGGGCTTTTTCTCGGCTCTCTTGGAGCCGGGTTGGGCAGCAGCAGGGCTCCTCAGCCTCTTCTTCGTTTTAACGACTGACAACGGGCAGGAGTCCTCATCGAACTCCACGCATTCCTACAGAAGATTCAATAACATCTATCACATAATGCTGGGCAATCACAGATACAGACCCACTAGCATTCGCCACAGATAGAGGACAAAGATTACCTTGGGGCGGTGCCTAAGGAAGCTATAAGCAGCAATCCGGCATTTATCATCCTCGGTCTCGATCACCCCCTCGGAGAAGCAACCAAACAGGGTCTCGGTTACCTTGAACTTATCGGCCGACTCGTGGCTTACTCGGTCAGGATCAAGTTTGCCTTGAAAATCCCAGCCGAACGCACTCCTTAGCTTCAGTGGCTGGATGTGCCGAGTCAGGAAACGCCGCGCCACCCAAGGCCCGGTCAGGCTAGCTTCTTTAAGCTTATCCAATTTCTCCAGCAATTGATGCACTTGGACCATCTCCTCAAAGGTTGGATCTGCTGACCAATTTGGTAAAGCTACCAGTGGCAAGCCGGTGAATGGACGCAAGGAGGGAGCCAGATCTACGCAATAGAACCACTCCTTGTGCCAGCCTTTCAGGGAAGATTTCAAGGGGAGATGAAGATATGTTTTCTTCCTATCACTCCTCAACTGGAGACCAGCCCCCCTAATCACATTGATATTATTCTTGGAGGGCTGGGGTTTGATGTGGAACAGATGCCAGAAGAAATTAGAATGGGGTTCCACACCCAAAAAGCACTCGCAGAGAGTGACAAATATGGAGATTTGAAGAATCGAGTTGGGAGTGGAAAGATCTAGGGGAAAAGCGAATTGGGGGCTTGGAACAGATGAAGCGGACAGGAATCACCTGAGCTCGAGCAGGGAATAGCTGCTGCAGCTAACCCTAACCGAGCAAAAGGTGAAATTTGGGCGTGGAGACAGAAGACAAAACGATTGGCTGATTTGGGGAACATGAAGGAATCATTTTCTCTCTCCCCGTTATTTATAGAGCTTGTGCCGACTAAATGGGCTTGGGCCTACACAGTTGGTGTTGGGCCACCAAGATATGAGTTCCTACAGTAGCATGCTCCATGTGGGCTGCCCGCAGGCTGAGTTGAAATTATAGCGCTGGTGCTACTAACAGGAGCCGATGAGGTAAACAAATATGCTTCTTGAGAGCCTTATTGCTAAACATATATGTTTGGGTATCTATTTTATCCACCAGGTCTCGAGGATATATCCTTACAAGGATCACAAGCTGGTCTTCATTAAAATTGGGGATGTAGGTATCTTTCTCGAGTACACCTGACCACGCCATGGATTTATTTTCATAAAAGTGGTACTCGGCCTACATGCTTGGCCAACAGTTGCCATGAGCAACATTATTCCAGCCGACATGACGCTAAAGAGTCTAATTTTCGAGTAGTGCACTACTCGGGAGAGACTATAAATTTTTTCATTCCTGCTGACATGACGCGGAGGAGTCTAACCTCTGGGTGGGACGCCACTCGGGAAAGACTGTAAACCCCCCTTTCCAACTGACATGACGCTGAAGAGTCCCATATACGAGTAGCATCCTACTCGGCAAGACTATAAACACACATTCCGACTGACATGAAGTCGAAGAGTCCTACATACGAGTAGTTCCCTACTCGGCAAGACTATAAAGTTTATTCCGGTTGACATGATACCGAAGAGTCTCATATACCAGTAGTATACTACTCGGGAAAGACTTCCAGGTTAAAGATCTTTGACTTTATGTTTAATTGTCCTCACAATTAAGCACAAAGTCGGGGGCTACACCTAATAGGTGTGCCTATTCGGTGCACACTATTCATATATCTCCATGAAGCCCATCATAGCCTCACTGCCAGCTGACATGAAGCAGGACTCGGGAAGAAGACTCACTCGGACAAAGAGTACTCAGGAGCATTGCACTCGGGCAATCTTCACCGTGGAGGATGAGCACTCGGCATCAGCTGTGACTCAATATGAAGGTCTTAGGGGCTACTGTGGAGGCCATGGGCCCCGGGTACCTCACCACCAGCATATGGGCCACTCGGATAGAGGATGGGCCGAATTATGTAATTAGAGATAAGATAGCACCCGGCAGGCTTTACCTTGTATGGTAAGGAAAACAGGCTTAGTCGGATAAGTTTCTATCTCTAAGAGGGAAATCCCTTGGCCGTATCCGGCTGGCATCCTTATCATGTACCCCTGTCCCCTAGTATATAAAGGGAGGCAGGGCGCCCCATGAGGGCACGGAAGATCATTGATCGACATAACCTCTCAGAGGAATAACACCACAACTGGACGTAGGGTATTACCTCACATCGAGGGCCTGAACTAGTATAAAATCTCTTTGCGTTCCTCTGCAATCCACCGAGTTTTCCCTTGCCGAGTAGCCCTATAGTTCTATTGCCGGTGTAAAACATCGACAATTTCATTCGGAAGCCTCGACTTCGTCGCCGACATGTTCGGCAACGTAGCCTTGGCCAATGTAGATCCAATTCAACTGGCCAAGGAACTAGCCGACTCTGCACCAGTCGGCCAACAAGACACCGCAGTCACCGTCATCGATCTGCTGCGGCAATCTTCAACTTCACCGAGCCTCGGGACAACTCTCTCCTTCGGCGTCCGACTCGCGCTAGTCCTTGAGCCAGCCCGGGTCTAGCCAGGAAGGGGAGACATCGTCAATCTCCCGCACGGGCTTGGCAACTCTGCGGATCTACATCTTACACGGCCGACCTGATCCCCCATAGTTCAGTTTGGACATGGCTCAGAGCCACTCCAGATTGGATCTAGGGAGGTCGGAGTCGTCCTTACTCCAATCAACTAGTCGGATTTCGACTCCAAGTAGGATAGTGGTTCAAACACCAGTTCGGACACTAGTCTGGCGAGTTTCCTTCTGCCTCACGAGATCTTCATGGCTTCAACTCCTCCACCGGAGGTACGCTGACTACAAGAGGAGCAACAAGAGGAGGCATGCCGACTACGACAACAGGAGGAGGCCGACTGCGAGGCTCGCAACAACGAGCTACGTAAGGCTGGGCGAACCGCTCAGCAACAGATCCTCCATACTAGAGTCGGCGACCACGACGTCTTCGTCACGCCACAACAGAACGTCGTGGCCGCTGCAACCCTGCTGGATACACTCTAGCTCGGGCCTGATCACCAGGCCACCTCGACTATTGCCAAGATTAAAGCTATGATCACAGCTGCTGCATGTCAGCAACACCAGCAGTCGGGCGAAACACTTATACCGACCAATCGGTCGGGTTCTCCAGCGGCAGTCTCGTCTGCATCAACGCCACGCCGGGCGGCTAGCTCAAGTCAGCCACATGAGGAGTCGCGGCAAATATCACTCGGCAACACCAACAACAACAATCGGCGACATCACCAGAACGATCGTCGGTTCAACCAGGACCTCCGAGTTCATCTACAACGCGACCTTCGACAAGACATTAACGCCCGGCGCCGTCAACACGAAGAGGACGAGCGCCGCTGATTGGAGGACAAGCATGAGCGCTTTGGCCTCCACCACGAGCGGTTCAACCGCCGCGATCGGAGCTGGAGCCCTCACGAAGATGAAGGCGTTCCAGCTTTCACCCATGAGCTACAGGACGTTGACTGGTCGTCGGGCTTCAAGCCTACAGGGATCAAGAAATACGACGGCAAAACCAACCCCGAATCCTGGCTCACCGTATATACTCTAGCAATCTGAGCTGCTGGAGGTGACCTGTCGATGCTTTGCACCGGCAATAAAACTATAGGGCTACTCGGCGAAGGTAAATTATGTGGATTGTAGAGGAACACAGAGAAGATTTATACTGGTTCAGGCCCTCGATGTGAGGTAATACCCTACGTCCAGTTGAGGTGTTATTCCTCTGAGGTGGTTTGTGATCAATGATCTTCCGTCTGCCCGCATGGGTCACCCTGCCTCCCTTTATATACTAGGGGACAGGGGTACATGATAAGGATCCCAGCCAGATACGGCCAAGGGATTTCCTTCTTAGAGATAGAGACCTATCCGACTAAGACTGTTATTCCTCATTATACAAGGTAAAGCCCGCCGGGTACTATCTTATCTCTAATTACATGGTTCGGCCCATCCTCTATCCGAGTGGCCCATATGATAGTGGTGAGGTACCCGGGGCCCATGGCCTCCACAGTAGCCCCTGAGACCTTCATAGTTGAGTCACAGCTGATGCTGAGTGCTCATCCTCCATGGTGAATATTGCCCGAGTGCGATGCTCCCAAGTACTCTTTGTCCAAGTGAGTCTTCTTCCCGAGTCCTGCTTCATGTCAGCTAGCAGCGAGGCTATGAAGGGCTTCATGGAGATATATGAATAGTGTGCACCGAATAAGCGCACCTATTAGGTGTAGCCCCCGACTTTGTACTTAATTGTGAAGGTAATTAAACATAAAGTCAAAGATCTTTAACCTAGAAGTCTTTCCCGAGTAGATTACTACTGGTATATGAGACTCTTCGGTATCATGTCAACGGAATAAACTTTATAGTCTTGCGAAGTGGGGAACTACTCGTATGTAGGACTCTTCAACTTCATGTCAGTCAGAATATGTGTTTATAGTCTTGCCGAGTAGGATGCTACTCTTATATGGGACTCTTCAGCGTCATGTCAGCTGGAAAAGGGGGTTTATAATCTTTTTCGAGTGGCGTCCCACTCAGAAGTTAGACTCCTCTGCATCATGTCAGCGGGAAAAGATATTTATAGTCTCTCCTGAGTAGTGCACTACTCAAAAAGATAGACTCTTTAGCGTCAGGTTGGCTGGAATAACGTTGCTCATGGCAACTGGTGGCCGCGCATGTAGGCTGAGTACCACTGCATGAAAATAAATCCACAGCGTGGTCAGGTGTACTCGAGAGAGATACCTGCATCCCCAATTTTAATGAAGACCAGCTTGTGATCCTTGTAAGGATATATCCTCGAGACCTGGTGGATAAAACAGATACCCAAACATATATGTTAGCTGCTGCTATTCCCCACCCGAACTCGGGCGATTCCAATCCTCTTCGTTTGTTCCAAGCCCCCGATTCGTTTTTCCCCAAATCTTGCCGCTTCCAGCCATGCCGAAAGCATCGGATCTTGCGGGTGCGCCGGAGAGTGCTTGGCCGATTTCGGATTGCAGCTCGGTGAAGCTGAAGCTGCTGGAGAGTCAACTGAAGTTGCCCAGCCAAGAGGTGATTCGCTGGCGGCCGGCTAAGGGTGAGTCGGTCCCAAATCCCCAACCTGGTGAAACAGTAGTTTTCGCCTCTTTTTTCGATCGGGGCTTGTGCCTTCCATCTTCCGATTTCTTCCGCCGCGTCCTTGACTTCTACGGGCTGGAGTTGGTGCATTTGAACCCCAACTCAATTCTTCAGATCTCCATATTTGTTACTCTCTATGAGTGCTTCTTGGGTGTTGAACCCCATTTTATTCTCTTCTGACATCTGTTCCACATCAAACCCCAACCCTCCAAGAATAATATTAGTGTGATTGGGGGGGCTGGTCTCCAGCTAAGAAGTGATGGGAAGAAGACATATCTTGATCTTTGTGGAGGCCATGGGCCTCGGGTACCTCACCACCAGCATATGGGCCACTCGGATAGAGGATGGGACAAGCTATACAATTAGAGATAAAATAGTAACCGGCAGGCTTCGCCTTGTATAATAAGGAAATATAGTCTTAGTCGGACAAGTTTTCTTTCTCTAAGAAGGAAATCCTTGGCCGTATCCGGCTGGGATCCTTATCATGTACCCCTGTCCCCTAGTATATAAAGGGAGGCAGGGCGCCCCAGGAGGGCAGAGCATCAAACACCAGACCATTGATCAATAACCACCTCAGAGGAATAACACCTCAACTGGACATAGGGTATTAGCTCACACTGAGGGCCTGAACCAGTATAAATCTTCCTAGTGTTCCTCTGCAATCCACCGAATTCACCCTCGCCGAGTAGCCCCATAGTTTTATTGCCGGTGCAAAGCATCGACAGTTGGCGCGCCAGGTAGGGGCTCCGGCGAATTCTTCATCAGCAGATTCGATGGATTCAATCAACGGAGTCAAGGGCACCAAGCTCTCCCATGGAGACACCATCACCTTCGGGAGCCTAGATTTCGTTGCCGATCTACTTAGCAATCTCACCTTGGCTGAAGCAGATCTGATCTTACCAGCCGAGGAGCCAGCCGACATTGCGCCAGTCGGCCCACAGGACGCCGCCATCTCCTTCGACGACCTACTACGGCAGTCCCTTACATCGCCGAACATCGGGACAACCCTCTCCTTCGGCGTCCGGCTCGCGCTAGGCCTTGAGCCAGCGCGGGTTGGGCCGAGAGGGGGAGAGATCATCAATCTCCCGCACGGATTCGGCGACGCTGCGCATCTACAACCCGCGCAGCAGACCCGATCTCCAGCGATTCAGTTTGGACACGGTCAAGCACCGTTTCAGATTGGATCCAGAGAGGTCAGAGTTGTTCTTACTCTGATAAATTACTCGGAGTCCGACACCAAGTCGGATAGCGGTTCGAGCGCCAGCTCGGACTCTACTCTGGCAAGCTTCCTCCTCCCCCGCGAGATCTTCATGGCTTCAACACCACCTTCCGAGGTGCGCCGACTACAAGAGGAGCGACAAGAGGAGGCACGCCGATTACAACAAGAGGAGGCCAACTGCGAAGCCCACAATAACGAGCTGCGACAGGCTGGGCGAATCGCTCAGCAACAGATCCTCCAAACCAAAATTGGCGACCACGACGTCTTCGTCACACCACAACAGAACGTTGTGGCCGCAGCAACTCTGCTGGACACCCTCCAGCTTGGGCCGGATCACCAGGCCACTCCGACTACGCCAAGATCAAGGCGATGATCACAGCTGCTGCTTGTCAGCAGCAACAGCAGTTGGGCGACACCGCTATACCGACCAACCGGTCGGGTTCTCCGGCGGCAGGGTCATCTGCATCAACACGACGTTGGGCAGCCGGCTCCAGTCGGCAACGCGAAGAGTCCCGGCAAACAACGCTCGGCAATACCAACAATGACAACCGGCGGCGTCGCCAGTACGATTGCCGACCCAATCAAGACCTCCGAGTGCGACTGCACCGAGACCTTCGTCACACCATAAACGCTCGACGCGAAGAACGCGAAGAAGATGAACGCCGCCGACTGGAAGACGAAAACGAGCGCTTCGGTATCCACCACGAGCGACTACATCGCCAAGATCGGAGTCGGAGCCCTCACGAAGACGAAGGCATCCCAACCTTCACTCGGGAGCTACAGGACGTCTTGTGGCCGACTGGCTTTAAGCCCACCGGGATCAAAAAATACGACGGCAAGACAAACCCCGAGTCCTGGCTCACCGTTTACACCCTAGCAGTTCGGGCTGCTGGGGGCGGCAGCAGAGTCATGGCTAACTACCTCCCAGTTGCGCTAGCCGACTCGGCGAGGACATGGCTGACAGGCCTCCCGAGGCGGTCGATCGGTTCCTGGGGACAACTCAGGGAGCGGTTCATCGCTAACTTCCAGGGGACCTACGACAAACCCGCTTCGGAGCATGATCTTTATCAACTGCACCAGAAGAAAAACGAGTCTTTGCGCGAATTCATCAGAAGGTTTTCCAAGAAGCGCAACCAAATTCCAACTGTCAAAGACGAAGCCGGCATCGCCGCCTTTCGTAAAGGGGTAAAAGACGCTCCGCTTATCGCAAAATTCACTCGGAAGCCACCATCCACAGTTCGGGCACTCTTCGACATGGCAAACAAATACGCCGACTCGGCTGAAGCGGTCGCGGAGGCCCTCGACGAGAAGAAGGAGCCCCGACAGAAAGAACAGAAGGCGCAAGCAGACAACGAGCCATCTCAAAACAAGTCTGGCAGCCGTAAGCGGAAGTCGGACAACGAGGTAGCCAACTTGGAGCGCAGTCGATCGCGACCCCAGCGGAACAACGACTACCAGAAAGTCATGAGCGGGCCATGCCGCTTTCACCCCAAGGGAAAGCACGCGGCCAAAGACTGCTATATGCTCAAGAAGTTTGCCTCCGAGCAGACTTCATCATCTGGCGCCGACAAGGGCAAAGACAAGCCAGACTCGGGTCCGGCTGACGATTTCCAAGATCCTCAAGCCGAGCTCAACCATATCTTCGGGGGGCCACTCGCGTACGAGTCCAAGCGCAAACAGAAGCTTTCAGCGCGCGACATCAACACGGTCTCCACAGCCGACACCCCCCAATACCTGCGCTGGTCAGAGATGGCCATCACCTTCAATTGCGCAGATCACCCAGATCGGGTTTCCCACCCGGGACGCTATCCACTCGTCCTGGACCTGGTCGTCAAAAACATCAGGCTGAAGAAAACCCTCATCGACGGAGGCAGCGCGCTTAATATCCTGTTCACCAAGACTTTGGACGAGATGAAAGTTCCTCGTTCAGAACTACGGCCAAGCACTGCGCCCTTCCACGGGATAATTCCCGGCCTGTCATCAACTCCACTCGGACAGATAACCTTGCCGGTAACCTTCGGCACGCGGGATAATTACCGTACAAAAAATGTCTACTTCGAGGTCGCCGACTTCGAGACTGCGTACCACGCGATACTCCGACGACCGTCACTGACCAAATTTATGGCGATACCGCACTATACATACATGGTGCTGAAGATGCCCGGACCAGCAGGAGTCCTCTCCCTCCGCAGCGACGTCAAGCAAGCCTTCACCTGCGACAAGGAGAGCTGCGAACTGGCTCAATCACAAGAGGCGGCAGTCGGGTGTGATAGCATTCGGCAAGCCGTCATAACAGAACTCGGGCATGATCAAATTACGGCGAAAAAAGCAGCGAAGTCGGGAATTTCAGCGGACTCTGACACGAAGAAGATCCCCCTGGACCCTTCCGACCCCTCCAAGACTGCCCTAGTCGGGATCGGACTCAACCCCAAATAGGAAGACGTGCTCGTCACCTTCCTCCAAGCCAACAAGAATATCTTCACGTGGAAACCGTCCAACATGCCGGGCGTACCAAGGGAGGTGATCGAGCACGCCCTAAACGTGAAGACAGACGCCAAACCAGTCAAACAACGACTGCGGCGCTTCGCTCAAGACCGCAAAGATGCTATCCGGGAGGAAATTACCAAGCTCCTCATAGCCGGGTTCATCAAAGAGGTCTACCACCCGGACTGGCTGGCAAACCCAGTTCTGGTCCGGAAGAAAAACGGTAAATGGCGCATGTGCGTCGACTACACCGACCTCAACAAAGCATGCCCCAAGGACCCATTTGGTCTTCCCCGGATAGATCAGGTGGTTGACTCCACGGCAGGGTGCGATCTACTCAGCTTTCTTGACTGTTACTCGGGATACCATCAAATCAGCTTGAGGGAGGAAGACTGCTTGAAGAAATCTTTCATCACACCGTTTGGAGCGTACTGCTATATCACAATGCCGTTCGGTCTGAAGAACGCGGGTGCAACCTATCAAAGGGCTATTCAGTGGTGTCTGCATACTCAGATCGGGCGCAACGTGGAAGCCTACGTCGACGATGTGGTGATCAAGACCAAGTCCAAAGAAGACCTCATCGCTGACTTGGAAGAAACCTTCCAAAACCTTCGACGATTCAAGATGAAGTTGAACCTGGAAAAATGCGCCTTCGGTGTGCCATCCGGAAAGTTACTCGGCTTCATCGTCTCGCACCGCGGCATCGAAGCCAACCCGGAGAAAGTCAACGCCATCAGGCACATGGCACCCCCGACTAACCTCAAAGTCGTCCAGAAGCTGACAGGCTACATGGCGGCACTCAGCCGATTTATCTCCCGACTGGGCGAACGGGGCATGCCCTTCTTCAAGCTACTCAAAAAGACCGACAATTTCCAATGGACTCCGGAAGCCCAGCGAGCCTTCGAAGACTTCAAACAATTCCTCACATCACCCCCCGTGTTGGCGTCACCTCTGCCCCAGGAACCGCTAATGCTATATCTGGCGGCAACAACACAGGTAGTCAGCACGGTGCTGGTGGTTGAGCGATCTGCACAGGGTCATATTCAAAAAATACAACAGCCAGTCTACTTCGTCAGCGAGGTCCTTGCCAACTCCAAAACGAGATATCCGCAGGTCCAGAAGTTGCTATATGGCCTACTTATCACAGTCCGGAAGCTGGTGCATTATTTCCAAGCACACCAAGTCACGGTGGTCACAGCATTTCCACTTGGGGATGTCCTTCATAATTGCGAGGCCACCGGCCGAATCGCTAAATGGGCACTCGAGTTGATGGCGTTAGACATCACCTTTCAGCCACGGACAGCAATCAAGTCTCAAGCTCTAGCCGACTTCGTGGCCGAGTGGACAGAAGTCCAACTGCCTACACCAACAGCAAAGCTAGAGTACTGGACAATGTACTTCGACAGTTCTCTACGGATCGGTGGCGCCGGGGCCGGAGTCATATTAACGTCCCCCACTGGCGAAAAATTGAAGTATGTTCTACAAATCCACTTCCCAGCTTCCCACAACGTCGCCAAGTACGAGGCACTTGTTCACAGGCTCCGCATCGCTATATCACTTGGCATACGTCGATTGGTTGTGCGCGGAGATTCTCAACTCGTGGTAAATCAAGTCATGAAAGATTGGACCTGTCTCGACGATACCATGGCGGCATACTGTCAGAAGGTCCGCAAGCTAGAAAACAAGTTCGACGGACTGGAAATCACACATGTCCTGTGCCAATACAACGACGCAGCAGACGAGCTGGCAAACATGGGATCCAAGCGAGAAGCAGTTCCAACTGGAATCTTTGTCGAGCAACTCATGGAGCCATCAGTCAAGAAGAAACCGGCACCAGATCAGTCGGGAGGCGAGCCTACCCCGACCACAGATGAGGTGTTGCACATATGTCAAGACTGGAGGACTCCTATTGTCAAATTTCTCACGGACGATGAACTCCCAGAAGATCGCAGTCAAGCCGAGCAGATAAAGCGTCGAAGCAAAAGCTTCCTGCTAGTCGGAGAAGACCTGTACTGAAGGAGCGCATCCGGTGTCCTCATGCGCTGCGTCACCACCGAGGAGGGCAAGCAGATTCTGCACTCGATCCACTCGGGCATATGTGGCAACCACGCCGCATCCAAGACGTTAGTTGGAAAGACTTACCGGCAGGGATTTTTCTGGCCCACAGCAATAACAGACGCCAAAGACATCGTTCGCAAGTGCGAGGGTTGCTAGTTCTACGCAAGGCAAACAAATCTCCCAGCCCAGGAACTCCAAACTATCCCCATCTCCTGGCCATTTGCAGTATGGGGG
This sequence comes from Oryza meyeriana var. granulata, assembly GCA_003991445.1. Taxonomy (NCBI): domain Eukaryota; kingdom Viridiplantae; phylum Streptophyta; class Magnoliopsida; order Poales; family Poaceae; genus Oryza; species Oryza meyeriana. The sequence goes on along the minus strand of RYFJ01001705.1, from coordinate 283,128 downwards.
CTCGACATGGTCGGGCCTCTCAAGAAAGCGCCAGGAGGGTACACACATTTATTCGTCGCGGTGGATAAGTTCACCAAGTGGATTGAGGCTAAACCCGTTGCAACAATTACAGCGGCATGAGCAAAGGACTTCATCATGAGCATATTATACCGGTTCGGAGTCCCTAACCGCATCATCACCGACAACGGTACCCAGTTCGCGGCGGGCGTATTCCAAGATTTCTGCGACGACTTCGGCATCAAGATCTGCTATGCATCCGTGGCACACCCGCGGAGCAACGGGCAGGTTGAACGAGCCAACGGCATGGTCTTACAAGGCATCAAGGCCAGGATATTCGACCGACTACAACCATATGCGGGCCAGTGGGTACAAGAACTCCCATCCGTTCTCTGGTCTCTCAGAACCACGGTTAGTCGGGCGATAGGGCAATCCCCTTTCTTTCTGGTCTACGGTGCCGAGGCTATGCTACCTATCGAGTTACAGTTCAGCTCTCCACGAGTCCGAGCCTACTCAGAAGATGACTCCAACAATACCCGACTGGTCGAACTAGATCAGCTGGAAGAAGCAAGAGACACTGCAACTATCCAGTCGGCAAGGTATCTTCAAGGTCTACATCGCTACCACAATCGCAATGTGCGTGGCCGCGCCTTTTCGGTCAGGGATCTCGTTCTGAGGAAAATACAAACCACCAAAGACAGGCATAAATTATCCCCAATCTGGGAAGGGCCGTTCATTATAGCCGAGGTCACGCGGCCAGGCGCCTACCGACTGAAGACCTAAGACAGCATTCTCATCAGCAACTCATGGAACATAGAACAGCTACGTCCTTTCTATACCTGAGTTCTATAATTTTCATGTGTACAGTTCTTCTGACTCACTACGCCGCTTGTATCAACTGAGTAGTGAGTCGGGGGCTGCATGTATATATGTGCGCTGTCAATAACATACGAGCTTATTTCACTTCGGTTATGAAGCCCTACTATGACTATCACGTTTGCCCGAGTACAGCTTCTTACTTCGAACGTTTTTACTAAGTTCTGACAGACTAACTCGGTGCATACTACACGGTCAAGTAAAACTAATGATAACTGAATAACAAGCTTGGCTGCATTGCACACATGTTTACACATGCTTGTTTACACAAGTTTATATATCCCGACTACGTAACATGTTGCCCTTACAGACCCAGGTCTCGGGTAACTATTTCAGCAGTCGGCTTCGCCCGGGCAATCAGCTCCAGCGCCTCCTCGGGCGTCGTCTCTTCGGCAAACCCCTCCCCGATGGCTTCAATATCTGCCTTTGGGTAGATGGACTTGGTCATTGCCAGGGTATGGGCCACGCCGGCGACAACATGCTCATCCGAGTACCTTTTCAAGGCACTCGGTGCATCCTCGAGACGCCCCACTATCTGAGGGATTCTGCTGCAGCTGGTTCCCACTAGGCGGGGATCTATGAGATCAAGGAGCCCTTTCACGGACCCGACGAGGGCCTCCCGTGACTCCCTGATCAACCTTATCTCCTCTGTGTAGAACTGATACTGGGCCCGGACATTGGTTTGATGTCTGCCCAAATCCGCCGGCAAGTAAACTTGTCAAATTCGGCTACACACAGGGTAACTAATGGATTGGCTAAGACCACAGTCGGTTTGAGGACTTACTTTCATAGTCGGCCTCCCACCCGGCCACGGTCTTCTCCAGTTCAGCCTTTTCCTTACCGAGCTTGACGACGGCCTCCTTCAACTCAGACTTCTCCCGGTCAAGCTCGGTGTTGGCCTTTGTCAGGTCGGCCTTGACCTTCTCAAGCTCGGCCTTGGCTTCTTCGGCCTCCTTCAGCTGCGATTCCCTCTCTGTTCGGGTCTTTAACTCTGCTTCGAGGTCTGCACCACAGATTAGCCAAGAGCTCAACTGTGCAGTCATGACACAACTGGGCAGTCGGGAACAACGCAGCTGGACGAATACATCAACGGTTCGGTCGGGAAGATATACTCGAGGATTTTACCTCTGATCTTTCCGGCCAGGGCCCATGTCTCCGCCCTGAGCTGATCGGTGCCACTCTTCAACCAGGCCTCCCTCCCCGCATGACGCGCCTCCATCTCGGCTTTCAACGCCCGAAGCTGCTCCAATTCTGCGAGGTGGGGAGCCATCTCGACCAAGATCTCCGTCATCGCCTCGTTGCGGTCAACAAGCTTCTGCTCAGGATAAAAGGCGAATCAAGGACGGAGTCAGACATCAAAACATGAAGATTGCCAAAGCTTTACTACAAGACTCATACCGCAACCCCCTGCGACCCACTGATGGCGGCATGAAGCAGGCTTTCGCTCTCTCTCCTTGCAACGACTTCATCGAGCCTGAAGCTTTTCGCAGTACCGTCGCGAGCTGTCCATGTGAAGGTCCAGGGCATCACGCGTGGAGGAGCTTCGATCCGAGGTAGATGTGGGATCTCTGGCGGCGGCGGCAGCGGCGACGGCGACGACCACAATGGCGATGGGGTCCTAACTTCAGTGCCATCGTCCCCCGCGACCTCCGGGACCGGCTCAGGGGCTCCGTCCACGGCTTCCGCGATGAGCGGCGCTTCGGGAGCTGGGGCCTCAATTCCAGCAGCCGCCTCTTGGTCGGGTGGCGGCGGTGACCCTATAGTCAGGGCCACCTCGGTCTCAGCGACCAGGCTGGCCGCCGGCTCAACAGGTGTGTTCGCGGCCGCTGGCTCGGCTGGGGCAGGCTCATCAAGTGGAGCGGTCGGGTCGACCTCCTTGAGATCGATATCGGCCCGCTTCCTGCATGACGAAACAAAACATCAAGACATTACTTGAACACACAAAGGCTTCAGAAGACCCGGAGCAGTGCACCTCTTGGAGAACTTCAGCTTCTTGCCAGGTGACCCGCTCCTCGGCGGAGCGCTAGCTCCGGTAGTCGGCCTGGTCGGCGTCACAGTCGGCGGAGGCGTATCAACCCGAGTCGGCCCTGACTCCGGTATGGTCGGCTCGGGCGCCTTCACCCCAGGCGGCGTCTACTCTAGCCGGCCCCTCGGTGGCGCCACGGCCGGGCTCGACGATGTCGGGCTCGAACCCGCAGGTCTCAACCTGGGACTTGACCGCGTGGGCGTTGCGGCAGCGGCGTCCTTTATTTTCAAGCTTCCGCTCACGGCGCGCGCCGTCATGGCCCCCTCGCCCCGATATAAAATCGGTTTCTTCCCCGCTCTCTTAGAGTCAGGTTGGGCAGCAGAGGGACTCCTCGGCCTCTTCTTCGACGTGACAGCTGACAATGGACGGGAGTCTTCATCAAATTCTTCATGCCACTACAAGTGAGTCAACCAAATGCGTCATGCTATGCTGAACAACTACGGTCCCACGGGCATTCATCACAGAGGAAAGTTAAAGGTTACCTTGGTCCGAGGCCGAATGAAGCTATAAGCCGCAATCCGGCGCTTATTGTCCTCGGTCGCGATCACCCCTTCAGAGAAGTAGCCGAACAAGGTCACGGTCACCTCCCTCTTGTCCGCCGACTCGTTGCTCACTCGGTCAGGATCATTTTTGCCTTTGAATGCCCAACCGAACGAGCTCCTAAGCTTCAGCGGCTGAACGAGCCTTGTCAGAAAGCGACGAGCCACCCAAGGACCTGTCAAGCCGGCCCTCTTGAGGTCATCTATCTTCGACAACAATAGATGTGCCTGGCCCAGTTCTTCAAAGGTCGGCTCTGCGGACCAGTTTGGCAACACCGTCGGCGGCATACCGGTAAACGGGCGCAAGGAAGGAGCCAGATCGGCGCAATAAAACCACTCCTTGTGCCAGCCCTTCAGAGAAGATTTCAAGGGCAAATCGAGATACGTTTTCTTCCCATCGCTCCTCAGTTGAAGACCGGCCCCTCCAATCACATTGATATTGTTCTTGGAGGGCTGAGGCTTGATATGGAACAGATGTCGGAAGAGGATGAAATGGGGTTCAACGCCCAAGAAGCACTCGCAAAGAGTAACAAATATAGAGATCTGAAGAATGGAGTTGGGGTTCAGATGCACCAACTCCAACTCGTAAAAGTCGAGAATACGGCGGAAGAAATCAGAAGACGGAAGGCACAAGCCTCGATCGAAAAAGGAGGCGAAAAATACCGTTTCTCTAGGTCGGGGATTCGGGCTCGACTCATCCCTGGCCGGCCGCCAGTGAATCACCTCTTGGCTGGGCAACTTCAGTTCACTTTCTAGCCGCTTTAGCTTTACCGAGCCACAATCCGACACCGGCCAAGAACTTCCCGGCGCCCCCGCAAGATCCGAAGCCTTCGGCTTGACTGGAGGCGATGAGATTTGGGGAAAACCAAATCAGGGCTTGGAGCAAACGGGGAGGATTGAAATCGCCCGAGTTTGGGTGGGCAATAGCAGCAGCTAACCCTAGCCGGGCGGGAGGCGAAAAGTTGGGCGCGAAGGTGGAAGATGAAGAGATTGGCTGATTTGGGGAAGATGACGGAATCTTTTTCTCTCTCCCCGACTTTTTATAGAGCCAATGCCGACTAGACGGGATTGGGCCTACACAGTCCGCACTGGGCCAACAAGATATGAGTTCCTACAGTAGCATGCTCCATGTGGGCCGCTCGCAGGCTGAGTTGAAATTATAGTGCTGGTGCTGCTGACATGAGCTGATGAGGTAAACAAATATGCTTCATGAGAGCCTTATTGCTAAACATATATGTTTGGGTATCTGTTTTATCCACCAGGTCTCGAGGATATATCCTTACAAGGATCACAAGCTGGTCTTCATTAAAATTGGGGATGCAGGTATCCTTCTCGGATACACCTGACCACACCGTGGATTTATTTTCATAAAGTGGTACTCGGCCTACATGCATGGCCACCAGTTGCCATGAGCAACATTATTCCCGTTGACATGATGTGGAGGAGTCTAACTTTCGAGTAGTGCACTACACGAGAGAGACTATAAATATCTTTTCCCGCTGACATGATGCGGAGGAGTCTAACTTTTGAGTTGGACGCCACTCGGAAAAGACTATAAACCCCTTTTTCTAGCTGACATGACGCTGAAGAGTCCCATACACGAGTAGCATCCTACTCGGCAAGACTATAAATACATATTCCGACTGACATGAAGTCGAAGAGTCCAACATACGGGTAGTCTTCTACTCGGCAAGACTATAAAGTTTATTCCGGTTGACATGATACCGAAGAGTCGTACATACCAGTAGTAATCTACTCGGGAAAGACTTCCAGGTTAAAGATCTTTGACTTTATGTTTAATTGTCTTCACAATTAAGCACAAAGTCGGGGGCTATACCTAATAGGTGCGCCTATTCGACGCACACTGTTCATATATCTACATGAAGCCCTTCATAGCCTCGCACTGCACTCGGGTAACCTTCACCGTGGAGGACGAGCACTTGGCATCAGCTGTGACTCAACTATGAAGGTATTCAGGGGCTATGTGGAGGCCATGGGCCCGGGTACCTCACCACCAGCATATGCGCCACTCGGATAGAGGATGGGCCAAGCTATACAGTTAGAGATAAAATAGTAACCGGCAGGCTTCGCCTTGTATAATAAGGAAATATAGCCTTAGTCGGACAAGTTTTCTATCTCTAAGAAGGAAATCCCTGGCCGTATCCGGCTGGGATCCTTATCATGTACCCTGTGCCCCTAAGTATATGAAAGGGAGGCAGGGCGCCCTAGGAGGCAGAGCCACTGAGGAATAACACCTCAATGGACGTTAGGGGTATTACTCACACTGAGGGCCTGAACCAGTATAAATTTCCTAGTGTCCTCTGCAACCACCGAATTCACCTCGCCGAGTAGCCCCATAGTTTTATTGCCGGGATGCAAGCATACGACAACTCCCTTGAAATCTTCTCTGAAAGGCCTGTGTGCTCCTGGCCAATTAGGATATGGCCCATGAGTGCGGTGTGCACATGATTAGTACCACCTTGCTAGTTGAGCAAGGGTTGAACCAACTTATAAGGCCTTGTCCCTCCAACCATAGTACTTCCGGGTTAACCCTTTTACACGAGACGAGGACGAAAGTGTAAAGTGGGTGCTATGTGTAAGTGGGCCCTGCCGTTGGATGGCCCTGGGCTGGCGGGTTCTGGAGGGCAGGCTGTCACACAAAAATGGTAATCAAGAGCCGACCCTCGCGGTTGCGCGTTACGGTCAGTGTGCGGGCATATGACGCATGAGCGCATGTGGGCTCGGTGTGAGGCACATGGCTGGCACTATGGCGCCGGCACTGGACGTACGACGTGCGCTAAGAGGGGCGCGTTTGGACATTTGCCTATATGCCTGTGTGGCTATGCGGGTAAGTTGGACTGGCGGGGACGCTCAGGTCCTTTGAGGGGGTGTGTGTTGACATCTGGCCCAATTAGGATATGGCCCATATGCCCATGAGTGCGGTGTCACATGATAGTACGCTGACTTGCTAGTTGAGCAAGGGTTGAACCAACTTATAAGGCCTTTCCTTGTCCTCAACATAGTACTTCCGGTTAACCCTTTTACACGAAGCGAGGACGAAAGTGTAAGTGGGGTCTTATGTGTAAGTGGGCCTCCTTCGGTTGGGCTGGGCTGCGCGTTCTGGGGCAGGTGGCACATAGAATGGTTCTATTGCATCACCATCTGGTCCCTCCTTGCGCCCATTTTACCGGCTTGCCGCATAATCGGTTTTACCAAATTGGTCAGCAGAGCATCTTTGACGAGATGGGCCAGGCACATCAGATTGTTGGTGAGTTAGATGACCCTAAGAAGGCTGGCCTGAATAGACCTTGGGCTGTCGCTTCTGACCGGCGCAGTCCAGCCGCCTGAAGCTGAGGATGCATTTGGCTGGGCTTTAAAGGCAAAAATGATCCTGACCGAGTGAAGCAATAACGAGTCGGACCAGCAGCGCGTAGTGACAAGACGCCTGTTTGGTTACTTCTCCGAAGGGTGATCGCGTATCGAAGACGATAATCGCCGGGTCGTGGCCTATAAGCTTCATTCGCGCCCGCCAAGTAACTTTAATCTTCCTTTTGCGATGAATGCATATGACCTGTGATTGTTTAGCACTGCATGATATATTTTGTTGACTCGTCTGTAGTGGCATGAAGAGTTTGATGAAGACTCCGCCCGTTGTCGGCGTCGCATCGAAGAAAAGGCGAGGAGCCTCTGCTCCGTCACAGCCGACTCCAAGAGAGCGGGGAGAAGCCATTCTGTACTGGAGGAAGGGCCATGACGCTGGCACATCATGGTAGGAAGCTGAAGATAAGACACCATCGCGCAATGCCCGTGCGATCAAGTCCAAGGGTTGAGACTTGTGGGTTTGAGCCAACCATTGCCGAGTCGCAATGAGCACGCGAGGGTTCGGACAGAACAGACACGCGAGGACGGGGCGCCAAGCAAACCACAAAAACGAACGGGGGGTGACTCGAGCTGATATCCGCACCGACTGTGGCATCTGACCAATTTACCGGCGGGCTGACAACCGGAGTAGCGTCCACCAGGACCGAGTCGCCCGCAGGAAACTGAGTTCTCCAAGAGGTATGCTATTCGGATCTTCTGGATTCTTGCGTGTTTGCAGTAGTTTTTTGATGTCTTGGTTCGTCATGCAGGAGTGGGCCGACATTGATCTCAAGGAGACCGAAACGATCAACGACCAGCATCCCCTTGAAGAGCCTGCCAGCCATGTGAGTAAGTTGAGAGCGGCGCGAACATACCGTAAGCTGTGCAGCCCAGTCGCGGAGACTGAGGTGGTCCGACTCTTTGGTGTTTGTATTTTGCGGTCACCACGCAAGAGGCAGTTGCTGAGGTTGAGGCCCAGCGCCTGAATCTTGTCGCCCGTCGTGGAGCGCTGTCGGAGCCCCGAGCCGTCTGAGGGCCGCGAGGGACAGCAGCATGGGGGCTGGGACCCGTCGCGGAGAGATCCCGAACCTCCTTGGATTGAAGCTCCTTTCCGCGTAGGATGCCCCGGACATTTCACCTGGACGGCCCCGACGGGACCGCGAAGAGCTTCAAGCTTGACGAAATTGCCGCGAGAAGGAACGCGAAAGCTTGCTTCGGCCGCTATCAGTGGGTCCAGGGAGTTTGAGGTATGATTGTTGTGGCAGAGTCATGGTGATCCTTTCGTTTTGACATGCTGACACCATCTTTGATTTGTTTTTTACCCTGACAGAAGCTTGTCGACCGCAATGAGGCGATGACAGATCCTGGTCAAAATGGCTCCCCACGCTCGCAGAATTGGAGCAGCTCCGGGCATTGAAGGCGAGATGGAGGAGCGTCACGCGGGAGGGAAGCCTGGCTGAAGAGTGGCGCCAACCAGCTCAAGGAGGAGACTTGGGCCATAGCCGGAAAGACCAGAGGTAAATTCCTGAATGCACTTCCGACTGAACCATCGACGTATTCATCCAGTTGCGTTGTTCCCGACTGCCCAGTTATGTCATGACTGCTTGGTTGAGCTCTTGGCTAATCTGTCGTGCAGCCCTCGAAGCAGAGTTGAAGACCCGAACAGAGACGGAATCCCAACTGAAGGAGGCCGAAGAAGCCAGGGCCGAGCTTGAGAAGGTCAAGGCCGACCTGACAAAGGCCAACTCCGAGCTTGATCGGGAGAAGGCCGAGTTGAAAGAGGCCGTCGTCAAGCTCGGTAAGGAAAAAGCTGAACTGGAGAAGACCGTGGCCGGGTGGGAGGCCGACTATGAAAGTAAGTCCTCAACCTGACCGTGATCTTAGCCAATCCATTAGTCATTTTGTCTGCAACCGAGTCTGACAAGTTTTACTCGCCGGTGGACCGGACAGATATGAGAGTCAATGTCCAGGCCTAAGTATCGGTTTTACACAGAGGAGATAAGAGTCATCTAAGGAGAGTCACAGGAAGCCCTCGTCGGGTCCATGAAAGGGCTCCTTGACCTCATAGATCCCAGCCCTGTGGAACCAGTTGCAGCAGGATCCCCAAATAGAGGCGTGTCTTGAGAATGCACCGAGTGCCTTGAGAGGTATCGGATGAGCATTGTTGTTGCCGGCGTGGCCCAAACCCTGGTGATGACCAAATCCATCTACCCGAGGGCAGACATTGAAGCCATTGGGGAGGGGTTTGCTGAGGAGACGACGCCCGAGGAGGCGCTGGAGCTGATTGCCCGGGCGAAGCCGACTGCTGAGATAATTTCCCGAGACCTGGGTCTGTAAGGGTAACATATTATGTAGTCGGTATGTATAATCTTTTGTGGGAAACATGTGTAAATATATGTGTGACGCCACCAAGCTTATGTACTCAGTCGTCATTAGCTTTACTTGACCGTGCGGTCTGTGCCGAGTTATTCTGTTAGAACTTAATTAAAATTGTTCAAAGTGGGAAGCTGGACTCGGGCAAACGCGACAGTTTTAGTAAAGCTTCGTGACTGAGTAGGATAAGCTCATATATTATTGACAGGATGTATATACATGCAACCCCGACTCACTACTCGGTTGATGCAAGCGGCGTAGTGAGTCAGAGAAACTGTACACATGAAAAAGTATAAAATCAAGTATAGAAAGGACGGTAGCTGTTCTATGTTCCATGAGTTGTTGATGAGGACACCGTCTTCGGTCTTCAGTCAGTAGGCGCCTGGCCGCGTGACCTCAGCTATAATGAATGGCCCTTCCCAGATTGGGGATAATTTGTGCTTGTATAATGAAAGGCGCGGCCATGGACATTGCGATTGTGGTAGCAACGTAGGCCTTGAAGATACCTTGCTGACTGGATTGTTGCGGTGTCCCTTGCTTCTTCCAACTGATCTAGCTCGACCAGTCGGGTATTGTTTGAAACGTCTTCTGAGTAAGCCCGGACTCGCGGAGAGCCGAACTGTAACTCTATCGGTAGCATGGCCTCGGCACCGTAGACCAGGAAGAAAGGGGAATGCCCTGTTGCCCGACTAACCGTGGTTCTGAGAGACCACAGAACACGACGGGAGTTCTTGTACCACCGGCGCGCATATGGTTGTGTCGGTCAAATTTCTAGCCTTGATGCCTTGTAAGACCATACTGTTGGCTCGTTCGACCTGCCCATTGCTCTGTGGGTGTGCACAGATTGTAGCAGATCTTGATGCCGAAATCTTCGCAGAAGTCTTAGAATACGCCGTCCGTGACTGAGTACGTTGTCGGTGATGATTGCGGTTAGGGACCCGAACGTATAGTATACTCATGAATGAAGTCCTTTGCTCGTGTCGTTGTAATTGTTGCAACGGGTTTAGCCTCAATCCACTTGGTGAATTTATCCACCGCGACGAATAGATGTGTAAACCCCCCTGGCGCTTTCTTGAAGGGCCCGACCATGTCGAGCCCCCATACTGCGAATGGCCAAGAAATAGGGATGGTTTGGAGTTCCTGGGCTGGGAGATTTGTTTGTCTTGCATAGAACTGGCAACCCTCACACTTGCGAACAATGTCCTTGGCGTCTGTTACTGCTGTGGGCCAGATAAATCCCTGTTGGTAAGCCTTTCCGACTAACGTCCTGGATGCGGCATGGTTGCCACTTATGCCCGAGTGAATCGACTGCAGGATCTACTTGCCCTCCTTGGTGGTGACGCAACGCATGAGGACACCGGATGCGCTCCTTCGGTACAGGTCTTCTCCGACTAGTAGGAAGCTTTTGCTTCGATGCTTTATCTGCTCAGCTTGACTGCGATCTTTTGGGAGTTCATCATCCAGGAGAAATTTGGCAAAAGGAGTCCTCCAGTCTTGACATATGTGTAGCACCTCGTTTGTGGCCGGGGTAGGTTCGCCTCCCAACTGCTCCGGCGCCGGTTTCTTCTTGACTGATGGCTCATGAGTTGCTCGACAAAGATTCCAGTCGGAACTGCTTCTCGCTTGGATCCCATGTTTGCCAGCTCGTCTGTCGCGTCGTTGTATTGACACAGGACATGTGTTATTTCTAGCCCGTCGAACTTGTTTTCCAAATTGCGGACCTCCTGACAGTATGCCGCCATGGTGTCGTCGAGACAAGTCTAGTCTTTCATGACTTGGTTTACCACGAGTTGGGAATCCCCACGCACAACCAGTTGACGTATGCCGAGTAATATGGCGATGCGGAGCCCGTGGATAAGTGCCTCGTACTCGGCGACATTGTGGGAGGCCAAGAAGTGGATTTGGAGAACGTACTTAAGTTTTTCGCCAGTGGGGGACGTCAATATGACTCCAGCCCCGACGCCGCCGATCCGTAGAGAACCGTCGAAGTACATTGTCCAGTACTCTAGCTTTGCTGTTGATGTAGGTAGTTGAACTTCCGTCCACTCGGCCACGAAGTCGGCTAGAGCTTGTGATTTAATTGCTGTCCATGGCTGGAAAGTGATATCGAACGCCATCAGCTCGAGTGCCCATTTGGCGATTCAGCCGGTGGCCTCATGATTATGAAGAACATCCCTGAGTGGAAAAGCTGTGACCACCATGACTTGATGTGCTTGAAAATAATGCACCAGCTTCCGGACTGTAATGAGTAGGCCATATAGCAGCTTCTGGACCTGCGGATATCTCGTCTTCGAGTCGGTAAGGACCTCGCTGACAAAGTAGACTGGCCGTTGTATTTTTCTGAATGTGACCCTGTTTGGATTGCTCAACCACTAGCACCGTGCTGACTACCTGAGTGGTCGCCGCTAGATATAGCATTAGTGGTTCTTGGGGCAGAGGTGACGCCAACACGGGAGGTGATGTGAGAAATTGCTTAAAGTCTTCGAAGGCTTGCTAGGCTTCCAGAGTCCATTGGACGTTGTCTGCCTTTTTGAGTAGTTTGAAGAAGGGCATACCCCGTTCGCCCAGTTGGGAAATAAACCGGCTGAGTGCCACCATGCAGCCTGTCAGCTTCTGGACGTCTTTGAGGGTAGTCGGGGGTGCCATGTTTATTATGGCGTTGACTTTCTCCGGGTTGGCCTCGATGCCGTGATGCGAGACGGTGAAGCCAAGTAGCTTTCCGGATGGCATACCAAAGGCGCACTTTTTCGGGTTCAGCTTCATCTTGAATCGTCGAAGATTTCGGAAGGTTTCTTCTAGGTCAGCGATGAGGTCTTCTTTAGGCTTGGTTTTGATCACCACGTCGTCGACGTAGGCTTCCACGTTGCGCCCGATCTGAGTGTGCAGACACCGCTGAATGGCCCATTGATAGGTTGCTCCAGCATTCTTCAAACCGAACGGCATTGTGATATAGCAGTACGCTCCAAACAGCGTGATGAAAGATGTCTTTAAGCAGTCTTCCTCCCTCAGGCTGATTTGATGGTATCCCGAGTAGCAGTCGAGAAAGCTGAGTAGGTCGCACCCTGTCGTGGAATCGACCACCTGATCTATCCTGGGAAGACCAAATGGGTCCTTGGGGCACGCCTTGTTGAGATCGGTGTAGTCAACGCACATGCGCCATTTACCTTTTTCTTCTGGACTAGAACTGGGTTTGCCAGCCAATCCGGGTGATAGACCTCCTTGATGAACCCGACTGCAAGGAGCTTGGTAATCTCCTCCCGAATAGCATCCTTGCGGTCTTGAGTGAAGCGCCACAGCCGTTGCTTGACTTGCTTGGCGTCTGTCTTCACATTGAGGGCGTGCTCGATCACCTCCCTTGGTACGCCCGGCATGTCGGACGGTTTCCATACGAAGATATCTTTATTGGCCTGTAGGAAGGTGACGAGCGCGTCTTCCTATTTCGGGTCGAGTCTGGTCCCGACTAGAGCAGTCTTGGAGGGGTCGGAAGGATCCAGGGGGATCTTCCTTGTGTCAGAGTCTGCTGAAATTCCCGACTTCGCTGCCTTTTTCGCCAGAACTTGATCCTGCTCGACTTCAGTTGTGACGGCTTGCCGGATGCTATCGCGCCCGACTGCCGCCTCTTGTGATTGAGCCAGTTCACAGCTCTCCTTGTCGCAGGTGAAGGCTTGCTTGATGTCACTGCGGAGGGAGAGGACTCCTGCTGGCCTAGGCATCTTGAGCACCATGTATGTATAGTGCGGTATCTCCATGAATTTGGTGAGTGCCGGTCGTCCGAGTATCGTGTGGTACGCGGTCTCGAAGTCGGCAACCTCGAAACAGATGTTTTCCATGCGGAAGTTATCCCGCGTGCCGAAGGTTACAGGCAAGGTTATCTGCCTGAGTGGAGTTGATGACAGGCCAGGAATTATCCCGTGGAAGGGCGCAGTACTTGGCCATAGTTCTGAACGAGGAATCTTCATCTCGTTCAAAGTCTTGGCGAATAAGATGTTGAGCGCGCTACCTCCGTCGATAAGGGTTTTCTTCACCCTGACGTGTCTGACGACCGGGTCTAGGACGAGTGGGTAACGTCCCGGGTGAGAAACCCGATCTGGGTGATCTGTGCGATTGAAGGTGATGGCCATCTCTGACCAGCGCAGGTACTGGGGGGTGTCCGTTGTAGAGACCGTGTTGATGTCGCGCGCTGAAAGCTTCTGTTTGCGCTTAGACTCATATGCGAGCGGCCCCCCGAAGATGTGGTTGAGCTCGGCCTGACGATCTTGGAAATCATCGGCCGGACCCTAATCTGGCTTGTCTTTGTCCTTGTCGGCGCCAGATGATGAAGATTGCTCGGAGGCAAACTTCTTTAGCATGTAGCAATCTTTGGCCGCGTGCTTGCCCTTGGGGTGGAAGGGGCATGGCCCGCTCATGACTTTCTGGTAGTCGTTATTCTGCTAGGGCCGTGACCGAGTACGCTCCATGCTGGCCACCTCGTTGTCCAACTTCCGCTTGCGGCCGCCGGACTTGTTTTGAGACGGCTCGTTGTCGGCTTTCTCCTTTTGGTCCTTCTGTCGGGACTCCTTCTTCTCGTCGAGGGCCTCTGCGACCACTTCAGCCGAGTCGGCGTATTTATTGGCCATGTCGAACAGAGCCCGGACAGACGGCGGTGGCTTCCGAGTGAACTTCGCGATGAATAGGGCGTCCTTTACTCCCTTGCGGAAGGCGGCGATGACAGCCTCGTCGCGGATCTTTGGGATCTTATTACGCTTCTCGGAAAACCTCTTGATGAAATCTCGCAGAGACTCGTTCTTCTTCTGGTGTAGCTGATAAAGATCGTGCTCTGAAGACGGCCTCTCGTAGGTCCCCTGAAAGTTAGCGATGAACCGATCCCTGAGTTCTCTCCAAGAACCGATCGACCGCCTTGGGAGGCCTATCAGCCATGTCCTCGCCGAGTCGGCTAGCTCGACTGGGAGGTAGTTAGCCATGGCTTTGTTGTCACCCCCAGTAGCTCGAACTGCTAGGGTATATACGGTGAGCTAGGACTCGGGATTTGTCTTGCCGTCATACTTTTCAATCCCGGCGGGCTTAAAGCCAGTCGGCCAATGGACGTCCTGTAGCTCCCGAGTGAAAGCTGGGATGCCTTTGTCTTCGTGGGGGCTCGGGCTTCGACCACGGCGGTTAAACCACTCGTGATGGAGGCCAAAGCACTCGTTTTCATCTTCCAGTCGGCGGCGCTCATCTTCTTGTCATTCGCAGCGTCGGGCGCTGATAGTATGGCGAAGGTCATGTTGTAGGCACTCTCGGAGGTCTTGATTAGGCCAGCGATCATACTGGTGATGGCGCCGGTTGTTGTTATTAGTATTGCCGAGTGTAGTTTGCCTAGACTCTTCGCGTGGCCGACTTGAGCCAGCCGCCCGACGCTGGGCTGACGTGGACGAGCCCGCTGCTGGAGATCCCGACCGGTTAGTCGGTACTAGGGTGTCTCCCGACTGCTGTTGTTGCTATTGGCAAGCAGCAGCCGTGATCATTGCCTTGATTTTGGCGATAGTTGGGGTGGCCTGGTGATCAGGCCCGAGCTGGAGTGTGTCTAGCAAAGTTGCGGTGGCCACAACATTCTGTTGCGGCGTGACGAAGACGTCGTGATCGCCTACTTTGGTCTGGAGAATCTGCTGGTGGGCTGCTCGCCCAGCTCTGCGCAGCCCGTCGTTACAAGCCTCGCGATCAGCCTCCTCCCGTTGTTTCAGTTGGCGCGCCTCCTCCTGTTGCTCGTCTTGTAGTCGGCGCACCTCGGAGGGTGGTGTTGAAGCCATGAAGATCTCGCGGGGGAGGAGAAAGCTCGCCAGACTGGAGCCCGAACTAGTGTTCGAACCGTTATCTGACTTGGAGTCAGACTCCGAGTAGTTTATTAGAGTGAGAACGACCCCAACCTCTCTAGATCCAATCCGAAACGGCACTTGGCCGTGTCCAAACTGAATCGTAGGAGATCGGATCTGTTGTGTGGGATGTAAATCCGCAGCATCGCTGAGTCCATGTGGGAGATTGACGATCTCTCCCCTTCTCGACCCAACCCGGGCTGGCTCAAGGCCTAGCACAAGTCGGACGCCGAAGGAGAGAGTTGTCCCGATACTTGGCGACGTGAAGGACTGCCGCAGTAAGTCGTGGAAGGAGATAGCGGCATCCTGTGGGCTGACTGGTGCTACATCGGCTGGCTCCTCGGCCGGCTGGATTAGATCTGTTCTGGCCAAGGTAAGGTTGCTGATCTGGTCGGCAATGAAGTCGAGGCTTCCGAAGGAAATCTTGTCTCCGGGGGAGAACTTGTTGCCGTCGACTCCGTTTGTTGGATCCATCGAATTTGTTGATGAAGAATTCGCCGGAGCCCCTACCTGGCGCGCCAACTGTCGATGCTTTGCACTGGTAATAAAACTATAGGGCTACTCGGTGAAGGTAAATTCGGTGGATTGCAGAGGAACACAGAGAAGATTTATACTGGTTCAGGCCCTCGATGTGAGGTAATACCCTACGTCCAGTTGAGGTGTTATTCCTCCGAGGTGGTTTGTGATCAATGATCTTCCATCTGCCCTCATGGGGCGCCCTGCCTCCCTTTATATACTAGGGGACAGGGGTACATGATAAGGATCCCAGCTGGATACGGCCAAGGGATTTCCTTCTTAGAGATAGAGACCTATCCGACTAAGACTGTTATTCCTCATTATACAAGGTAACCCGCCGGGTACTATCTTATCTCTAATTACATGGTTCGGCCCATCCTCTATCCGAGTGGCCCATATACTAGTGGTGAGGTACCCGGGGCCCATGGCCTCCACATGACCACAAAGCCATGGCTAACTACCTCCTAGTCGCCCTGGCCGACTCAATGAGGACATGGCTGACAGGCCTCCCGAGGCGGTCGATCGGTTCCTAGGGAGAACTCGGGGAGCGGTTCATCGCTAACTTCCAGGGGACCTACGAGAGGCCGTCTTCCGAGCACAATTTATACCAACTGCACCAGAGGAAGAATGAGTCTCTGCACGAATTTATCAAGAGGTTCTCCGAGAAGCGCAACCAAATCCCAACGATCAAGGACGAGGTCGTTATCGCCGCCTTCCGCAAGGCAGTAAAGGACGCCTCGTTCATCATGAAATTCACTTGGAAACCTCCAGCTACTGTCAGGGCTCTCTTTGATATGGCAAACAAATACGCTGACTCGGCCGAGGCAGTCGTAGAGGCCCTCGACGAGAAGAAAGAGTCCCGGCAAAAAGACCAAAAGGCAAAAGCTGACAACGAGGCATCACAGAACAAATCCGGCAACCGCAAGCAGAAGTCGGATAATGAGCTGGCCAACGTGGAGCGCACTCGGTCGCGGCCCCCAAGGAACAACGAATACCAGAAGGTTATGAACGGGCCTTGCCCCTTCCATCCCAAGGGCAAGCACGCAGCCAAGGATTGCTTCATGCTCAAGAAGTTTGCCTCCGAGCAGACTTCATCGTCTGGCGTTGACAAGGACAAAGATAAGCCAGACTTGGGCCTGGCTGATGATTTTCAAGATCCCCAGGCCAAGCTCAACCACATCTTCGGAGGGCCATCCGCGTACGAATCCAAGCGGAAGCAGAAGCTAATAGCACGCGACATCAACGCGGTCTCTACAACAGACGCCCCCCAATATTTGCATTGGTCAGAAACACCCATCACATTCGACTGTGCAGATCACCCCGATCGGGTCTCACACCCGGGATGCTACCCACTCATTCTGGACCTGGTCGTCAAGAATATCAAGCTGAAGAAGGCCCTGATAGACGGAGGCAGCGTGCTCAATATCCTCTTCGCCAAGACCCTGGATGAGATGAAAATCACTCATTCAGAACTGCGGCCGAGTACTGCGCCCTTCCACAGGATAATTCCCGGCCTGTCTTCAACACCCCTCGGGCAAATAACCTTGCCGGTCACCGATTTCGAGACCGCGTACCACGCGATACTTGTATGACCGGCGCTCACCAAATTCATGGCGATACCGCACTATACCTACATGGTGCTCAAAATGCCTGGGCTAGAAGGAGTCCTCTCCCTCCGCAGTGACTTCAAGCAAGCCTTCACCTGCGACAAGGAGAGCTGCGAGTTGGCTCAATCACAAGAGGCGGAAGTCAAACGCAACAGCATTCGGCAAGCCATCACAACCAAAGTTGAGGATGACCAAGTTCCGGCCAAAAAAGCAGCGAAGTTGGGAATTTCAGCGGATTCCGACACGAAGAAGATCCCCCTGGACCCATCCGACCCCTCCAAGACTGCCCTAGTCGGGACCGGACTCGACCCCAAATAGGAAGGTGCGCTCGTCACCTTTCTCCAAGCCAACAAGGATATCTTTGCACGGAAACCGTCCGATATGCCAGGCGTACAAAGGGAGGTGATCGAGCACGCCCTCAACATCAAGACAGATGCCAAGCCAGTCAAGCAACGGCTATGGTGCTTTGCACAAGACCGTAAAGATGCTATCCAGGAGGAGATAACCAAGCTTCTCGCAGTCAGGTTCATCAAAGAGGTCTATCACACGGATTGGCTGGCAAACCCAGTCCTGGTCCGGAAGAAAAAGGGTAAATGGCGCATGTGCGTTGACTACACCGATCTCAACAAGGCGTGCCCCAAGGATCCATTTGCTCTACTGTGGGTGCCATGGGCACCGGGTACCTCATGACAAGCATATGGGCCACTCGGATAGAGGATGGGCCTAGCCTTGTAATTAGAGATATGGTAACCCTCGGCAGACCTTGCCTTGTACAATAAGGAATATACAGTACTAGCCAGGTACATTATATCTCTAAGGGGAGATCTCCTAGTTGTAATCCGACGGGGACTCCTACCTTGTAATCCTGTCCCCTAGTATATAAGGGGAGGCAGGGCGCCCCTTGAGGGCACGGCCAGACATTTCATCAGAATCGCCACCATAATTCCTCAAAGAAATACATACAAACTGGATGTAGGGTATTACCTCACAACGAGGGCTTGAACCAGTATAAAATCTCCTTGTGTTCCTTTGCAATCCATCAAGTTTCCATCCGCCGAGTTGCCCCATATATTTATTGCCGGTGTAAAACATCGACAGTTGGCGCGCCAGGTAGGGGCTTCGGCACGATCTACATCTACAAGCTCGATGGATCCAACAACCGGAGTCGATGGTGGCAAATTCTCCCTCAGAGATACAATCTCATTCGGAAGCCTCGACTTCGTCGCCGACATGTTTGGCAATCTCGCCTTGGCCGACACGGACCCGATCCAACCGGCCGAGGAACCAGCCGACTCCATGCCAGTCGGCCCACATGATGCTGCAGTAATCTCTCACGACATGCTGCGGTGATCTCCAATACGCCCGAGTCCAGGGACAACTCTTTCTTTTGGTGTTCGACTCAGACTCGGTTTTGAGCCGGCCGGGATCGGGCCAAGAAAGGAAGAGATCGTCAATTTCCCGTTTGGACTTGGCGATGCTGCGGATATCTACAATCTACATCCAACGCGGCAAACCCGATCCCCTGGAGTTCGACTCGGATACGGCCCCCCGAGCCGCTCGAGATCGGATCTAGGGAGGTCGGAGATGTAATCACCCCCATCAACTATTCCGACTTTGACTCTCAGTCGCACTCCAACTCCCAGTCGGACTTCGACTCTAAGTCGGACACCAGCTCGGCAAGCTTCACTCCGCCGCGGGGAATTTTCATGGCATCCAGAGGCTCTACTCCTACTCAGGAATCACGCCGACTACACGAGCCACAAGAGGAGGAGGCCTGCCAACTGCAAGAACAACAGGAGGAAGAAGCAAGACGCCTGCACGCCCGCAACGACGATCTACGCGGGGCTGGGCGAACCGCTCAGCAACAAATCCTCCAAACCTGAGTCGGCGACCACGATGTCTTCGTCACGCCACAATAGAACGTCGTGGCCACCGCGACCCTACTGGACACGGTCCAACTTGGGCCTGATCACCAGGCCACCCCGACGATCGCAAGGATAAAAGCCATGCTTACCGCTGCTACATGTTAGCAGCACCAACAGTCGGGCAATACCCTCATACCAACCAACCGGTCGGCATCCCCAACGGCAGTCTCGTCCACCTCAAAGCGACGCTGAGCGGCCGGCTCTAGTCGGCAGCACACGGAGTCACGCCAAATGTCACTCGGTAACCCCAACAACAACCGGCAGCGTCGAAGCGACCGTCGAGACAATCAGGATCTCCGAGGCCAACCATGGCATGACCTTCAGCAAGACATCAACGCTCGGCGCCATGAACAAGAAGAAGACGAGCAACGCCAATTGGAAGACGAGAACGAGCGTTTCGGCCTCCACCACGAGTGGTATCGCCGCCGTATTCGGAGTCGGAGCCCTCATGAAGATGAAGGCATACTAGCTTTCACCCACGAGCTCCAGGACGTCGATTGGCCGTCGGGTTTCAAGCCTACAGGCGTCGAAAAATACGACGGCAAGACCAATCCCGAGTCCTGGCTCACGGTCTACACCCTGGCGATCCGAGCAGCTGGAGGAAATCACAAAGTCATGGCTAATTACCTCCCAGTCGCTTTAGCCGACTCAGCGAGGACATGGCTAACAGGACTTCCCAAGCAATCAATCAGCTCCTGGGGAGAACTCCGGGAACGCTTCATCGCCAACTTCCAGGGGACATACGAGAGGCCATCTTCCGAGTACGACTTATATCAGTTGCATCAAAGGAAGAATGAGTCTCTTCGTGACTTCATTAAGAGGTTTTCTAAGAAGAAGAACTCAATCCCTAACGTCAAGGATGAGGTCGTCATCGCCGTCTTTCGAAAAGGAGCCAAAGACACCTCGTTCATCGACAAATTCACACGAAAGCCTCCCAACTCTGTCAAGGCTTTATTCGACATGGCGAACAAATACACCGACTTAGCCCATGCTGTTACTGAGGCCCTTGAAGATAAAAAGGCATCCTGACAGAAGAAGCGGGAGGGCACCGACGACGCAGTCCCGACTAAAGCTGGGAATCGCAAACGCAAGTCAGACGGCTTCATTGTGGCAGTCGGTCACAACCGTCTTCGACCTTCAACAACTGAAGATTATCAGAACAACAAGTGACATGCTCGGGGGCTCACAAGCTCAAACGCAAGGATGGCATCCCCACTCCAACATACCGAACAGCTAAGTCACTTCCTGATAAACCTTTCCTCACTTGGCCTCGCCAATGCCGCAGCCGCTTACACCTAATAGGTGTACAAGCTGTACTTTTTTATGTTTTTTTATGTTTTTGCTCTTAAATGGTTGCAAAAGTACTCGAGTAGCAAATTCCGATCCGTGAACTTTGCTCCATGAAAGACGAACTCAAGTCACCCAAAACGCGTGTCTAGGAAAGAGCCACGAGCCAACTCCCGACGCTAGGGGGCCATGACTAGTCGGGCAGAGTGTTTAAACGTAAGGGGTCAACTACTCGAGGAAATTAATATCAAAAAGAGGAAGAACACGTATTTACATATATTGTAAAATACATTACATTCGGGTGATTGTTTTCATCATCAGAAGCTACTCATCCGATATCTTTATAATGCAGGACCAGCTCCGGATACGCGTGACAGGAACTCGGGGCTACGAGCCCATCTCCTACGCTCGGGGGCTGGACCTTTTTACCAAGATATACTCGGAACGCTCCATGAGGGCTACTGACCGAGTACTTGCACCAGTCGGGACGTCAACTTCCCCGGCTACGCTCCAAGTGAGCTTACAACTGACCTCCGACACTAGTTGGGGGTCGTATACTACTCGACTGGGTGAGGTATGCCCCATGAGAGTCGCCAGCCGAATCCTATGCTAATGATAGGTTCGGGTACCTTATTTGGTCATAACTCTGTCAGATCGAGTATGCTCCATGAGGGTCGCCAGCCGAATCCTATGCTAATGCAAGGGTCGGGTACCTTATTTGGCCATAACTCTGTTGGATAGGGTACGCCCCATGAGGGTCGCCAGCCGAACCCTCTGCTAATGCAAGGTTCGGGTACCTTGTTTGGCTTTACCCAAGTCAGAGAAGACTTACATCGTCCAAGCACATCCGGGGTTCTCATGCACCGCGTCACACCTGAGGAGGGCAAGTAAGATCCGCAATATACGTACTCAGGCTTATGTGGCAACCAGGGTTGCATCCAGAACGTAAGTCGGAAAGGCTTGCGAATAAGGATTTCTCTGGCTGATTGCGGTTACCGACACCAAAAAACTCATCCTGACATGCGAAGGATGCCACTTCTATAGAGCTACACTGGATAGGTCGGTTTAGGCCGGCTTATTTGGTAGTATGCCACCAAGACATGAGTTCCTACAGTAGCATGCTCCATGTGGGCCGCCCGCAGGCTGAGTTGAAATTATAGTGCTGGTGCTACCAACAGGAACCGATGAGGTAAACAGATATGTTTCATGAGAGCCTTATTGCTAAACATATATGTTTGGGTATTTGTTTTATCCACCAGGTCTCGAGGATATATCCTTATAAGGATCACAAGCTGGTCTTCATTAAAATTGGGGATGCAGGTATCTTTCTCGAGTACACCTGACCACGCCATGGATTTATTTTCATAAAGTGGTACTCGGCCTACATGCTTGGCCATCAGTTGCCATGAGCAACATTATTCCAGCCGACATGACGCTGAAGAGTCTAACTTTCGAGTAGTGCACTACTCGGGAGAGACTATAAATATTCTTTCCCGCTGACATGATGCGGAGGAGTCTAACTTCTAGGTGGGACGCCACTCGGGAAAGACTATAAACCTCTTTTCCAGCTGACATGAAGATGAAGAGTCCTATATACGAGTAGTATCCTACTCGGCAAGACTGTAAACACACATTCCGACTGACATAAAGTCGAAGAGTCCTACATACGAGTAGTTCCCTACTCGATAAGACTATAAATCATATTCCGGTTGACATGATACCGACGAGTCTCATATACCAGTAGCACACTACCTGGGAAAGACTACAAGGTTAAAGATCTTTGACTTTATGTTTAATTGTCTTCACAATTAAGCACAAAGTCAGGGGCTACACCTAATAGGTGCGCCTATTCGGTGCACACTATTCATACATCTACATGAAGCCCTTCATAGCCTCGTTGCCAGCTGACATGAAGCAGGACTTGGGAAGAAGACTCACTCGGACAAAGAGTACTCGGGAGCAATGCACTCGGGAAGACTTCACCGTGGAGGATGAGCACTCGGCATCAGCTGTGACTCCACTATGAAGGTCTCAGGGGCTACTGTGGGTGCCATGGTCCCCGGGTACCTCATGACAAGCATATGGGCCACTCGGATAGAGGATGGGCCTAGCCTTGTAATTAGAGATATGGTAACCCTCGGCAGACCTCGCCTTGTACAATAAGGAATATACAGTCCTAGCCAGGTACATTATATCTCTAAGGGGAGATCTCCTAGTTGTAATCCGACGGGGACTCCTACCTTGTAATCCTGTCCCCCAGTATATAAGGGGAGGTAGGGCGCCCCTTGAGGGCACGGCCAGACGGTTCATCAGAATCGCCACCATAATTCCTCAAAGGAATACATACAAACTGGATGTAGGGTATTACCTCACAACGAGGGACTGAACCAGTATAAAATCTCCTTGTGTTACTTTGCAATCCATCAAGTTTCCATCCGCCGAGTAGCCCCATATATTTATTGCCGGTGTAAAACATCGATAGGTCTACCCAGAATAGATCAGGTGGTGGATTCAACCGCAGGGTGCGAACTTCTTAGCTTTCTCGATTGTTACTCGGGATACCACCAAATCAGCCTCAAAGAGGAGGACTGCCTAAAGACATCTTTTATCACGCCGTTTGGAGCGTACTACTACATCACTATGCCGTTCGGTTGAAAAACGCAGGAGCAACGTATCAACGGGCCATTCAGCAGTGTCTACACACTCAGATCGGGCGCAACGTGGAGGCCTACGTTGACAACGTGGTGGTCAAGACCAAGTCCAAAGAAGACCTCATCGCTGACCTGGAAGAACCTTCCAAAATCTTCAAAGATTCAAGATGAAGTTGAATCCAGAAAAGTGCGCCGTCGGTGTGCCATCCGGCAAGCAACTCGGCTTAATCGTCTTGCATCGCAGCATCGAGGCCAACCCGGAGAAAGTCAACGCAATCATGAACATGGCACCCCCGACTAGCCAGAAGGACGTCCATAAGCTAACAGGCTGCATGGCGGCACTCAGCCAGTTTATTTCCCGACTAGGTGAACGGGGCATGCCCTTTTTCAACCTATTGAAGAAAGCAGACAATTTCCAATGGACTCCCGAAGCCTAGCAAGCCTTCGAAGACTTGAAAAAATTTCTTACATCACCACCCGTGTTGGCTTCACCCATGCCCCAAAAACCGCTAATGCTATATCTGGCGGCGACCACTCATGTAGTCAGCACGGTATTGGTGGTTGAGCTATCCGAACAGGGTCACATACAGAAGATTCAACGGCCAGTCCACTTTGTTAGCGAGGTCCTTGCCGACTCGAAGATGAGATATCCGTAGGTCTAGAAGCTGCTATATGGCCCACTCATCATTGTCCAAAAGCTGGTGCACTATTTTCAAGCACATCAAGTCACGGTGGTCACATCATATCCACTAGGGAACATCCTGCATAATCGCGAGGCCATCAGCCGAATCGCTAAATGGGCGCTCGAGTTGATGGCGTTCAACATCACCTTTTAGCCACGGACAGCTATCAAATCACAAGCTGTGGAGGCCATGGGCCCCGGGTACCTCATTACCAGTATATGGGCCACTCGGATAGAGGATGGGCCGAACCATGTAATTAGAGATAAGATATCACCCGACAGGCTTTGCCTTGTATAACGAGGAAACATAGTCTTAGTCAGATAGGTCTCTATCTCTAAGAAGGATATCCCTTGGCCGTATCCGGCTGGGATCCTTATCATATACCCCTGTCCCCTAGTATATAAAGGGAAGCAGGGCGCCCCTCAGGGTAGGAGACAAGATCATCGATCATCAAACACCTCAGAGGAATAACACCTCAACTGGACGTAGGGTATTACTTCACATCGAGGGCCTGAACCAGTATAAACTTTCTCTATGTTCCTCTGCAATCCACCGAATTCACCTTCGCCGAGTAGCCCCATAGTTTTATTGCCGGTGCAAAGCATCGACAGTTGGCGCGCCAGGTAGGGGACCCGGCGAATTCTTCATCAACGAATCCGATGGATCCAACAAGCGGAGTCGACGGCAACAAGTTCTCGCCCGGAGAAAAGATTTCTTTCGGAAGCCTCGATTTTGTTACCGACCAGATCGGCAACCTTACCTTGGCCGGAACAGATCTAATCTAGTCGGCCGAGGAGCCAGCCGACGTAGCGCCAGTCGGGTCAGAGGACACCGTGATCTTCTTCCACGACTTACTGCGGCAGTCCTTCACATCGCCAAGCATAGGGACAACTCTCTCCTTTGGCATCCGACTTGCGCTAGGCCTTGAGCCAGCCCGGGTTGGGCCGAGAAGGAGGGAGATCGTCAATCTCCCACACGCACTCGGCGACGTTGCGGATTTACACTCCGCACAACAAATCCGATCTCCTATGATTCAGTTTGGACACGGCCAAGCGTCGTTTCAGATTGGATCTAGAGAGGTTGGGGTCGTTCTCACTCCGATAAACTACTTAGAGTCCAACTCCAAGTCGGATAACGGTTCGAACGCCAGTTCGGACTCCAGTCTGGCGAGTTTTCTCCTCCCCCACGAGATCTTCATGGCTTCAACACCACCCTCCGAGGTGCGCCGACTTCAAGAGGAGCAGCAGCAGGGGGCGCACCAACTGCAACTACAGGAAGAAGCTGATCGCGAGGCTCGCAATGACGGGCTGCGCAGAGCTGGGCGAGCAGCCCAGCAGTAGATTCTCCAAACTAAAGTCGGCGATCACGACGTCTTCGTCACGCCTCAACAGAACATTGTGGCCACCACAACTTTGCTAGACACGCTCCAGCTCGGGCCCAACCACCAGGCCACCCCAACCATTGCCAAGATCAAGGCGATGATCATGGCTGCTGCCTACCAATAACAACAACAGCAGTCGGGCGACACCCTAGTACCGACTAACAGGTCGGTATCTCTAGCAGCGGGCTCGTCCACATCAGCTCGGCGTCGGCCCGCCGGCTCAAGTCGGTCACGCGAGGAGTCTAGGCAAACTACACTCGGCAATGTCAATAACAACAACCGGCGCCGTCACCAGTATGGTCGCCGGCCTAATCAAGACCTCTGAGAGCGCATACAGCATGACCTTCGCCATACTATCAGCGCTCGGCGCCGCGAACGACAAGAGGATGAGCGCCGCCGACTAGAAGACGAAAATGAGCGCTTTGGCCTCCATCACAAGTGGTTTAACCGCCGTGGTCGAAGCCCGAGCCCCTATGAAGACGAAGGGATCCCAGCTTTCACTCGAGAACTGTAGGACGTCCACTGGCCGACTGGCTTTAAGCCGATGGGGATCGAAAAGTATAACGACAAGACAAATCCCGAGTCCTGGACCACCGTATATACCCTAGCAGTTCGAGCTGCTGGGGGCGACAACAAAGCCATGGCTAACTACCTCCCGGTCACGCTAGCCGACTCGGCGAGGACATGGCTGACAGGCCTCCCGAAGCGGTCGATCGGTTCCTAGGGAGAACTCAGGGAGCGGTTCATCGTGAATTTTCATGGGACCTACGAGAGGCCGTCTTCAGAGCACGATCTTTATCAGCTGCACCAGAAGAAGAACGAGTCTCTGCGAGACTTCATCAAGAGGTTTTCCGAGAAGCGCAACAAGATCCCAACGATCCGCGACGAGGCTATCATCGCCGCCTTCCGCAAAGGAGTAAAGGACGCCCCATTCATCGTGAAGTTCACTCGGAAACCACCGCCGTCTGTTCGGGCTCTATTCTACGTGGCCAATAAATACGCCGACTCGGCTGAAGCGGTCGCAGAGGCCCTCGACGAGAAGAAGGAGTCCCGACAGAAGGACCAAAAGGCGAAAACCGACAACGAGCTGTCTCAAAACAAATCTGGCAGCCGCAAACGGAAGTCGGATAACGAGGTGGCCAACATGGAGCACACTCAGTCGCGGCCCCAGTGGAATAACGACTACCAGAAAGTCATGAGCGGGCTATGCCCCTTCCACCCCAAGGGCAAGCACGCGGCCAAAGACTGCTACATGCTCAAGAAGTTTGCCTCCGAGCAGGCTTCATCATCTGGTGCCGACAAGGACAAAGACAAGCCAGATCAAGGCCCGGCCAATGATTTCCAAGATCCTCAGGCCGAGCTCAACCACATCTTCGGAGGGCCATCCGCATACGAGTCCAAGCGCAAACAAAAGCTAACAGCACGCGACATCAACACGGTCTCCACGACGGACCCCCCCCAGTACCTGCGCTGGTCAGAGATGGCCATCACCTTCAATCGCGTAGATCACCCAGATCGGGTTTCCCACCTGGGACGCTATCCACTCGTCCTGGACTCGGTCGTCAGAAACATTAGGCTGAAGAAAACCCTCATCGACGGAGGTAACGCGCTCAATATCCTATTCACCAAGACTTTGGACGAGATGAAGATTCCTCGTTCAGAACTACGGCCGAGCACCGCCCCCTTCCACGGGATAATTCCCGGCCTGTCATCAACTCCACTCGGGCAAATAACCTTGCCGGTAACCTTCGGCACGCGGGATAACTTCCGCACGAAAAATGTCTGCTTCGAGGTTGCCGACTTCGAGACCGCGTACCACGCGATACTCGGATGACCGGCACTCGCCAAATTCATGGCAATACCGCACTATACATACATGGTGCTCAAGATGCCTGGGCCAGTAGGATTCCTCTCCCTCCGCAGCGACATGAAGCAAGCCTTCACCTGTGACAAGGAGAGCTACGAACTGGCTCAATCACAAGAGGCGGCAGTCGGGCGCGATAGCATTTGGCAAGCCGTCACAACCGAAGTCGAGCAGGATCAAATTTCGGCAAAAAAAGCAGCGAAGTCGGGAATTTCAGTGGACTCTGACACAAAGAAGATCCCCCTGGACCCTTCCGACCCCTCCAAGACTGCTCTAGTCGGGACCGGACTCGACCCCAAATAGAAAGACGCGCTCATCACCTTCCTACAAGCCAACAAAGATATCTTCGCATGGAAACCGTCCGACATGCCGGGCGTACCAAGGGAGGTGATCGAGCATGCCCTCAATGTGAAGACAGACGCCAAGCAAGTCAAGCAACGGCTGCGGCGCTTCGCTCAAGACCGCAAGTGTCACAGCCCCAAATCTAATTCCAGGTAATTAGTGCCCGGACCTACTGTCATTAGAGTGCACAAATTAAATTCTTGCATTATCACTTCTTGCAAAATAAAGTTTGCAATATTTAAAACCATCAATACAATAAAACCCTAATCGGCGAAAACCAAACATCACCAAAAAGTACATCAATTTGAACAGAAGTGTATATGGGAAATAATTTATTCAAATACTATTTTATTCATCATGAAACAATATAATTTTTCCTGAATTTATTTCATTGGTTTAGACCTCTTGAAAATTCAAACAAGTTTCAGCCTGGATTCTTTTCCTTGACCTATGCATTTGTATAGTCTAAGGATTTTTCTAAAGATGTTTGGCAGCGCATAAAATCATGGAAAAATTCCTGTAAGCACTTTCCCACATAATTAATCCACTGTAAATTTTACATGATTTGATCACTTCAATAAATACTTCAACCAAGTCCCTCAAATCAGCAAAGCTAGGAAGCTAGCTGAAATAAATTGGTTCACTTCTGAAATTCACCAAATAAAAATGGAGACTAAGTAGACAGAGCCCTTTTGCCAAAGAGTGTGTCAACATGAACCCTGCCACCAGGAATTTTGGTTTGATTTATCTCTCAAGGAAAGCACATAAAATGATAAGAGCAAGGCATTGGGAGATGAATGAGGCTGCAGAAAAACTGGATCAGTAGCCCCACTTTGCAATTTCACCAAAGGCAAATCAGACCACTTCTAACCACGAAATTTGGTCAGCAGGTTAAACATATCTTCCCCTATCTCCAGTATTTTCCCCCTAATTTATGCTCCTCATTAACCTAGTGAAACAGTAATGCAAAGACTGCCTGCTTGACAGCTAGCAAGACTTAGTTTCTGGAGATTTCTCCTCTCTCAAATCACTGACCAGTGGGACCCACAAGACCTGGCCCACTTGTCAGCCTCACTACAGCATTTGGCAGTGTGTTTCACCCAAAGTCCTAGCCATACTTCTCTCTTGCACATAGGAATTCACTACAAGGGCCCACAAATCATAGACCAAACCTAACCAAGAGTGTGTGAAAAGTGCTGTCTTACATGTGGGACCCACCCTAGGCACTGTTGAACTGGAGCAACTCAGCACTGCATGTCCAATGTAACGCCCAGAAATTCACACCGAAATTCTGAACATTAATGTGTAATAAATCCCTGCCCAGGAAAGCCAGGGTACACAAACCAAGTTGCCATACAGAGTGTCTTACAAACAGAGTAAAATGTATATTACATAAATGCAGTGGAAAAAGGTAAAACGGAGTCTATAAACATCTGGCCAAGCAGCCGCTTCCATCCCACAGGCACCTTGATGGCGGAGCCAGCCTATTCCTCAGGATGATCTTCATCTGACGCGTCCTCCAACACTGGGGGGGGGGAAATTGGAGCAAGGCTGAGTACCACCCACAGTACTCAACAAATCACACCCACAATTATGCATATGCACAGGGTACAAAGATGGGATAGGGTTTGTTTTGCATAAAAGCAGTTGCAAACAGTAGTAGTTCGCAAAGAGTAAAAAGGTTGATTAATTTCACCGTATTAATTCTCCACTGATTAACGTTACACCACGTTAACCAGGCCCAACCATTCCCAACTGATTGACGCTACACCATGTCAACCAGTCTCCACTGATGAACGCTACACCACGTTCACCAGACACATCCGGGTACCGTTACACCACGTTACCCGGACTCCACTGATTAACGCTACACCACGTTAACCAGTCACCACCGGACAACGTTACACCACGCTGACCAGCTTTTCCCAACCAATGCTACACCATGTTGACCAGGCCGTGCTGATGAAAGTTACACCACGACCACCAGGCGTCACTAATGAGAGTTACACCACACTCACCAGTCTCCACCGACTAGCGCTACACCACGCTAACCGGTCACCCCCGGTCAACTCAACCATGTTGACCGGACTCAACACCTTCCACAACACCTGTTTGATAAAACAAGATTAATTATGTAGGGTGAGACTAATCACGGTGAGTCTTGGCCAATGTGCCCACAACCGCGGGCGCGGCATGTCACAGCCCTAGATTTAATTTCCAGGAATTAGTGTTATGCCTTTCATCATTAGAGTGCACAACTTAAATTTTTGCATTGTCACTTCTTGTAGATTAAGTTTGCAACATTTAAACCATTAATATTGAATCCTAAAATCAGCAAAAACAAAACACTACTAAAAAGTGCATCAAATCGAACAGAAGTGTATATGGGAGATAATATATTCAAATATTAGTTTATTTATCATGAATTAATATAATTTTTCCAGAATTTATTTCATTAGTTTAGACACCTTAAAAATACAAACAAGTTTTCAGCCTGGGTCCTTTTTGTTGAATTTCTGTGCGCAAACCATTTCGAATTTTTGTGTGAAACTTTCGAAAATGGAACCTACGTAGTCTGGGCTAGCTACACAAAAATCACCATATTTTTAACACCATTTTTGCTTGGTCAATTTGATTTCTTTTAAAGTGAAGGGGGGAAATAAATCTGTAAAACCCTGGAAAACACTGAAACCGCTCTGTACGTGAGAGTTTACCCATCTCCCTCACATTCCCACAGACCATCACGCCCTGGACCCACCTGGCAGTGACCCTAGCTCGCCCAGCACCTTGTCCAGTTTGGCCACGAGGAGGGAGCGCTCCAGATCGGCCTCAAAAGGGCAAACGACGCGTGTATCATCCATGTCTGCGTGTCTTCCTCCTACAGCTCACCTCTGCCTCTCCCACCTGTGTCGTCTGCTGCTCCACAACATCCCAGAGCCAAGAAACCAAGGAGAGAGAGAGAGAGAGCTCCTTCAGCCCTCTTCTCCTTCTTCCTGCTGCCGTGTGCTGCTGCTGCTGTCCGTGCTGCCGGCCGTGGAGAAGAAGCTACCGCCGCCGCCGATTCCTCTCTCCCCGGTGAGAGACCGATTCCTCGCACTGGTAGCATCCTCGTGACCTTCTTAACCGCCTGCATGTGTTGTTTCCACAGCGCATGCAGCGAATCGAGCCAACCACGGTGAAGCCGAAGCTTGGCCATCGCCGTTGCCGCCGCCTGTAGCCGCCAGAGCTCGTGGGATCCCGTCTGCCTTGTCTAGAGCCACGGTAAGCTTCCTGGGAGTCCCAGCGTAGTCCTTGGAGCTTCTTTTTCGAAGGTTTCTAGCTGTTTGCTTGCATGCATGTGCATCCTGAGCCCGTGGCCTCTTCTGCATCACTGACCCGAACGGCATAGCCGCCTTTTCTCGCCAGTAGCACTGTTCCGGCCACCGCCGGCGATGAGAAGACCACCTACAGCTTCGCCCGAGACTTCTCTTCACTTCCTC
This sequence comes from Oryza meyeriana var. granulata, assembly GCA_003991445.1. NCBI lineage: Eukaryota > Viridiplantae > Streptophyta > Magnoliopsida > Poales > Poaceae > Oryza > Oryza meyeriana. The sequence goes on along the minus strand of RYFJ01001705.1, from coordinate 252,373 downwards.
TTTTGGTTGCGCCGTCTGAAACGCCGCCGTTCGCCGTCGCCGCCGCCGAGAAGCTCGCCGGCTCAGCCCTCCTCTGTTTCACCCCACCGGACCATCCTTTCCACGTTCGGACGGTCCGATCCGTTGTTGCCGGCTCTGCTCTTTGCCTCGCCGGACCATCCACTCCTGGACCGGACGGTCCGTTCCTTTGTCCCTGTCTGCGCCTGCTCTGCTTTGTCTCTATGCCACGCTGACCCCACCTGTAAGAGAGAAAGAGAGAAAAAGAAAAGGAAGAAAAATGTTAAACTGAAATATTTTTTTCCAACAGAAAAATAGCTCAACTTTGTAAATCCATATCTTTGTCACTTTAACTCATTTACCCATAAAATAAAATGAAGCAAAAGAAATTTATTTTATACTTAGAAACTTGGAATAATTCTATAAAATCCATTATAACTCCTTTTGAGGTAAACCAAATTTCTGTGGATAATTTGTATTTGACAAAACTACCTCTCAAAATAGGCCTAAGTATTTTTCTAACCTTTCTTTTTGATAAACTTGTAAAATTTCACAACTAAATCATTTTAAATCAAATTTCAGTGAACCAAATTTTGTTGGAACCAGTAGGTTATGCTGTTTTATATAAAAATGCTTGCCTTCTTGAAATATTAATAGAAAATGTCAGTTAAATATAATAACTTAAGGTTACAATATAAATAATTACAAGACTGCCTTTTTCAGCCTTCCTATCTTGTTATTTTTGTATCTCCCAATCCAGGGATGCAAATGACTTGGTTCTTCCTCCTAAAATCTTGTTAGGACATGCCCTACCTACTGTATTTATCTCAGCATTTATTGATCATTTTTGCATAGTCATATTTAATTGCGTCTTATATGCATATTCGCTTTTTATCGATAGATTCGGAGGTTTCGGAGTACGAGGAAACTAATCCAGAGGTTGAGTGTGAACCTTCTCTGTAGCAAGGCAAGCATCTAGAGCAAGCATCTAAGTATATTGAACCTATATTTTCAATGAATTGTTTTGTTTGCGAAAGCAATATCTATATGCATGTTTCGGCCTTTTTAAAATGGGAAAACGGGTAGAGTCAATATTACCCAATTGTATGCATTTCCTTTCCTTGATTGTTGATACCATACTTCTACCTTGTCACCCCTGGTTAAGGACTTTGGGATACTTTTATTTTATCGAATGCTTAGCCATGCTTATTTCTAGACTTAGAAAATCCGATAGATGGAGCTATCGGTGTGAAACTAGTTTAATACGAATGGATGGGTTAAAATCTGAAAAGAATAACTTTGGATTAATAATTGAGAATATGTTTGGCTTGGACGGATGATAGGGCGATGACGGGATGGTGTTTCCCCGATGCATGTAGCTCCGTCTGGGTCGTTAAGGACCGAACATGTTGACGTCTATTCAAGCACCCTACGTACTTCCACATGCCGGGCATGGGACGGCTTCACTAAGTAGCACGGAAGGCTATGGCCATCTACGCCCGTTCGTCAGTCGTGAGGAAGGGTATTCCTTTGGAGGACCTCGGGCGCGCCTGGTTAGGGACGGAGGTGCCTCCCGCGACGGTGAGCCCGCCTTAGTCACCCTGTGTGTGGGACTAAGTCGTCGGGGGCCCAGACATGGTTTAGGTGGTTGGGGCTAAGCATGGGAAAGGTTTTGTTGTGACCTCTAGTCCGCACTCAATGTGTAGAGTGTGGGTACCGATGGGTACGGATCAAACTAGAGTGTAGCAGTTTGGCTTCTATCATATCATGTGGGTAAAGATGTACACCTCTGATCAGAGTAAGAACTATTCGAATAGCCGTGTCCATAGTCACAGGACGACCGCTTGATGTGTTAGTTACTCATGTTAGCATCAAACTTGGGATATGTAGTTATGGGAATTATGTTGTTATATCATGACTTAGGATAGTCATGAATGGATGGGTTTATATAAAAGGTTTTGATGATAAATATGACTTGGTTTTAGTCATGGATAATGATATGCTTGTGTGGCATATTTGGTTGGGCAATGGTGGCCCATGGATGATGATTAGAGCATGGTTTGTGCTCATTTTTACTTCTATTTCTGAACTATAAGCTTGCTGTCTTAAATTTTCAGATTGAGCTATTTCACAAATGCTTATGTTTTAAATGTATTACTTGCTCAATAAAATCAGCTTTATGCAAAATCAGATCAACATAGCCATACTCCTTGATGTAGAGGCTAGCATCTCTCCTTTGTATTATTATTATCGTATAAGCCTTCTGAGTACTTGTCGTACTCACGCTGCATCTTTTAGGTGAGGACAACGACGACACTGATGTGATCTACTATTATCCCGCCGAGGGTGGCGAGGGTAATGTGTAGTTGAAGTTAAGTTCTGCCCTAGTCGGTTGCCTTGTGGGATGGTTATGGTACCACTGGTCTTATCCTTTATGTTTATATTCCGCTGCTATCTTTTGCGCTACTCTGTGATGTATTAGGGTGTGAACCCTCTACGTAATATTTATAACCCTGCTGCTCGTTTACCCATATTTAGAGTACTTGTGATGTTTATCAATTGCTTGCGATGAAAGTGTGAGGCTAGTCGTTTTCCTGGGGACTAGCAGAACATGAGTATGAGTTGTGTATAATTGAGATGGTTGGGGGATAGCTATTGTGGTTCGAGTCCTCTGGGGTACGTATCGTGTTTGGTCGCTACCATCGAGTGGTTTGACGGGCGTATGACAGGGAGGACTGGCAAGCTATCCTTATGATTATCTCTTTTGTACACTTCTCGGCATTTTGGATTTGTATTATGAACGGGTAAATATTATGGTAAGGCTGCGATGAGGATGGATGGTTATTGCACTTAATTGGTTTTTATTCGAGATCCGATCCATCTAGATATTTTGTGTTGTCATAGTAATTACTCTTCACAATGCACTTCCGGGGTGCCCACAACGGTTGGTATTAGAGCAATACTGACTGTAGGCTAGAGCTTAGCTTGGTGATTGCAAAAATTCTTGCGAAAGGTTCAAATAGAACTATTTGTGAAAATACTTAGGATGTGTGATCCTTTTTGTTCCTTATCCCTTTCTAGTGTTCATCCTCATCTTCCTCTAATTTAATCCTCTCACCTCGATCCGAATTTGATTGGCAACACAACTCCATTCTTCCCTCATTTAAATACTAGTTCGATAAAAGAAGCCGGTACGTCAAATGTAAAGAAAGTACTCTCACTTTACTAAAAACAATGTAAAATTTTGTAAACCAGTGAACTAAATGGTGCTATACTGTCTTCTGAACCTGTCCAAAATTTTCTACAAATTTTGGAGGCCTACCACTCAAGTCTCAAGCTCAATCATGCGAAGACCCGTGTTCTGAAATTCTGGGCCAGCAGCTGTTCAAGATTTTCTACAGAGAGTTCTACTTCTTATCTTACCTGGCCAATTTTTCTGGGGACTCTCGACTACATCAGGAAGCATCACAAAAATTTTCAAAATTTTATCTCTTCTGTAGCTCCCTCTAAAAATTCATGATTTGGCTGCTGTCCTGCAGCCCTAAAAATTACAGATTCTAGTTTTCTGTAATATAAAATGTACAATCATCACAAATCCACCAAATAAATTGTTAAAGGGTACTCCCAGCTGAGAGACGCTCGCTACAAGGTTGATTAGATATCTTCTATGGCCATATGATTGTTGGTTTATGTGGATCTTCGATCTTTCTTTTATTTTCAATGGGTAGTTCACCGTCCTAATTATCCCCCGCAGGAACGTGTTTAGTTCTTGTTGATTTTTTGAGGTTCTTGTTCAGATTGTAGGCTAGTGTGAATTTATTGGATTTTTCTTTTGATCTTATTGAAATGCCTCATGGCATGCTAGGCTAACCATATTGCCATTTCAGTGCATTTGGCGAATTCATTCATAATAGTAGTTCTGTAACTTAAATCATGCTGATGTGTTATCCTTCCCCTATAGCTTACCGCCACTTGTAGTCCCCTTTTTGCTAACAACCATAATTCTGATTATGTCCGTACGATGTCTCGTCCTCACACCCGTTCACAACCTCATGAGACACCGGAGGGTTCTCGTCGTAACGATCAAAGACCGCCACCTCCACCTACCATGGCCGATGTTTTGATGGCTGTGGAGTGCAACCGTCAAGCTCAAAATGTCGCGCTCCAACAATCGCAGCAAGCACGGCTGCCACTGCCGCTCATTTCACCCAAGCTGCGGGCGGAGGTGGTCATCAAGCTGCCGGAGGGCTCGCTGAACTTCAGCGTACACAGCCCCCAGTCTTTTCCCGCTCCGATGATCTATTAGACGCGGATGATTGGCTCCGCACCATCGAGCAGAAGCTAAACCTTGCTTGCTGCCCGGAAGCCGACAAGGCGAACCTGGTGTAACACCCTGCCCTCCAGAACCGCACAGCCCAGCCCAACCGACGGGCGGGCCCACTTACACATAGCACCCCACTTACACTTTCGTCCTCGCTTCGTGTAAAAGGGTTAACCCGGAAGTACTATGGTTGGAGGGACAAGGCCTTATAAGTTGGTTCAACCCTTGCTCAACTAGCAAGGTGGTACTAATCATGTGCACACCGCACTCATGGGCCACATAGGCCCAAATCCTAATTGGGCCAGGATGTCACACACACCCCCCCTCAAAGGACCTGGCGTCCCCGCCAGTCCAACTTACCCACATAGCCACACAGGCATATAGGCAAATGTCCAGGAACGCGCCCCCTCTTAGCGCACGTCCGTACGTCCAGTGCCGGTGCCATATGCCATGCCATGTGCCTCACACCGAGCCCACATGCGCCATGCGCCATATGCCCGCACACTGACCCGTACGCGCAACCGCGAGGGTCGGCTCTGATACCATTTGTAACACCCTGCCCTCCAGAACCGCACAGCCCAGCCCAACCGACGAGCGGGCCCACTTACACATAGCACCCCACTTACACTTTCGTCCTCGCTTCGTGTAAAAGGGTTAACCCGGAAGTACTATGGTTGGAGGGACAAGGCCTTATAAGTTGGTTCAACCCTTGCTCAACTAGCAAGGTGGTACTAATCATGTGCACACCGCACTCATGGGCCATATGGGCCATATCCTAATTGGGCCAGGATGTCACACACACCCCCCCTGCGGGTGCATGGTGGGGGAACTTTCTCGCTATGCAACCTGCCGACCACATCATCACGTGGGCGGAGTTTCGCGAAGCCTTTCACGCAGCTCACGTCCCAAAGGGCATCGTGGACCTCAAGCAATAAGAATTTCTCAATCTCACCCAAGATCGCAAGACTGTCATGGAGTACTTGTACGAGTTCAATCACTTGGCTCGGTATGCTCCGGATGATATCTCCACCGACTCCCGCAAGCAAAATCGCTTTATGCGTGGGTTGTCAGCGGAGCTGCAACTTGAGCACACATTTTCTGGGATTTCCAGGACCTTGTCAACAGGGCCATGGTCGTGGAAAGCAAGATGAAAAATCTCGAGAATGAGCGAAAGCGCAAGAGGGTTGCACAGTTTCCAGCTACAGGAGGTTCGCAACGGCCTCGTGTATGGCTGCCAGCACCTTCGCGTTTTCAGGCTCCTCCACCTCCTCGTCAACAAGCCTTCAGGCCACGTCCACCACAGCAACAATTCCCACCTCCTGTGGGTAGAAATCAGCAAGATCTTCATCCGTCGGCTCGTCCCAATGTTACTTGCTACAATTGTGGACAGCCGGGGCATTATTCGAACAAGTGCCCGAATCGTGGCCAAGGTGCACCAGCGAATGCTCCAAGACCGGCATATGTACGTCCGAATGCACCACCAAGGCAAGCTCCTCGGGGCCAGCAGGTCCAAAAGAGGGGCAAGGTGAACCATGTCACCGCCGAAGAAGCAAGTCAGGCACCGGATGTTCTGATCGGTACGCTACTTGTTAACTCTCATCCAGTCAGCGTATTATTTGATTCCGGAGCTACACATTCCTTTGTTACGAAAAGTTTTGCTTCAGCCCATGATCTTTCTGTTAGCAAATTACAAGTACCTTTAATTATTGAAGCACCCGGTTCGGAAATGAGAGCCGAATATATATGTCGGGATGTAAAGATTGCTATTCAAGGGGTAGAATTTAGTGCCGACTTAATCATTCTCTACACCAAGGGATTAGATGTCATCTTAGGCATGGATTGGCTGCACAAAAATCAGGGAGTCATTGATTGTGGCCGTCATCTTATCTCTCTTGTAAACAATACCGGTGAGCCGATCTCTTTTGCTCCAAATAATGCTTCGCCTCAACTTCACACTCTCAAAAGTGCCCCCACCACCAAGCTTGCTGATGTTCCAGTGGTGTGTGAATACCTGGATGTCTTCCCAGAGGAATTACCAGGGATGCCAACGGATCGGGAAGTTGAGTTTGTTATCGACTTGCTGCCCGGAATGGCCCCGATATCAAAAAGACCCTATCGAATGGCTCCAAATGAGTTAGAAGAATTGAAGAAGCAACTCACAGAGTTGCTAGCCAAGGGTTTCATTAGACCAAGTTCCTCACCTTGGGGATGCCCGGTTTTATTCGTGGAAAAGAAAGACAAGAGTTTACGGATGTGTGTTGATTACCGTCCGTTAAACGCGGTCACTATCAAGAACAAGTATCCACTTCCCCGGATTGATGATCTTTTCGATCAATTAACTGGAGCTCGTGTATTCTCAAAGATTGACCTAAGATTAGGTTATCATCAAATCAAAATCAGAACTGAGGATATTCCAAAGACGGCTTTCTCTACTCGTTATGGCTTGTATGAGTATACTGTCATGTCCTTCGGTTTGACTAATGCTCCGGCGTACTTCATGAACTTGATGAATTCAATTTTCATGGGATATCTTGATAAATTCGTGGTCATTTTCATTGATGACATACTCATATTTTCCAAGTCCAAAGAAGAACACGAAGAACATCTTCGACTCGTCTTAGAAAAATTACGGGAGCACCGTCTCTATGCCAAATTTAGCAAATGTGAATTTTGGCTAAAAGAAGTGACCTTCCTTGGTCATGTGCTATCCGAAGAAGGAGTTGCTATTCTTCCTAGCAAGGTACAAGATGTGCTGACTTGGAAACAGCCTGAGACTTCCACTGAAATTCGAAGTTTTCTCAGTCTAGCCGGTTACTACCGCCGGTTCATCGAGAATTTCTCTAAAATTGCTAAACCCATGACTCAACTCTTGAAGAAGAATGAGAAGTTTGTGTGGTCAGCGGAATGTGAAGCAAGTTTCCAAATCATAAAAGAGAAATTAACTACTGCCCCTATACTGGCTCTACCAGATGTTCACAAGAGCTTCGATATTTATTGTGATGCATCTCGCCAAGGACTCGGTTGTGTGCTTATGCAAGAAGGCCGAGTTGTAGCATATGCTTCACGTCAATTGAGGCCTCATGAAGTGAATTATCCAACCCATGACTTAGAGCTAGCCGTAGTTGTTCATGCTCTCAAAATATGGCGGCATTTTCTTATCGGCAACCGGTGTGAAATTTACACCGATCATAAAAGCCTCAAGTATATCTTCACCCAGTCAGATCTGAACCTTAGACAAAGAAGATGGCTAGAACTCATCAAAGATTATGACATGGGTCTACACTATCACCCGGGGAAGGCCAATGTTGTTGCCGATGCATTGAGCCGAAAACCACAATGCAATTGCTTGTCGGTAACTCCCCAATGCAAGACTTTATGTTCTGAATTTCAGAAGTTTGGTTTGGAAATGGTTGAACATGGTTTCCTTTCTGATCTTGAGGTCAAACCAACCCTCTATGAACAAATCAAAGAAGCCCAGAAGAAGGATAAGGGCATGGCACGAATTCGCGCCAATATCACGCACGGCAAGGCCGATTGTTTCACCGAGGACACGAATGGTGTTCTATGGTTTGGGAAGCGATTGGTTGTGCCTAGAAACCGAAAGTTGAAGCAACTTATTCTTGGTGAAGCTCACAACTCCCCTTTTTCTATCCATCCTAGTAGTACCAAAATGTACCAAGACCTCCGCCAGAAACTTTGGTGGACCCGAATGAAACGGGAAATCGCACGGTATGTCTCTGAGTGTGATAACTGCCGAAGGGTTAAAGCTGAACATTTGAGACCAGCGGATACACTTCAACCTCTTCCTATTCCCGTGTGGAAATGGGATGAAATTGGTATGGATTTTATTGTTGGTTTACCGAAGTCCCCCAAGGGGAATGATTGCATTTGGGTAATTGTTGATCGCCTCACCAAATCTGCCCACTTCCTCCCTATTAAGTATACTGATCAAACAAGCAAATTGGCGGAACTATATCTCTCACGTATCATTTGCCTCCATGGAGTCCCAACAAGAATTGTATCAGATAGGGGCCCTCAATTCACTTCTCATTTCTGGGAGAGCCTCAATGAAGCCTTGGGTACTAAACTCTCTTTTAGTACCGCATATCATCCACAAACCGGAGGCCAAACTGAAAGGTTAAATCAAATTCTAGAGGATATGTTGAGGGCATGTGTTCTTGATTATGGTAAAAATTGGGAAAGGTGCCTTCCATATGCGGAATTCTCCTATAACAATAGTTATCAATCAAGCATTCAAATGTCTCCTTTTGAAGACTTGTATGGAAGAAGATGTAGAACACCTCTCAATTGGTCTGAGTCCGGAGAGAGACCATTATTTGGTCTGGATTTGGTCATACACGCCGAAGAGCAAGTGCGAACTATTCGCGAACACTTGCGAACAGCTCAATCCCGGCAAAAGAGCTATGCTGATCGTCGCCGACGTGAACTGCTTCAATGTTGGTGATCACGTATATCTCAAGGTCACTCCATTTAAAACCACACATCGGTTTGGAGTGAAAGGAAAATTAGCACCTCGCTATATCGGTCCTTTTCGCATTATTGCAAAGCGTGGAGCTGTTGCTTACATGCTGGACCTTCCCTCATCACTCTCAGCTTTCCACAATGTATTCCATGTCTCACAACTAAAGCAATGCTTACGGATTCCCACCGAAGAAACCAAGTTGGAAGATCTAGACCTTCAATCCGATCTTTCCTATCGAGAGCACCCGATTCGCATTATTGATGAGGCTGAGCGTATCACTCAAAATCGTGCCATAAAGTTTTTCAAGGTCCAGTGGAGTAATCACTCTGAGGATGAATCCATGTGGGAACGCGAAGATCATCTTCGCAATGCCTATCCTTATCTTTTCTCCACCCGTCGCAATCTCGGGGACGAGATTCTTTTTAGGGGGGGAGAGCAGTCACAGCCCTAGATTTAATTTTAGGTAATTAGTGTTATGCCTTTCCATCATTAGAGTGCACAACTTAAATTTTTGCATTGTCACTTCTTGCAGGATTAAGTTTGCAACATTTAAACCCTCAATAATTGAATCCTAAATCGGCAAAAAAAACAAAACACTACTAAAAAGTGCATCAAATCCAACAGAAGTGTATATGGGAGATAATTTATTCAAATATTAGTTTATTTATCATGAATTAATATAATTTTTCCAGAATTTATTTCATTAGTTTAGACCCCTTAAAAATTCAAACAAGTTTCAGCCTGGGTCTTTTTTGTTGAATTTCTGTGAGCAAACCATCTCGAATTTTTGTGTGAAACTTTTGAAAATGGAACCTACGTAGTCTGGGCTAGCTACAAAAAAATCACCACATTTTTAACACCAGTTTTGCTTGGTCAATTTGATTTTTTTTAAAAGTGAAGGGGCGAAAATAAATCTGTAAAACCCTGAAAAACACTGAAACGGCTCTGTACGTGAGAGTTTACCCATCTCCCTCACATTCCCACAGACCATCACGCCCTGGACCCACCTGGCAGTGACCCTAGCTCACCCAGCACCTTGTCCAGTTTGGCCACGAGGAGGGAGCGCTCCAGATAGGCCTCAAAAGGGCAAACGACGCGTGTATCATCCATGTCTGCGTGTCTTCCTCCTACAGCTCACCTCTGCCTCTCCCACCTGTGTCGTCTGCTGCTCCACTCCATCCCAGAGCCAAGAAACCAAGGAGAGAGAGGGAGAGAGAGCTCCTTCAGCCCTCTTCTCCTTCTTCCTGCTGCCGTGTGCTGCTGCTGCTGTCCGTGCTGCCGGCCGTGGAGAAGAAGCTACCGCCGCCGCCGATTCCTCCCTCCCCGGTGAGAGACCGATTCCTCGCACTGGTAGCACCTCGTGACCTTCTTAACCGCCTGCATGTGTTGTTTCCACCGCGCATGCAGCGAATCGAGCCAACCACGGTGAAGCCGAAGCTTGGCCATCGCCGTTGCCGCCGCCTGTAGCCGCCAGAGCTCGTGGGATCCTGTCTGCCTTGTCTAGAGCCACGGTAAGCTTCCTGGGAGTCTCAGCGTAGTCCTTGGAGCTTCTTTTTCGAAGGTTTCTAGCTGTTTGCTTGCATGCATGTGCATCCCGAGCCCGTGGCCTCTTCTGCATCACTGACCCGAACGGCATAGCCGCCTTTACTCGCCAGTAGCACTGTTCAGGCCACCGCCGGCGATGAGAAGACCACCTACAGCTTCGCCCGAGACTTTTCTTCACTTCCTCTTTTGGTTGCGCCGTCTGAAACGCCGCCGTTCGCCGTCGCCGCCGCCGAGAAGCTCGCCGGCTCAGTCCTCCTCTGTTTCACCCCACCGGACCATCCTTTCCGCGTTCGGACGGTCCTATCCGTTGTCGCCGGCTCTGCTCTTTGCCTCGCCGGACCATCCACTCCTGGACTGGACGGTCCGTTCCTTTGTCCCTGTCTGCGCCTGCTCTGCTTTGTCTCTATGCCGCGCTGACCCCACCTGTAAGAGAGAAAGAGAGAAAAAGAAAAAGAAGAAAAATGTTAAACTGAAATATTTTTTTTCCAACAGAAAAATAGCTCAACTTTGTAAATCCATATCTTTGTCACTTTAACTCATTTACCCATAAAATAAAATGAAGCAAAAGAAATTTATTTTATACATAGAAACTTGGAATAATTCTATAAAATCCATTATAACTCCTTTTGAGGTAAACCAAATTTCTGTGGATAATTTTATTTGACAAAACTACCTCTCAAAATAGGCCTAAGTATTTTTCTAACCTTTCTTTTTGATAAACTTGTAAAATTTCACAACTAAATCATTTTAAATCAAATTTCAGTGAACCAAATTTTGTTGGAACCAGTAGGTTATGCTGTTTTATATAAAAATGCTTGCCTTCTTGAAATATTAATAGAAAATGTCAGTTAAATATAATAACTTAAGGTTACAATATAAATAATTACAAGACTGCCTTTTTCAGCCTTCCTATCTTGTTATTTTTGTATCTCCCAATCCAGGGATGCAAATGACTTGGTTCTTCCTCCTAAAATCTTGTTAGGACATGCCCTACCTACTGTATTTATCTCAGCATTTATTGATCATTTTTGCATAGTCATATTTAATTGCGTCTTATATGCATATTCGCTTTTTATCGATAGATTCGGAGGTTTCGGAGTACGAGGAAACTAATCCAGAGGTTGAGTGTGAACCTTCTCTGTAGCAAGGCAAGCATCTAGAGCAAGCATCTAAGTATATTGAACCTATATTTTCAATGAATTGTTTTGTTTGCGAAAGCAATATCTATATGCATGTTTCGGCCTTTTTAAAATGGGAAAACGGGTAGAGTCAATATTACCCAATTGTATGCATTTCCTTTCCTTGATTGTTGATACCATACTTCTACCCTGTCACCCCTGGTTAAGGACTTTGGGATACTTTTATTTGATCGAATGCTTAGCCATGCTTATTTCTAGACTTAGAAAATCTGATAGATGGAGCTATCGGTGTGAAACTAGTTTAATACGAATGGATGGGTTAAAATCTGAAAAGAATAACTTTGGATTAATAATTGAGAATATGTTTGGCTTGGACGGATGATAGGGCGATGACGGGATGGTGTTTCCTCGATGCATGTAGCTCCGTCTGGGTCGTTAAGGACCAAACATGTTGACGTCTATTCAAGCACCCTACGTACTTCCACATGTCGGGCATGGGACGGCTTAACTAAGTAGCACGGAAGGCTGTGGCCATCTACGCCCGTTCGTCAGTCGTGAGGAAGGGTATTCCTTTGGAGGACCTCGGGCGCGCATGGTTAGGGACGGAGGTGCCTCCCGCGACGGTGAGCCCGCCTTAGTCACCCTGTGTGTGGGACTAAGTCGTCGGGGGCCCAGACATGGTTTAGGTGGTTGGGGCTAAGCATGGGAAAGGTTTTGTTGTGACCTCTAGTCCGCACTCAATGTGTAGAGTGTGGGTACCGACGGGTACGGATCAAACTAGAGTGTAGCAGTTTGGCTTCTATCACATCATGTGGGTAAAGATGTACACCTCTGATCAGAGTAAGAATTATTCGAATAGTCACAGGACGACCGCTTGATGTGTTAGTTACTCATGTTAGCATCAAACTTGGGATATGTAGTTATGGGAATTATATTGTTATATCATGACTTAGGATAGTCATGAATGGATGGGTTTATATAAAAGGTTTTGATGATAAATATGACTTGGTTTTAGTCATGGATAATGATATGCTTGTGTGGCATATTTGGTTGGGCAATGGTGGCCCATGGATGATGATTAGAGCATGGTTTGTGCTCATTTTTACTTCTATTTCAGAACTATACGCTTACTGTCTTAAATTTTCAGATTGAGCTATTTCACAAATGCTTATATTTTAAATGTATTACTTGCTCAATAAAATCAGCTTTATGCAAAATCAGATCAACGTAGCCATACTCCTTGATGTAGAGGCTAGCATCTCTCCTTTGTATTATTATTATCGTATAAGCCTTCTGAGTACTTGTCATACTCACGCTGCATCTTTCAGGTGAGGACAACGACGACACTGATGTGATCTACTATTATCCCGCCGAGGGTGGCGAGGGTAATGTGTAGTTGAAGTTATGTTCTGCCCCAGTCGGTTGCCTTGTGGGATGGTTATGGCACCACTGGTCTTATCCTTTATGTTTATATTCCGCTGCTATCTTTTGCGCTACTCTGTGATGTATTAGGGTGTGAACCCTCTATGTAATATTTATAACCCTGCTACTCGTTTACCCATATTTAGAGTACTTGTGATGTTTATCAATTGCTTGCGATGAAAGTGTGAGGCTAGTCGCTTTTCTGGGGACTAGCTGAACATGAGTATGAGTTGTGTATAATTGAGATGGTTGGGGGATAACTATTGTGGTTTGAGTCCTCTGGGGTACGTATCGTGTTTGGTCGCCACCATCGAGTGGTTTGACGGGCATATGACGGGGAGGACTGGCAAGCTATCCTTATGATTATCTCTTTTGTACACTTCTCGGCATTTTGGATTTGTATTATGAACGGGTAAATATTATGGCAAGGCTGCGATGAGGATGGATGGTTATTGCACTTAATTGATTTTTATTTGAGATCCCATCCATCTAGATATTTCGCGTTATCATAGTAATTACTCTTCACAGTGCACTTCCGGGGTGCCCACACGGCTATTCGAATAGTTTTACTCTGATCAGAGGTGTAGAACTGTACCCACAAGACACAGCCTCCACACACGTTCCCGTGTGCCAGTACATCACCAGTCCCGTACGAGGCTGTGACAGGACCGTTCACGCAACCTCTCCCTAACCATCCACACCACGTTGAGGTTGCACCTGCTGACAGGGCACGCCATATTGGCCAGGCTACCCCCCTTGCGCCACGGTGAATCTGGCAGCCGATCAACCCTACCCCAGGCCGACCCAACTCCATGCTGCTCACCCTCTTCTTCGGTGCCTAGGAGAGGGAGAAGAAACGCTTCAAGCCTAGCCGTTACCCATGTTGGCTTGTGGAAAGTACGGGAAGTTGCCCAAGTGGTTCCCGCGAACCGGTCCTTAATTGCCATGGGCGTGACAAGCAAAACCATACACCCACAGCGCACCATTTAGGTCAAGTTTTAATAATTTAACATCAGCCTATCCAAAGTTTCACTTTTGCGACATGGAGTCGAATCATATATAAAAGAAATAATATTTAATTCCCATGTGAGCTAGGTTGCTAAGTATGGCTAAGCATCCTAAGAACTGTAATCTAATCACATTATTACCCAGGTGACAAGGGTTTAGGTTTCAAAACCATGGCTAAGTCCTAACATTGCATAGGTAATAACCACCCACATGAAATATTAAAATAATGCAGTTTATTTGAGTAAACAAAGCAATTTAGCGAAAAATAGGTACAAAATGTTCAAAGTAACAGTGCGACTTGCCTTGCTCCGGCTCAAGGTACTCTGCTACGATCTCGAAATACGCGGGAGAATTACCGGCGTCGGATTCTACAACAAACAATGCATAAACAATTAAAAACAGTACATGGGGCAATCAAACATGGGCTGAAAGTATTTTTAATGGATTCTTGGCATTTTTCTGGATTTAATGAAATTTGAATGGACTTAATCAGAGTTCGTATGAATTAGTTATGATTTATTGAAGTTTTACTGCTATTTTCAGTGTAAATATAATTAACAGGCGATTTATTGCGCATTAAACCGAATTAAAGACGTCACCGGAGGGAGAGCGGCGCACAGAGGCGGGCACACCACATGGCGCCACCGCGGGCAACCACGCGGGCGAGCGAGCAGGCAGCCCCGATCTGCCACCCGGCAGATCGGACGGCCCCGGGGAGCGGAGGCCGGCCGTCCCGAGCGGGAGGCAGCGACGCGCACATGACCCGATGGTCAACGATAGTGGCGACGAAAAAGCGGCGGCGGCCTCGGGACAATGTCGGTGACGGAGCTCCAACGGCGGGGAACGGGCAAGAGGCGGTTGCCGAGGTGTCCTGGAGGATGAGGAGGATGGAAGAGGAGTTAGGGCGAAGAATGGAGACACGGCGCGGCGGGAATCACCGGCCGGAGAGGAGGCGGAGTGCCGATGCTCACCGTGCGCGTGGGCGGGGCGGTCCAGCGGGATTTGACTTCCACGGAGTGGCAGCCGAGGTACGGTGTGGCACGACGGAGGTGATGCCGGTGGCGGTATGGCCTGGCGGCGTTCGGAACGGCGGCGAGCGGTGGCCGGAGTTGGCAAAAAACGGGGAAGCTCGGGTGCACGGTGGTGAGGGGGTTCTAGAGCACGGGGAAACTCGGTGTGTTGGGGGAAAAATGGAGGAGAGGGCGGAGGGGCTTTTTATGCAGTCGGCCGGGAGAGATCGAGGCCGAACGGCTCCAATCGTGCATGGGAGAGAGAGTGGCGGCATGGAGATCGTGCGCGCAATTTGTGGGAGTGAGGGGGCGTGGACGCCGGAGAATTCGGGGAGGTGGGGCGGACTCGGTCGGCGCCCGTTTGAACCGAGTGCGAGTGCGGGAGGAGGCGGGAGGCGGCGCCGGATCGGACGGCTCTGGGGATTTTCCCCTCCGCCCGATTCGGACGGAGGAGGAAGACGATGCTGACAGGCGGGCCTGGCTTGTCAGTGGGAGGCGCATGGGCGCGGGTGCGAGCGAGGGCGCGGGCGCAAGCGAGGGGCGCGGGCACGAGGGCGCGGGTGCATGGGCGCGAGGGCACGGGCGTGAGGGCGCGGGAGAGGGAGAGGCCGGGGAGGGAGAAAAAGGAACCGGCCTGCGGTGCACAAGGAATGGCGGCACAGGAGCAGGCCGCCGACCCAACAGAAGAAAAAGAGAAAGGAAAAAGGAAAAAGATTTCCAGGACGATTTAAATTCCGATAAGCGTTTTTGATTTATTAAAAATAGTTCTTGTGCTCTGAAAATTCCACTAAAAATCCAGTTAATGTATTTTGGCACAGAGAATACAAGAAAAAATATTCCCGGCCATGATAATTTATTATCTTGCATTTTACACCTTTAATTAATTCCTCTAGCCATTTTAAAATTCTTTTTCTTAGGTATTTTCTCAGGTAAAGTTTTTGTGTGGCTAATATCAGGGTGTGACATCCAACGTGTCAGCAACTCGTCGTTCTTCTCCCTCACAGCACACAAAGAGACCTAGATGAGCTCAAACCTTGGAGACCTCGACCATTTCGCCTCTAATCTCGCCAGCAGAACCTCCTCCTCATCCTCTTCACGTTCCGACCGAGAAAACCGACGGAGACACCAAGGATCGCCGCCTGCAAGCCCATCTGCTCCTCTGCCGGCAGTGCTCGATCGGTCTCGAGCCAACGCCGGTGAGCTCCATCCTTTCTAAACCTCCAGAACATGATATGCAACTCCTAATCATTCCATTTTCGCATTACCTTGCCCTAGGAACCGTCGGCCGAAGCAGCCGCGTCGCCACCGTGTTTTGTCTCTACGCTCCAGCACCGCTGCCAGCGTCGCCCCGCCGTTCTGGCCGGCACAGTAGGTCGCCACTCGAGCCACTGTGCCAACACCGTCGCCCTGCCTCCAGGAGACCGCCGACCAGAGGATTTGCGCTGTAAAGTCCCGAGCAAGGAGATCGGCCGTCATCTTCTTCCTCTCCAGCTGTCCGCCGCCGCCGTCGTTTCACCTCAACCAGTAAGCCATCTTCCAATCCCTCGCTCTCTCACCATCCCTAGGAGGTCCCTAATGTTATAGACGTCTTACTTTGGTCTCAGGTCAACCGAATCAAGCCACCACCATCGCTCAGTGATTTTTCGCCACGCCGGACCATCCTCTCCTAGACCGGACGGTCCGTTCCATTGTCTCATTCGCCCTGCTCTGCTCTGTCTCTATGGTGCACTGGACCCACCTGTAAGAGAGAAAGAGAAATAAGAAAAAGGAAAGAAAAGACAACCGATTTATTTTATAACAGAGAAATATGCAAATTTTAGAAATCCATAACTATTTCATGTTAACTCCTTTTTGAGTGAAACCAATTTTGTTAGTTCTATAATTTTGTGAACTTTAATGCTGTGAGATAAAATAATACCACTTCTGTACAGAAAATATCCACCAAATAATATGAACCAAAAATAACTTATTTTGAGCTTAAGAATTTGAAATATTTCTATAAAATCCATTATAACTCCTTTTGAGGTGAGCCAAATTTCTATGGATTCATAAAAATGTGCTCTTTAATTTTGTAACATAAAAAGTGGAAACTTCTGTGTAGGATTTTTCTCTAAAAATGGAAATATCTATTGTATACATCTTTATAACCTAAAAGTTTATAAATTTCTAGAAAATTCATCCTAATTGCTAAAAATATGAAACCACTTTTGTTTAACTCAGAAAATTGTAACCTTTACTGTGGATAATTTGTATTTGACAAAACTACCTCTCAAAATAGGCCTAAGTATTTTCTAACCTTTCTTTTTGATAAATTTGTAAAACTCACAACTAAATCATTTTAAATCAAATTTCAGTGAACCAAATTTTGTTGGAACCAGTAGGTTATGCTCTTTTATATAAAAATGCATGCCTTTATGAAATCTTAATAGAAAATGTCAGTTAACTATAATAGCTTAAGGTTACAATATAAATAATTACAAAACTGCCATTTTCAGCCCTTCTACCTTGTTATTTTTGTATCTCCCAATCCAGAGATGCAAATGACTTGGTTCTTTCTCCTAAAATCTTGTTAGGACATACCCTACCTACTGTATTTATCTTATAATTAATTGAGCATTTTTGCATAGTCATGTTTATTGGATTCTTATTTGCATATTCGCTGTTTATCGGTAGATTCAGATAATTCGGAGTACGTGGAGCAAGAACCAGGATTTGAGTGTGAACCATCGCAACAGCAAGGCAAGCATCTATGCAAGCATCTAAGTATATTGAACCTATATTTTCAATAAATTGCTTTGTTTGCGAAAGCAATATCTATATGCCTGTTTCGGTCTTATTAAAATGGGAAAAACGGGTAGAGTTTATATTACCCAATTGAATGCATTTCCGTCCTTGGTTATTGATTCCATATTTATACCTTGTCACCCTTGGTTAAGGACTTTGGGATACTTTTATTTTACCGAATGCTTAGCCATGCTTATTTCTAGACTTAGAGAAATCCGATAGATGGAGCTATCGGTTCAAAACTAGTCAATGTGAATGGATGGGTTATATAAAAGGTTTTAATGATAAATATGACTTGGTTTTAGTCATGGATAATGATATGCTTGTGGAGCATAATTGTTTGGGCAATGGTGGCCCATGGATGATGATTAGAGCATGGTTTGTGCTCATGTTCACTTACATTTCAGAACTATCAGCTTGCTGTCCTAGAATTTCAGATTGCTATATTTTGCAAATGCTTATATTTTAAATGTAGTACTTGCTCAATAAAATCAGCTTTATGCAAAATCAGATCGATATAGCCATACTCCTTGATGTAGAGACTAGCATTACTCCTTTGAACTATTATTATTGTATAAGTCTAGCTGAGTACTTGTGTACTCACGCTGCATCTTTCAGGTGAGGACAACGATGACATTGATGTGGTCTACTGTTATCCCGCCGAGGGTGGCGAGGATAATGTGTAGTTGAAGTTAAGTTCTATCCCCAGTCGGTTGCCCTGTGGTTGGGTATGGCACCACTGGTTTTACCTTTTATGTTTATATTTTCCGCTGCTATCTTTTGTGCTACTCTGTGATGAATTAGGGTGTGTAAACCCTCTATGTAATGTATATAACCCTGCTGCACTTTTATCTATATTTAGAGTACTTGTAATGTTTATCAATTGCTTGTGATGAAAGTGTGAGGCTAGTCGCTTTCCTGGGGACTAGCTGAACATGAGTATGAGTTGTGTATAATTGAGATGGTTGGGGGATAGCTATTGTGGTTCGAGTCCTCTGGGGTACGTATTGTGTTTGGTCGCCACCATCGAGTGGTTTGACGGGCGTATGACGGGGAGGACTGGCAAGCTATCCTTATGATTATCTCTTTTGTACACTTCTCGGTATTTTGGATGTGTATTGTGAGTGGGTAAAAATTATGGCAAGGCTGCGATGAGGATGGATGGTTACTGCACTTATTTGGGTTTTATTCGAGATCCCATCCATCTAGATATTTCGCGTTCTCATAGTGGTTACCCTTCATAATGCATTTCCGGGGTGCCCACAGCAAGGATGCTATTCGGGAGGAGATCACCAAGCTCCTCGCAGCCGGGTTCATCAAGGAGGTCTATCACCCGGATTGGCTGGCAAATCCAGTTCTGGTCCGGAAGAAAAACGGTAAATGGCGCATGTGCGTTGACTACACCGATCTCAACAAGACGTGCCCCAAGGACCCGTTTGGTCTTCCCAGGATAGATCAGGTGGTTGATTCCACGGCAGGGTGAGACCTACTCAGCTTTCTCGATTGCTACTCAGGATACCATCAAATCAGCCTGAGGGAGGAAGACTGCTTAAAGACATCTTTCATCACGCCGTTTGGAGCGTACTGCTATATCACAATGCCATTCGGTCTGAAGAATGCTGGGGCAACCTATCAACGGGCCATTCAGCGGTGTCTGCACACTCAGATCGGGCGCAACATGGAAGCCTACGTCGACGACGTGGTGATCAAGACCAAGTCCAAAGAAGACCTCATCGCTGACCTGGAAGAAACCTTCCAAAACCTTCGAAGATTCAAGATGAAGTTGAACCCGAAAAAATGCGCCTTCGGTGTGCCATCCGGAAAGTTACTCGGCTTCATTGTCTCGCATCACGGCATCGAGGCCAACCCAGAGAAAGTCAACGCCATCAGGAACATGGCACCCCCGACTAACCTCAAAGACATCCAAAAGCTGACAAGCTGCATGGCGGCACTCAGCCATTTTATTTCCCGACTGGGCGAACGGGGTATGTCCTTCTTCAAGCTCCTCAAAAAGGTGGACAATTTCCAATGGACTCCGGAAGCCCAACAAGCCTTCGAAGGCTTCAAACAATTCCTCACATCACCTCCTGTGCTGGTGTCACCCATGCCCCAAGAACCGCTAATGCTATATCTGGCGTTAACTACTCAGGTAGTCAGCACGGTATTGGTGGTCGAGCGATCCGAACAGGGTCATATTCAGAAAATACAACGGCCAGTCTACTTTGTCAGCGAGGTCCTTGCCGACTCCAAAACGAGATATCCGCAGGTCCAGAAGCTGCTATATGGCCTACTCATCACAGTCCGGAAGCTGGTGCATTATTTTCAAGCACATCGAGTCACGGTGGTCACAACGTTTCCACTCGGGGATGTCCTTCATAACCGCGAGGCCACCAGCCGAATCGCTAAATGGGCACTCGAGTTGATGGCGTTCGACATCACCTTTCAGCCACGGACAGCAATTAAATCTCAAGCTCTAGCCGACTTCGTGGCCGAGTGGACAGAAGTTCAACTCCCAACACCAACAGCAAAGGTAGAGTACTGGACAATGTACTTCGACGGTTCTCTATGGATTGGCGGCGCCGGGGCCGGAGTCATATTGACGTCCCCCACTGGTGAAAAATTGAAGTACGTTCTACAAATCCACTTCCCGGCTTCCCACAACGTCGCCGAGTACGAGGCACTTGTTCACGTGCTCCGCATCGCTATATCACTCGGCATACGTCGACTAGTTGTGCGCGGGGATTCTCAACTCGTGGTAAACCAAGTCATGAAAGACTGGACTTGTCTCGACGATACCATGGCGGCATACTGTCAGGAGGTCCGCAAGCTGGAAAACAAGTTCGACGGGCTGGAAATCACACATGTCCTGCGTCAATACAACGACGCGGCAGATGAGCTGGCAAACATGGGATCCAAGCGAGAAGCAGTTCCAACTAGAATCTTTGTTGAGCAACTTATGGAGCCATCAGTCAAGAAGAAACCGGCACCGGAGCAGTCGGGAGGCGAACCTACCCCGGCTACAGACGAGGTGCTGCACATATGTCAAGACTGGAGGACTCCTGTTGTCAACTTTCTCCTGGACGATGAACTCCCAGAAGATCGCGGTCAAGCCGAGCAGATAAAGCGTCGAAGCAAAAGCTTCCTACTAGTCGGAGAAGACCTGTACCGAAGGAGCGTAACCGGTGTCCTCATGCGCTGCGTCACCACCGAGGAAGGCAAGCAGATTCTGCATTCGATTCACTCGGGCATATGTGGCAACCATGCCGCATCCAGGACGTTAGTCGGAAAGGCTTACCAGCAGGGATTTTTCTGGCCCACAGCAGTAACAGACGCCAAGGACATTGTTCGCAAGTGCGAGGGTTGCCAGTTCTACACAAGTCAAACAAATCTCCCAGCCCAGGAACTCCAAACTATCCCTATTTCCTGGCCATTCGCAGTATGGGGGCTCGACATGGTCGGGCCTTTCAAGAAAGCGCCAGGAGGGTTTACACATTTATTCGTCGCGGTGGATAAATTCACCAAGTGGATTGAGGCTAAACCCGTTGCAACAATCACAGCGGCACGAGCAAAGGACTTCATCACGAGTATACTATACCGGTTTGGGGTCCCTAACCGCATCATCACCGACAACGGTACTCAGTTCACGGGCGGCGTATTCCAAGACTTCTGCGAAGATTTCAGCATCAAGATCTGCTACGCATCTGTGGCACACCCGCGGAGCAACGGGCAGGTCGAACAAGCCAACGGCATGGTCTTACAAGGCATCAAGGCCAGAATATTTGACTGACTACAACCATACGCGGGCCGGTGGGTACAAGAACTCCCGTCTGTTCTATGGTCTCTCAGAACCACGGTTAGTCGGGCAACAGGGCAATCCCCTTTCTTCCTGGTCTATGGTGCCGAGGCTATGCTACCGACAGAGTTACAGTTCGGCTCTCCGCGAGTCCGGGCCTATTCAGAAGACATCTCCAACAATACCCGACTGGTCGAGTTAGATCAGTTGGAAGAAGCAAGAGACACCGCAACAATCCAGTCGGCAAGGTATCTTCAAGGCCTACGTCGCTACCACAATCGCAATGTCCGTGGCCGCGCCTTTTTGGTTGGGGATCTCGTTCTAAGGAAAATACAAACCACCAAAGACAGGCATAAATTATCCCCAATCTGGGAAGGGCCGTTCATTATAGCCGAGGTCATGCGGCCAGGCGCCTACCGACTAAAGACTGAAGGCGGCGTCCTCATCAACAACTCATGGAACATAGAACAGCTATGTCCTTTCTATACCTAAGTTTTATACGTTTTCATGTGTACAGTTTCTCTGACTCACTACACCGCTTGCATTAACCGAGTAGTGA
Source organism: Oryza meyeriana var. granulata (assembly GCA_003991445.1). Classification (NCBI taxonomy): domain Eukaryota; kingdom Viridiplantae; phylum Streptophyta; class Magnoliopsida; order Poales; family Poaceae; genus Oryza; species Oryza meyeriana. The sequence goes on along the minus strand of RYFJ01001705.1, from coordinate 230,312 downwards.
GTCAGGGGCTGCATGTATATATGTGCTGTCAATAATATACAAGCTCATCCTACTCAGTCACGAAGCTTTACTACAACTATCTCGTTCGCCCGAGTCCAGCTTCTTACTTTGAACAATTTTATTAAGTTCTAATAGAATAACTCGGCACGGACCGCACAGTCGAGTAAAGCTAATGACGACTAAGTACATAAGCTTGGTGGCGTCGCACATATATTTACACATGTTTCTTCACAAAAGTGTATACATACCGACTACATAACATGTTGCCCTTACAGACCCAGGTCTCGGGTAATTATTTCAGCAGTCGGCTTCGCCCGAGCAATCAGCTCCAGCGCCTCCTCGGGCGTCGTCTCTTCGGCAAACCCCTCCCCAATGGCTTCAATATCTGCCCTTGGGTAGATGGACTTGGTCATCGCCAGGGTCTGGGCCACGCCGGCAACAACATGCTCATCCGAGTACTTTTTCAAGGCACTCGGTGCATCCTCAAGAAATCTGGGGGATCCTGCTGCAACTGGTTCCCACAGGGCTGGGATCTATGAGGTCAAGGAGCCCTTTGACGGACGCGACGAGGGCCTCCCGTGACTCCCTGATCACTCTTATCTCCTCTGTGTAAAACCGATACTGGGCCTAGACATTGGCTCTCATGTCTGCCTAGGTCCACCGGGAGTAAACTTGTCAGACTCGGCTACAGACGGAACGACTAATGAATTGGCTAAGATCACGGTCAGGTTGAGGACTTACTTTCGTAGTCGGCCTCCCACCCGGCCATGGTCTTCTCTAGTTCGGCTTTTTCCTTACCGAGCTTGACGACGGCCTCTTTCAACTCGGCCTTCTCCCAGTCAAGCTCGGTGTTGGCCTTCGTCAGGTCGGCCTTGACCTTCTCAAGCTCGGCCCTGGCTTCTTCGGCCTCCTTCAGCTGCGATTCCCTCTCTGTTCGGGTCTTCAACTCCGCTTCGAGGGCTGCACGACAGATTAGCCAAGAGCTCAACCGTGCAGTCATGACATAACTGGGCAGCCGGGAACAACGCAGCTGGATGAATACGACGATGGTTCAGTCGGGAAGATACATTCGGGGAGTTTACCTCTGATCTTTCCGGCTAGGGCCCAAGTCTCCTCCCTGAGCTGATCGGCGCCGCTCTTCAGCCAGGCTTCCCTACCCGCATAACGCTCCTCCATCTCGGCTTTCAATGCCCGAGTTGCTCCAATTCCGCGAGGTGGGGAGCCATTTCGATGAGGATCTCCGTCATCGCCTCATTGCAGTCGACAAGCTTCTGCTCAGGATAAGAGACAACTCAAGGATGGAGTCAGACGTCAAAACGAGAAGATCGCCAAGACTCTACCACAAGGATCATACCCCAACTCCCTTGGACCTGCTGATAGTGGCGCGAAGCAAGCTTTCGCGTTCCCTCCTCGCGACGACTTCATCAAGCCTGAAGCTCTTCACGGTCCCGTCAGGTGTCGTCCATGTGAATGTCTGGGGCATCACACGCGGAGGATCTTTGATCCGAGGCAGGTTTGGGATCTCTGGCGGCGACGACGATGACGACCACGACGGCGATGGGGTCCCGGCCTCCGCACTGCCGTCCCCTGCGGCCTCGGGGACCGGCTCAGGGGCTCCGACGGTGGCCTCCGCAACAGGCGACGCTTCAGGGGCTGGGGCCTCAACCTCGGCAACCGCCTCTTGGTCGGGTGGCGGCGGCGACCCTGCAGTCAAGACCACCTCGGTCTCCGCGACAGGGCTGGCCACTGGCTCAGCGGGTGTGTTCGCGGCCGCCGGCTCGGCTAGGGCAGGCTCTTCAAGGGGAGCGGTCGGATTGGTCTCCTTGAGATCGATATCGGCCCGCTTCCTGCACGATGAAACAAGACATCAAAACACTACTCCAACACGCAAGAATTTCAGAAGATCCGGAGCAGCGCACCTCTTGGAGAACTTTAGCTTCCTGCCGGGCGACCCGGGTCCCGTCGGAGCACTAGCTCCGGTGGTCGGCCCGGTCGGCGTTACAGTCGGCGGCGGCGCATCTGCCCAAGTTGGCCCTGATTCCGGTGTGGTTGGCTTGGGTGCCTCCGTCCTCGGCAGCGTCTGCTCCGTCCGGCCCCTCGACGGTGCTGATGCCGGGCTCGACAATGTCGGGCTCAAACCCGTAGGTCTCAACCTGGGACTTGATCGCCTGGGTGCCGCAGCGACGGTGTCCCTTATCTTTAGGCTTCCCGCCATGGCGCGCGGTGTCGATGTTTTACACCGGCAATAAATATATGGGGCTAGTCGGCGGATGGAAACTCGGTGGATTGCAAAGGAACACAGAGAGATTTTATACTGGTTCAGGCCCTCAATGTGAGGTAATACCCTACGTCCAATTTGTATGTATTCCTTTGAGGATATACGGTGGTGATTCTGGTGAACCAACTCAACCTGCCCTCATGGGGCGCCCTGCCTCCCCTTATATACTGGGGGACAGGGTTACAAGGTAGGAGTCCCCGTCGGATTACAACTAGGAGATCCCCTCTTAGAGATATATCCTACCCGGCTAGGACTATATATTCCTTATTGTACAAGGCAAGGTCTGCCGAGGGTTACCATATCTCTAATTACAAGGCTAGGCCCATCCTCTATCTAAGTGGCCCATATGCTTGTCATGAGGTACCCGGGGCCCATGGCACCCACAGTAGCCCCCGAGACCTTCATAGTTGAGTCACAGCTGATGCCGAGTGCTCGTCCTCCACGGTGAAGTCTTCCCGAGTGCATTGCTCCCGAGTACTCTTTATCTGAGTGTGTCTTCTTCCCGAGTCCTGCTTCATGTCAGCTGGCAGCGAGGCTATGAAGGGCTTCATGTAGATATATGAATAGTGTGCGCCGAATAGGTGCACCTATTAGGTGTAGCCCCCGACTTTGTGCTTAATTGTGAAAACAATTAAACATAAAGTCAAAGATCTTTAACCTGGAAGTCTTTCCCGAGTAGATTACTACTAGTATGTTAGACTCTTCGGTATCATGTCAACCGGAATATGATTTATAGTCTTACTGAGTAGGGAACTACTCGTATGTAGGACTCTTCGACTTCATGTCAGTCGGAATGTGTGTTTATAGTCTTGCCGAGTAGGATGCTACTCGTATATGGGACTCTTCAGCGTCATGTCAGCTGGAAAGGTGGTGTTTATAGTCTTTTCCGAGTAGTATACTACTCGAAAATCAGACTCGTCGGCATCATGTCAGCCGGGATGATTATTTATAGTCTTTCCCAAGTAGTATACTACTCGAAAATTAGACTCGTCAGCTTCATGTCAGCTGGAAAGGGTGTTTATAGTCTTTCCCGAGTGGCGTCCCATTCGGAAGTTAGACTCTTCAGCTCGTCAGCTGGAAGAATGTTTATAGTCTTTCCCAAGTAGTATACTACTCGAAAGTTAGACTCCTTCGCATCATGTCAGCGGGAATGAGAAATTTTATAGTCTCTCCCGAGTAGTGCACTACTCGAAAGTTAGACTCTTCAGCGTCATGTCGGCTGGAATAACGTTGCTCATGGCAACTGGTGGCCACGCATGTAGGCCGAGTACCACTTTATGAAAAATAAATCCATTGCGTGGTTAGGTGTACTCGAGAGAGATACCTGCATCTCCAATTTTAATGAAGACCAGCTTGTGATCCTTGTAAGGATATATCCTCGAGACCTGGTGGATAAGACAGATACCCAAACATATATATTTAGCAATAAGGCTCTCATGAAGCAAATCTGTTTACCTCATCGATTCCTGTTGGTAGCACCAGCGCTATAATTTCAACTCAGCCTGCGGGCGGCCCACATGGAGCATGCTACTGTAGGAACTCATATCTTGGTGGCTGTTACCAAACAAGCCGGCCTGAACCGACCTACCCGGCATAGCTCTATAAGAGTGGCATCCATCGCATGTCAGGATGAGTACTCCGGTGTTGGTGTCGGTAACTGCAATCAGCCAGAGAAATCCTTATTTGCAAGCCTTCCCGACTTATGTTCTGGATGCAGCCTGGTTGTCACAGGTGCCCGAGTAGGTATGTTGCAGGATCTGCTTTCCCTCCTCAGGTGTGACGCAGTGCATGAGAACTCCGGATGCGCTTTGACGATGTAAGTCTTCTCTGACTTTATGAGAGCCGAGCAGGGTACCCGAACCTTGCATTAGCATAGGATTCGGCTAGCGACCCTCATGGGGCATACCCTACCCAACAGAGTTATAGTCAAACTAGGTACCCGAACCTTGCATTAGCATAGGATTCGGCTGGTGACCCTCATGGGGCGTACCTACCCTAACAGAGTTGTGACCAAGCTAGGTACCTGAACTTTGCATTAGCATAGGATTCGGCTGGCGACCCTCATGGGGCGTACCCAACTCGGCAGAATTGTACCCGAACCTCGACTGGCGCCGGAGGTCGGTTGTTGGCTCACATGGAGCGTAGCCGGGGAAGTTGACGTCCCGACTGGTGCAAGTACTCGGTCAATAGCCCTCATGGAGCGTTCCGAGTATATCTTGGTAAACAGGTCCGGCCCCCGAGCATAGGAGATGGGCTCGTAGCCCTGAGTTCCTGTCACGCGTGTCCGGAGCTGGTCCTGCATTATAAAGATATCGGATGAGTAGCATCTGATGATAAAAATAATCACCCGAATAAAATGTATTTTACAGTATATGTAAATACGTGTTCTTCCTCTTATTGATATTAATTTCCCCGAGTAGTTGACCCCTTACGTTTAAACACTTTGCCCGACTAGTCATAGCCCCCTAGCGTCGGGAGTTGGCTCATGGCACTTTCCCAGACACGCGTTTTGGGTGACTTGAGTTCGTCTTTCATGGAGCAAAGTTTCACGGATCAGAGTTTATGCTACTCAAGTACTTTTGTAATCATTTAAGAGCAAAAACATAAAAAAGTACAGCTTGTACACCTAAGAGTATAGCTTGTACACCTATTAGGTGTAAGCGGCTGCGGCATTGGCGAGGCCAAGTGAAGAAATCAGAAAGCGACTTAGCTGTTCGGTATTTGGGAGTGGGGATGCCATCCTTGAAATTGAGCTTGTGAGCCCCCGAGCATGTCACTTGTTGTTCTGATAATCTTCAGTTGTTGAAGGTCGAAGACGATTGTGACCGACTGCCACAATGAAGCCGTCTGACTTACGTTTGCGATTCCCAGCTTTAGTCGGGACCGCGTCGTCAGTGCCCTCCCGCTTCTTCTGTCAGGATGCCTTTTTGTCATTGAGGGCCTCAGCAATAGCGTTGGCCGAGTCGGCGTACTTGTTCGCCATGTCGAATAAAGCCTTGACAGAGTTGGGAGGCTTCCGTGTGAATTTGTCGATGAACGAGGTGTCTTTGACTCCTTTTCGAAAGGCGGCGATGACGACCTCGTCCTTGACGTTAGGGATTGAGTTCTTCTTCTCAGAAAACCTCTTAATGAAGTCACGAAGAGACTCGTTCTTCCTTTGATGCAACTGATATAAGTCGTACTCGGAAGATGGCCTCTCGTATGTCCCCTGGAAGTTGGCGATGAAGCGTTCCCAGAGTTCTCCCCAGGAGCTGATTGATTGCTTGGGAAGTCCTGTTAGCCATGTCCTCGCTGAGTCGGCTAAAGCGACTGGGAGGTAGTTAGCCATGACTTTGTGGTTTCCTCCAGCTGCTCGGATCGCCAGGGTGTAGACCGTGAGCCAAGACTCGGGATTGGTCTTGCCATCGTATTTTTCGATGCCTGTAGGCTTGAAACCCGACGGCCAGTCGACCTTTTGTAGCTCCTGGGTGAAGGCTAGTATGCCTCCATCTTGATGAGGACTCCGACTCCGATGACGGCGGCGAAACCGCTCGTGGTGGGGGCCGAAGTGCTCGTTTTGATCTTCCAGTCGGCGTTGCTCGTCTTCCTCGTGTTCGCGGCGCCGAGTGTTGATGTCCTGCTGAGGGTCACGCCGTGGTTGGCCTCGGAGCCGCCAGTCATTGTTGGGGTTGCTGAGTGACGCTTGGTGCGACTCTATGTACAGCCGACTAGAGCCGACCACTCGACGTCGCTTTGAGGTGGATGAGACTGCCGCTGGGGAAGCTGACCGGTTGGTCAGTATGAGTGTATCACCCGACTGCTGGTGCTGCTGACATGCAGCAGCGGTGATCATGGCTTTTATCCTTGCTATAGTCGGGGTGGCCTGGTGATCAGGCGCAAACTAGAGTGTGTCCAGCAGAGTTGTAGTGGCCACGAGGTTCTGTTGCGGTGTGGCGAAGACGTCGTGGTCGCCGACTCAAGTTTGGAGGATTTGTTGCTGAGCAGTTTGCCCAGCCCTGCGTAGGTCGTCGTTGCGAGCGTGCAGGCGTCTTGCTTCTTCCTCCTGTTGTTCTTGCAGTCGGCAGGCCTCCTCCTCTTGTTGCTCGCGTGGTCGGCGTGACTCCTGAGCAGGAGTAGAGCCTTTGGATGCCATGAAGATTTCTCGTGGCGGGGAGAAGCTTGCCGAACTGCTGTCCGACTTAGAGTCGGAATCCGACTGGGAGTCGTAGTCCGACTAAGAGTCGTAGTCGGAATAGGTGATGGTGGTGATTACAACTCCGACCTCCCTAGATTCGATCTCGAGCGGCTCGGGGCCGTATCCGAGTCGAACTCCAGGGGATCGAGTTTGCCGTGTTGGATGTAGATTGTAGATACCCGCGGCGTCGCCGAGTCCGAATGGGAAATTGACGATCTCTTCCTTTCTTGGCCCGATCTCGGTCGGCTCAAAACCGAGTCCGAGTCGAACATCGAGAGAAAGAGTTGTCCCTGGACTCGGGCGTATTGGAGATCGCCGCAGCATGTCGTCGAAGATTGCCGCAGCGTCGTGTGGGCCGACTGGCGCGGAGTCGGCTGGTTCCTCGGCCGGTTGGATCGGGTCCGTGTCGGCCAAGGTGAGATTGCCGAACATGTCGGCGACGAAGTCGAGGCCTCCGAGTGAGATTGTATCTCCGGGAGAGAATTTGCCGCCGTCGACTCCGGTTGCTGGATCCATCGAGCTTGTAGATTGTAGATCGCGTTGATGCCCCTACCTGGCGCGCCAACTGTCGATGTTTTACACCAGCAATAAATATATTGGGCTAGTCGGCGGATGGAAACTCGGTGGATTGCAAAGGAACACAGAGAGATTTTATACTGGTTCAGGCCCTCAATGTGAGGTAATACCCTACGTCCAGTTTGTATGTATTCCTTTGAGGATATACGGTGGTGATTCTAGTGAACCAACTCAACCTACCCTCATGGGGCGCCCTGCCTCCCCTTATATACTGGGGGACAGGGTTACAAGGTAGGAGTCCCCGTCGGATTACAACTAGGAGATCCCCTCTTAGAGATATATCCTACCCGGCTAGGACTGTATATTCCTTATTGTACAAGGCAAGGTCTGCCAAGGGTTACCATATCTCTAATTACAAGGCTAGGCCCATCCTCTATCTAAGTGGCCCATATGCTTGTCATGAGGTACCCGGGGCCCATGGCACCCACACGCGGCGTCATGGCCCCCTCGCCCTGATACAAAATGGGCTTCTTCCCCGCTCTCTTGGAGTCGGGTTGGGTAGCAGAGGGGGTCCTCGGCCTCTTCTTCGACACGACGGCCGACAATGGGCGGGAGTCTTCATCAAACTCTTCATGCCACTATAAGTGAGCCAACAAAACACATCACGCAATGCTGAACAATCGCAGTTCCACAGGCATTCATCACAGAAGAAGATCAAAGTTTACCTAGGTCCGAGGCCGAATGAAGCTATAGGCCGTGACCCGGCGGTTATCGTCTTCAGTCGCGACCACCCCTTCGGAGAAGTAGCCGAACAGGGTCTCGGTCACTTCCCTCTTATTCGTCGACTCGTTGCTTACTCGGTCAGGATCGTTTTTGCCTTTAAAGGCCCAGCCAAATGCACTCCTCAGCTTCAGCGGGTAGATGCGCCGGGTCAGGAAGCGACGAGCCACCCAAGGTCCTGTCAGGCCAGCCTTCTTGAGGCCATCTATCTTCACCAACAGTTGATGTGCCTGGCCCATCTCTTCAAAGGACGGCTCTGCTGACCAGTTTGGTGAAACCACGGGCGGCAAGCCGGTAAATGGGCGCAAGGAGGGAGCCAGATCTGCGCAATAGAACCATTCCTTGTGCCAGCCTTTCAGAGAAGATTTCAAGGGCAGATCAAGATATGTCTTCTTCCCATCGCTCCTCAGCTGGAGACCAGCCCCCCAATCACATTGATATTGCTCTTGGAGGGTTGGGGTTTGATGTGGAACAGATGTCGGAAGAGGATAAAATGGGGTTCAACACCCAAGAAGCACTCACAAAGAGTAACAAATATGGAGATCTGAAGAATCGAGTTGGGGTTCAAATGCACCAACTCCAGCCCGTAGAAGTCAAGGATGCGGCGAAAGAAATCAGAAGATGGAAGGCACAAGCCCCGATCGAAAAAAGAGGCGAAAACTACCGTTTCACCAGGTTGGGGATTTGGGACTGACTCACCCTTAGCCGACCACCAGCGAATCAACTCTTGGCTGGGCAACTTCAGTTCACTCTCCAGCCGCTTCAGCTTCACCGAGCCGCAATCTGAAATCGGCCAAGAACTTCCCGGCGCACCCGCAAGATCCGAAGCTTTCGGCACGACTGGAGGCGGTGAGATTTGGGGAAAAGCAAATCGGGGGCTTGGTACAAACGAAGAGGATTGGAATCGCCCGAGTTCGGGTGGGGAATAGCAGCAACTAGCCCTAGCCGGGCGGGAAGCGAAAAGTTGGGCGCGAAGGTGGAAGACGAAGCGATTGGCTGATTTGGGGAAGATGAAGGAATCTTTTTCTCTCTCCCTGCTTTTATAGAGCCAATGCCAACTAGATGGGCTTGGGCCTACACAGTCAACACTGGGCCACCAAGATATGAGTTCCTACAGTAGCATGCTCCATGTGGGCCGCCCGCAGGCTGAGTTGAAATTATAGCGCTAGTGCTACTAACAGGAGCCGATGAGGTAAACAGATATGCTTCATGAGAGCCTTATTGCTAAACATATATGTTTGGGTATCTGTTTTATCCACCAGGTCTCGAGGATATATCCTTACAAGGATCACAAGCTGGTCTTCATTAAAATTGGGGATGCAGGTATCTTTCTCGGGTACACCTGACCACGCCGTGGATTTATTTTCATGAAGTGGTACTCGGCCTACATGCGTGACCATCAGTTGCCATGAGCAACATTTTACCCGCTGACATGATGCGGAAGAGTCTAACTTTCGAGTAGTGCACTACTCAGGAGAGACTATAAATATCTTTTCCCGCTGACATGATGCGGAGGAGTCTAACTTTAGAGTGGGACGCCACTCGGAAAAGACTATAAACCCCCTTTTCCAGCTGACATGATGCTGAAGAGTCCCATATACGAGTAGCATCCTACTCGGCAAGACTATAAACACATATCCTGACTGACATGAAGTCGAAGAGTCCTACATACGAGTAGTCTCCTACTTGGCAAGACTATAAAGTTTATTCCGGTTGACATGATACCGAAGAGTCTCATATACCAGTATTAATCTACTCGGGAAAGACTTCTAGGTTAAAGATCTTTGACTTTATGTTTAATTGTCTTCACAATTAAGCACAAAGACGGGCTACACCTAATAGGTGCGCCTATTCGGCGCACACTATTCATATGTCTATATGAAGCCCTTCATAGCCTCGCTGCCCGCTGACATGAAGCAGGACTCGGAAGAAGACTTACTCGGACAAAGAGTACTCGGGAGCACTACACTCGGGCAATCTTCACCGTGGAGGATGAGCACTCGGCATCAGCTGTGACTCAACTATGAAGGTCTCAGGGGCTACTGTGGAGGCCATGGGCCCCGGGTACCTCATTACCAGTATATGGGCCACTCGGATAGAGGATGGGCCGAACCATGTAATTAGAGATAAGATAGCACCCGGCAGGCTTTGCCTTGTATAACGAGGAAACATAGTCTCACCCGGCAGGCTTTGCCTTGTATAACGAGGAAACATAGTCTTAGTTGGATAGATCTCTATCTCTAAGAAGGATATCTCTTGGCCGTATCCGGCTGGGATCCTTCTCATGTACCCCTGTCTCCTAGTATATAAAGGGAGGAAGGGCGCCCCTCAGGGCAGGAGACAAGATCATTGATCATCAAACACCTCAAAGGAATAACACCTCAACTGGACGTAGGGTATTACCTCACATCGAGGGCCTGAACCAGTATAAACTTTCTCTGTGTTCCTCTGCAATCCACCGAATTCACCTTCGCCGAGTAGCCCCATAGTTTTATTGCCGGTGCAAAGCATCGACACAAGCTCTAGCCGACTTCGTGGCCGAGTGGACAGAAGTTCAAATGCCTACATCAATAGCGAAGATAGAGTACTGGACAATGTACTTCAACGGTTCTCTACGGATCGGCGGCGCCGGGGCCGGCGTCATACTGACGTCCCTACCAGCGAAAAACTCAAGTACGTTCTCCAGATCCACTTCCTGGCTTCCCACAACGTCGCCAAGTACGAGGCACATATCAACGGGCTCTGCATTGCTATATCACTCGGCATCCGTCGACTGGTCGTGCAAGGAGATTCTCAACTCGTGGTGAACCAAGTCATGAAAGACTGGACATGTCTTGACGAAACAATGGCGGCGTACCGTCAGGAGGTTTGGAAGTTGGAAAACAAGTTCGATGGGCTGGAGATAACACATGTCCTATGACAATACAATGATGCTGTAGACGAATTGGCAAACATGGGATCCAAGCGAGAAGCGGCCCCGACAGGGATCTTTGTTGAGCAACTCATGGAGCCGTCAGTCAAGAAGAAACCAGTGCCAGAGCAGTCGGGAGGTCAACCTACCCCGGCAACAGACGAAGTACTTACCATATCCAACGATTGGTGGACTCCTGTTCTCAAATTCCTCCTAGACGATGAACTCCCAGAAGACCGCATTCAAGCCGAACAAGTCAAACGACGAAGCAAAAGTTTCCTACTAGTCGGAGAAGACCTGTACCAAAGAAGTGCATCCGGTGTCCTTATGCGCTGCGTCACCACCGAGGAGGGCAGGCAGATTCTGCAATCGATCCACTCGGGCATATGTGGCAACCATGTTGCATCTAGGACGTTAGTCGGAAAGGCTTGTCGGCAGGGATTTTTCTAGCCAACAGCGGTGACAAATGCCAAAGATATTGTTCGCACATGCGAGGGTTGTCAGTTCTATGCAAGGCAAACAAATCTCCCAGCCCAAGAACTTCAAACCATACCAATCTCTTGGCCCTTTGCAGTATGGGGGCTTGACATGGTCGGGCCCTTCCAGAATGCGCCAAGAGGGTTCACACACTTGTTCGTCGCAGTGGATAAATTCATGAAGTGGATCGAGGCAAAACCCGTTGCTACCATAACAGCGGCACGAGCAAAGGACTTCATCATGAGTATATTATACCAATTCGGGGTCCCTAACCGCATCATCAAGGACAACGGTACTCAGTTCACGGGCGGCGTGTTTCAAGATTTCTGTGATGACTTCGGCATCAAGATCTGCTATGCGTCTATGGCACACCTGCGGAGCAATGGGCAGGTCAAATGCGCCAATGGTATGGTCTTACAAGGTATCAAGGCTAGGATATTCGACCGACTACAACCATACACGGGCCGGTGGGTACAAGAGCTCCCATTTGTTCTCTGGTCTCTCAGAACCATGATTAGTCGGGCAACTAGGCAATCCCCTTTCTTTCTGGTTTATGGTATCGAGGCTATGCTACCAACCGAGTTAGAGTTCGGCTATCCGCGAGTTCGGTCTTACTCAGAAGACACCTCAAACAATACCCGATTGGTCGAACTAGATCAGTTGGGAGAAGCAAGAGACATCGCAATAATCCAGTCGGCAAGGTATCTTCAAGGCCTGCGTCGCTACCACAATCGCAATGTCTATGGCTGCGCCTTTTTGGTCAGAGATCTCATCTTGAGAAAAATACAAACCACCAAAGACAGGCATAAACTATCCCCAATATGGGAAGAGCCATTCATTATAGCCGAAGTCACGCGGCCAGGTGCCTACTGACTGAAGACTAAAGACGGTGCCCTCATCAGCAACTCATGGAACATAGAACAGCTACGTCCTTTCTATACCTGAGTCTTATACTTTCCATGTGTACAGATTTTCTCTGACTCACTACGCCACTTGTCTCAACCGAGTGGTGAGTCGGGGGCTGCATGTATTATATGTGCTTTGTCAATAATATACGAGCCTGTTTTGCTTAAGTTATGAAGTTTTGCAATGACTTTGTTATGTTTGCCCGAGAACAGCTTTCTATGGTGAACGATTTTATTAAGTTCCTATAGACCAACTCGGCGCAGACTATATAGTCGGGTAAAGCTAATGACAACTGAGTAATAATTCAGAGCTTGGTGGCATTGCACATATATTTACACATGTCTTTACAAAATTCATATACACTGACTACATGATGGACTGTTCTTACATACCCAGGTCTCGGGTGATCACCTCTGTAGTCAACCTCGCCTTGGCTATCAGCTCCAGCGCCTCCTCAGGTGTCGTCTCCTCGGCGAATCCCTCTCCGATGGCTTCAATGTCTGCCCTGGGGTAGATTGACTTGGTCATCGCCAAAGTTTGGGCCACGCCGACAACAGTACACTCATCCGAGTACCTCTTCAGGATACTCGGTGCTTCGTTAAGGCACGCCTGCACCTGAGACACCGTGTTGGAGCTGGTTCCCACATAATGAGGATCCATCACGTCAAGGAGCCCTTTCACGGACTCGGCAAGGATCTCTTGTGACTCCTTGACGACCTTTATCTCCTCTGCAAAATCCTAAAATTGGATTTGGGCATTGGCTCTTGCAGCTACCCGGGTTCACCGACAAATAAACTTGTTAGGCAAAATTGCAGACAGAGTACTTAATGGATTGGTTAAGATCATTGTCAGAAGCAGAGACTTACTTTCGTAATCGGCCTCCCACTTGGCTTTGGCCTTCTCCAGTTCAGCTTTTTCTTTCTCGAGCTTGGCATTGGCCTTCTTCAAGTCGGCCTTCTCTTTCTCAAGCTCGGCCTTGGCCCTTGTCAAGTCGGCCTTGTCTTTTTCAAGCTCGGCCTTGGCTCTCTCGGCCTCCTTCAGCTGGACTTCTCCCTCTGTTCAGGTCTTTAGCTCGACTTCGAGGGCTGCACATCAGAATAGTCAAGTACTCAACATGGCAATCAAGACACAACTGGGTAGTCGGAAAACAACACAGCTGGAGAAATATACTAAGGGCTCAGTCAGGAAGACGTATTTAGAGGACTTACTTCCAATCTTCTTGGCTTTGTCCCAATTTTCATCCCTGAGCTGATTAACGGCTCCCTTCAGCCAAGATTCCCTCTCCTGGTGGCGCTGCTCCAATTCGGTCTTTAGCACCCGGAGCTGGTCCAATTCTTGGAGCTAGGGGGCAACCCGGGTCAGGACCTCGTTCATCCTCTCTGAGTGGTCAACAATTTTCTGCTCGGGGAGAAACAGTGCAAAGCAGAGTCAGGCGTCGGAACACTCGTGCAAGGAGGACTACCAAGACTCCAATACAGCAAAATTCATACCTTAATCCCTTGGGACGCGGTGATTGCGGCACGAAGCAAGTCTTCACGCTCCTTCTCTGCCGCAACCTCGTCATGCTTGTAACTCCTCGCAATTCCGTCGGGGGCCACCCAGTGGAATGTCCTCGGGAACTTGCGAGGAGGGGCTTCGAGCCTGGGGAGGTCCGGTCTTTCCGAAGACGACGATGACGACGATGATGGCGACAAGGACGGCGACGACGATCTGGCCCTCAACTCGGCAGCCTCCGGGGCCTCAGTGGCTAGCTCAGGGGCTAGAACGACAGCTTCGACAACTGCCCCTTGGTCGGCCGGTGTCAACGACCCTGCAGTCGGGGCGATCTCAATTTCTGCAATTGGGACCATCTCCGGCTCAGCAGGTGTGCTCGCTGGCACTAGCTCGGCTGGGGCTGGCTCGGCAATGGGGGTAGCCAGAGCAGTCTCCTTGAGATCAGTGTCGGCCTGCTTCCTATGTAACGAGTCAAACATCAATATGCTACCATGCTGAACAAGGTTTTCAGAAGACCTAGAGAAACCTACCGCTTGGAGAACTTAAGCCTCTGTCCGGGGGATCCAGAGGTCGGCACTGGAAGGCCGCTGGCTGTCGGGCCTAAGGGCACGGTTGTCGACTGCGGTGTTTCTATCCTGGTCGGCCCCGCTTGCGGTGTAGCTAGCTGGGGTGCCCGGGTACTCGGCGGCGCAATTCTTGGGCTCGATATTGCTGAGCCTGGCAGTGCTAGACTCGGCCTTGTACTCGGCGGCACTCGTATTGGGCTCGATGATGCTGAGCTCGACTGCGCTGGTCCCGGTCTAGGACTCGGCGGCCTGGGGGCTGTACCGGCGGTGTCTTTTATCTTCAGACTCCCGGCTGCGGCACTCGGCCTCATAACTTTCTTCTTGCCCTGATCTACAACAGGTCTCTTCCCCGCTCTCTTGGAGTCGGGCTGGGCAGCAGAAGGACTTCTCGGCCTCTTCTTCGACTTCATGGCCGACAGCGTTCAGGAGTCATCATCAAGCTCCTCACATGACTGCAAACAGTTCAACAATATATTTTACACATTCTGGAGCCAATCTAGGCATATATCTGCAAGCATTCACCACAGATGAACTACCAGACAGCATCAGCAAGGGTTACCTTTGGGCGCGGCCTCTTCTGGCTATAAGCCACCATAGACCGATCTATGTCTTCAGTTTTGATCACCCCGCTGGCAAAGAAATCCAGCAGGATGTTTGTCACCTTGTACTTGTCCACCAGGTCGGAGTATTCCCGGTTGGGATCACCTTTGCCCTTGTAGTCCCAGCCGAAGTGACACCTCAGCTTCAGCGGCCTGATGCACCGAGTCAAGAAACGTTTGGCAACCCATGGACCAGTTAACCCGGCTCTTTTCAGCTTGTCAATCCTGCCAACAAGTATGTTAACCTGCCCCATTTCTTCAGAGGTGGGCAAAGATGACCACTTGGCAATAACCACCGGGGGCAAACCTATAAAAGGGGGAAGGCTTGGCTCAAGATCGGAGCAGTAAAACCATTCCTTATGCCAGCCTTTGAGAGAAGATTTTAGGGGAATATTGAAATAGATCCTCTTCATCTCACTCCTGAGTTGGATACCGGCCTCCCTAATTACTTGGATTTTACTCTTGGAGGGCTGGGGCTTCATATGGAATAAATATCTAAACAGATTCAGATGGGGTTCTACACCCTGGAAGCACTCACAAAGAGTCACAAAAATGGAGATTTGCATAATCAAGTTGGGATTCAGATTCACCAACTCGAGTTCGTAAAAAGCAAGCTGGCGAAAGAACTCGGAAGAGGGAAGAGAAAGACCCCAGTGGAAAAAAGAGGCGAAAATGACAGTCTCACTGTCCTGGGGCTCCAAAACCGATTCACCCTCAGCCGGACGCCAGTTGATGACATCGTGGCTCTGCAACCTCAGCTGCTTCTCCAGGCGCTTCAGCTTAGCAGACCTGCAATCCAAAGTCAGCTAGACATCATCCGACGCATCCGCGAGATCTGAAGCGCTCAGCATGGTTGGGGATGAGGAGATTTGGGGGAAATGTTGTGGAAGGTTTGGAATAGACGAGGAGGAGCAGAATCGCCCGAGTTCTAATGGGGAAGAGCGAACAATGGCGAACCCTAGCGGAGCGGGAGGCAAAATTTCGGCGCAGAAGCTGGAAGATGAAACGATTGGTGGATTGGAGAAGATGAAGGAATCTTTTCTCTCTCTCCCCACCTTTTATAGAGCCGTTTCCGATTTGTGGGCTTGGGTTTACACAGTCGGTATGGGCACGCTCAATGTGGGCCATTCGCTGGCTGTGTTAAAATCGCAGTGCTGGTGCTACCAACAGGAACCAATGAGGTAAACAGATATGCTTCATGAAGGCCTAATTGCTGAACACATGTGTTTGGGTGTCTGTTTTATCCACCAGGTATTGAGGATATATCTTTATAAGGATCACAAGCTGGTCTTCATCAAAATTAGGGATGCAGGTATCTGTCAAGTATACCCGACCACACAATGGATTTAATTTCATAAAGTGGTACTCGGCTTACATGCTTGGCCAACAGTTGCCATGAGCAATATTATTCCAGCCGACATGACGCTGAAGAGTCTAGCTTCTGAGTAGTGCACTACTCGGGAAAGACTATAAATATTTGTTCCGGCCGATATGATGCTGAGGAGTCCAACTTCCGAGTGGGACGCCACTCGGGAAAGACTATAAACACCCTTTCCAGCTGACATGAAGCTGAAGAGTCCCCATATATGAGTGGCATGCTACTCGGCAAAGACTATAAATCATATTCCGTTTGACATGATACCTAAGAGTCTCATATACCAGTAGTATACTACTCGGGAAAGACTACAAGGTTAAAGATCTTTGACTTTATGTTTAATTGTTCTCACAATTAAGCACAAAGTCAGAGGCTACACCTAATAGGTGCGCCTATTCGGCGCACAGCATTCATACATCTACAGTGAGCCCTTCATAGCCTCGCTGCCAACTGACATGAAGCAGGACTCGGGAAGAAGACGCACTCGGACAAAGAGTACTCAGAACCAATGCACTCGGGCAAACTTCACCGTGGAGGATGAGCACTCGGTATCAGCTGTGACTCAACTATGAAGGTCTCAGGGGCTGCTGTGGAGGCCATGGGCCCCGGGTACCTCATCACAAGCATATGGGCCACTCGGATAGAGGATGGGCCTAGCCTTGTAATTAGAGATATAGTAGCACCCGGCAGACTTTGCCTTGTATAATAAGGAATATACAGTCCTAGTCGGATAAATTGTATCTCTAAGAGGTGATCCCTTGGCTGTATCTGGCTAGGACTCTTACTTTGTACCCCTGTCCCCCAGTATATAAGGGGAGGTAGGGCGCCCCCTAAGGGCAAGAGAAGATCATAGATACACAAAAATACTCAAAGGAATAACACCACAACTGGACGTAGGGTATTACCTCACATCGAGGGCCTGAACCAGTATAAATCTCCCTGTGTTCCTTTGCAATCCACCGAGTTTCGATCCGCCGAGTAGCCCCATATTCATTTTACCGGTGTAAAACATCGACAGAATCTATGCCGGCGCCCTGATCTGGTGAGACAGTCGCCTTCACCTCTTTCTTTCATCACGGTCTTGCCCTTCCCTCTTTGAATTTCTTCCGCCAACTTCTATCCTTCTATCAATTAGAGCTGGTGAATTTGAATCTCAACTCCATCCTGCAAATCTCTGTCTTCGTCACATTGCGCGAAGCTTTTCTAGGGGTGAAGCCCCATTTTAATCTCTTCCAATATTTGTTCCATACAAAGCCCTAGCCATCCAAAAATAAAGTCCAAGTGATTGGGGGAGCCGGTCTCCAACTCAGGAACGAAATGAAAAAGATCTATCATCATGTTCCTTTCAAAACCTCCCTCAAGGGCTAGCATAGAGAATGGTTCTACTGCTCCAATCTCAAACCTTCTCTGCCCCCTTGCACTGGTTCTCCACCGGTGGTTCTGCCCAGCTGGTCTTCTGTGCCAAGCTATGTGGAGGCCATGGGCCCCGAGTACCTCATGACAAGCATATGGGCCACTCAGATAGAGGATGGGCCAAGTCTTGTAGTTAGAGATATAATAGCACCCGCTAGATTTTGCCTTGTACAGAAAGGAATATACAATCTTAGCCGGGTAAGATATATCTCTAAGAAGGAAATCCCTTGGCCGTATCCGGCTGGGATTCCTATCTTGTACCCCTGTCTCCTAGTATATAAGGGGAGGCAGGGTGCCCCCTGAGGGCACGAGATCATTGATCGATACTAATCCTCAAAGGAATACCACCACAACTGGACGTAGGGTATTACGTCACCACGTGGGCCTGAACCAGTATAAAATCTCCTTGTGTTCCTTTGCAATCCACCGAGTTTTCCCTTGCCGAGTAGCCCTATAGTTATATTGCCGGTATAAAACATCAACAGTTGGACGCTAGGTGGGGGCTTCGGCGAGATCTACACCAACAATCTCAATGGATCCCACATCAGGAGTTGACGGCGACAAGTTCTCCCCTAGAGACACAATCACCTTCGGAAGCCTCGACTTCATCGCCCACCAGATTGGCAATCTCATCTTGGCCGATGCAGATCCAATCCAACCGGCTGTGATACCAGCGACTCCATGCTAGTCGGCTCACAAGACACTGCACCAACTATCATCAATCCAATGCAGCAATCTTCAACTTCGCCGAGCTTCGGGACAACTCTCTCCTTCGGTGTCCAGCTCGCGCTAGGCCCTGAGTCAGCCTGGGTTGGGCTAAGAAGGTGAGAGATCGTCAATCTCCCACGCAGATTCGGCAATGCCACAGATCTACATCCTACGTGGCAGACCCGATCTCTTGCGATTCAGTTTGGACACGGCCAAGCGACGTTTCAGATTGGATCTAGGGAGGTCAAAGTCGTTCTTACTCTGATAAATTACTCAGACTCCGACTCCAAGTCGGACAATGGTTCGAATGCTAGTTTGGACTCAAGTCTGGCAAGTTTTCTCCAGACCTACGAGATCTTTATGGCTTCTACACCACCACCCGAGGTGCGTCGATTACAAGAGGAGCAGCAGGAGGAGGCGTGCCGACTACGATAATAGGAGGAAGCCAATCGAGAGGCTCACAACGACGAGCTACGCAAAGCTGGGCGAACCGCTCAGCAACAGATCCTCTAGACCAAAGTCGGTGACCACGACGTCTTCGTCACGCCACAGCAAAACGTCATGGCCACCACAACTCTGCTGGATACGCTCCAGCTCGGGCCTG
The DNA here is from genome assembly GCA_003991445.1 of Oryza meyeriana var. granulata. Taxonomy (NCBI): domain Eukaryota; kingdom Viridiplantae; phylum Streptophyta; class Magnoliopsida; order Poales; family Poaceae; genus Oryza; species Oryza meyeriana. The sequence continues at coordinate 211,511 of RYFJ01001705.1, read as the reverse complement.
ATCACCAGGCCACCCCGACAATCGCCAAGATCAAGGCGATGATTACAGCTGCTGCCTGTCAGCAGCAGCAGCAGTCGGGCGACACACTTGTACCGACCAATCGGTCGGGTTCTCCGGCAGCAGGCTCGTCTACATCGGCTCGACACCGGGCGGCTGGCTCGAGTCAGCCACACGAAGAGTCGCGCCAAACATCACTCGGTGACACCAACAACAACAATCAACGGTATCACCAGTACGATCGCCGGTTCAACCAAGACCTCCGAGTTCGTCTACAACGCGACCTCCGATATGACATCAACGCCCGGCGCCGTCAACGTGAAGAGGACGAGCGCCGCCGACTGGAGGACGAGAACAAGCGTTTTGGTCTTCACCACGAGCGGTTTAACTGCCGCGGTCGGAGCCGGAGCCCTCATGAAGACAAAGGCGTTCCAGCTTTCACCCACGAGCTCCAGGACGTTGGCTGGCCGTCGGGCTTCAAGCCTACGGGGATCGAGAAATACTATGGCAAAACCACCCCCGAGTCTTGGCTCACTGTATACACCCTGACAATTCGAGCTGCCGGTGGTGACCACAAAGCCATGGCTAACTACCTCCCAGTCGCACAAGCCAACTCGGCGAGGACATGGCTAACAGGGCTCCCGAGGCGGTCGATCGGTTCCTGGGGAGAACTCAGGGAGCGGTTCATCGCTAACTTTCAAGGGACCGATGAGAGGCTGTCTTCCGAGCATGATCTATATCAACTGCACTTGAAAAAGAACGAGTCTCTATGCGACTTTATCAAGAGGTTCTCCAAGAAGCACAACAAAATCTCAATGATCAAGGATGAGGCCGTCATAGCCGCCTTTCGCAAGGGAGTAAAGGACGCCCCATTCATCGCGAAGTTCACTCGGAAGCCACCATCCTCCGTCCGGGCTCTCTTTGACATGGCGAACAAATACGCCGACTTGGCTGAAGCGGTCGCCGAGGCCCTCAACGAGAAGAAGGAGTCCCGGCAGAAGGACCAGAAGGTGAAAGCCGACAACAAGCCATCACACAACAAGTCCAGCAACCACAAGCGGAAGTCGGACAACAAGGTGGCCAACATGGAGCAAACTCGGTCGCGGCCCCAACGGAACAACGACTACCAAAAGGTCATGAACCGGCAATGCCCCTTCCACCCGAAAGGCAAACACGCGGCCAAAGATTGCTTCATGCTCAAGAAGATTGCTTCCGAGCAGGCTTCATTACCTGGCACCGACAAGAGCAAAGACAAGCCAGATCAGGACCCGGCCGACAATTTTCAAGATCCCCAAGCCGAGCTCAACCACATCTTCGGAGGGCCATTTGCGTATGAGTCTAAGCGCAAGCAGAAGCTAACAGCACGCGACGTCAACGCAGTCTCTACAGCAGACACCCCCCAGTATTTGCGCTGGTCAGAGACGTCCATCACGTTCACCCACACTGATCATCTAGATCAGGTTTCGCACTTGGGACGCTATCCACTCGTCCTGGACCCGATCGTCAAGAACATCAAGTTGAAGAAGGTTCTCATAGACGGAGGCAGTGCGCTCAATATCCTCTTCGCCAAGACCCTGGACGAGATGAAGATTCCTCGTTCAGATCTGCGGCCGAGTATGGCGCCCTTCCACGGGATAATTCCCGGCCTGTCTTCAACACCACTCGGGCAGATCACCCTGCCAGTCACCTTTGGCACGTGGGATAACTTTCGTATGGAGAACATCTGCTGCGAGGTCGCCGACGTCGAGACCGCGTACCATGCGATACTCGAACGACCGGCGCTCACCAAGTTCATGGCGATACCGCACTATACATACATGGTGCTCAAGATGCCAGGGCCAACAGGAGTCCTCTCCCTCCACAGCGACGTCAAGCAAACCTTCACCTGCGACAAGGAGAGTTGCGAATTGGCTCAGTCACAAGAGGCGGCAGTCGGGCGCAACAACATTCGGCTAGCTGTCACAATAGAAGTCGAGGAAGACCCAGTTCCGGCCAAAAAAGCAGCGAAGTCGGGAATTTTAGCGGACTTGGACATGAAGAAGATCCCCCTAGACCCTTCTGAGCCCTCCAAGACCGCTCTAGTCGGGACCGAACTCGACCCCAAATAGGAAGACGTGCTCGTCACCTTCCTCCAAGCCAACAAAGACATCTACGCATGGAAACCGTCCGACATGCCAGGCGTACCAAGGGAGGTGATCGAGCACGCCCTCAACGTGAAGACAGACACCAAGCCAGTAAAGCAATGGCTGCGGCGTTTCGCTCAAGACCGTAAAGATTCTATTCAGGAGGAGATAACCAAGCTTCTTGCAGCCGGGTTCATCAAAGAGGTCTATCACCCGAATTGGCTGGCAAACCCAGTTCTCGTCTAGAAGAAAAACGGTACATGGTGCATGTGCGTCGACTACACCGATCTCAACAAAGCATGCCCTAAGGATCCATTTGGTTTACCAAGAAAAGACCAGGTGGTGGATTCAACTGCGGGGTGTGAACTTCTCAGCTTTCTCGACTGCTACTCGGGATACCATCAAATCAGCCTGAAGGAGGAGGACTGCTTAAAAAGTCTTTCATCACGCTGTTTGGAGCGTACTGCTACATTACTATGCCGTTCGGTCTAAAAAACGCTGGAGCAATGTATCAACGCGCAATTCAGCGGTGTCTGCATACTCAGATCGGGCGCAACGTGGAAGCCTACGTCGATGATGTGGTGATCAAGACCAAGTCCAAAAAAGACCTCATCGCTGACTTGGAAGAGACCTTCCAAAATCTTTGAAGATTCAAGATGAAGTTGAATCTGGAAAAGTACGCCTTCGGTGTGCCATCCGGCAAGCAACTTGGCTTCATCGTCTCGCATTGCGGCATCGAGGCCAACCCGAAGAAAGTCAACGCAATTATGAACATGGGTCCGCCGACTAACCAGAAGGACGTCCAGAAGCTGATAGGCTGCATGGCGGTACTCAGCCGGTTTATTTCCCGATTGGGCAAACGGGGCATGCCCTTAAGTTATTGAAGAAAGCAGACAATTTCCAGTGGATTCCCAAAGCGCACCAAGCCTTCGAAGACTTCAAGCAATTTCTCACATCGCCCCCCGTGTTGGCGTCACCCATGCCCCAAGAACCGCTAATGCTATATCTGGTGGGAACTACTCAGGTAGTCAGCATGGTGTTGGTAGTCGAGCGATCCAAATAGGGTTACATCCAGAAAGTCCAACGATCGGTCTACTTTGTCAGCGAGGTCCTTGCCGACTCGAAGAAGAGATACCCGTAGGTCCAGAAGCTGCTCTATGGCCTACTCATCACTGTCCGGAAGCTGGTGCACTATTTCCAAGCACATCAAGTCATGGTGGTCACATCGTTTCCACTCGGGGACATCCTACATAACCGCGAGGCCACAGGCCGAATCGCTAAATGGGTGCTCGAGTTGATGGCGTCTGACATCACCTTTCAGCCACGGATAGCAATCAAATCACAAGCTCTAGCCGACTTCGTGGCCGAGTGGATGGAAGTTCAAATGCCTACATCAACAGTGATGCTAGAGTACTGGACAATGTACTTCGACGGTTCTCTACGGATCGGCGACACTAGGGCCGGCGTCACACTAACGTCCCCCACTGGCGAAAAACTCAAGTACATTCTTCAAATCCACTTCCCGGCTTCCTACAACGTCGCCGAGTACGAGGCACTCATCCACGGGCTCCGCATTGCTATATCACTCGGCATACGTCGACTGGTTGTGCGCGGGGATTCTCAACTCATGGTGAACCAAGTCAAGAAGGACTGGACATGTCTCGACGATACCATGACGGCATACAGTCAGGAGGTCCGCAAGCTGGAAAACAAGTTCGATGGGCTGGAGATAACAATGTCCTACGACAATACAATGACGCTGCAGACGAATTGGCAAATATGGGATCCAAGCGAGAAGCAGTCCCGACAGGGATCTTTGTCGAGCAACTTATGGAGCCATCAGTCAAGAAGAAACAAGTGCCAGAGTAGTCGTGAGGCGAACCTACCCCGGCTACAAACGTGGTGCTGCACATATGTCAAGATTGGCGGACTCCTATTCTCAAATTCCTCCTGGACGATGAACTCCCAAAAGATTGCAGTGAAGCCGAACGAATCAAACGTCAAAGCAAAAGTTTCTTAGTTGTCGGAGAAGACCTATACCGAAGAAGTGCATCTGGGGTCCTCATGCGCTGTGTCACCACCAAGGAGGGCAAGCAGATTCTGCACTCGATCCACTCGGGCGTATGTGGCAACCATGCCGCATCCAGGACGTTAGTCGGAAAGGCTTGCCGGCAGGGATTTTTCTGGCCAACAGCAGTAACAGATGCCAAAGACATTGTTCGCACATGCGAGGGCTGCCAGTTCTACACAAGACAAACTAATCTCCTAGCCCAAGAACTCCAAACAATCCCAATCTCTTGGCCCTTTGCAGTATGGGGGCTTGACATGGTCGGGCCCTTCAAGAAAGCGCCAGGAGGGTTCACGCACTTGTTCGTCATAGTGGATAAATTCACCAAGTGGATTGAGGCCAAACCCGTTGCAACCATAACAGCGGCACGAGCAAAGGACTTCAACATGAGTATATTATACCGATTCAGGGTCCCTAACCGCATCATCACCGACAACGGTACTCAGTTCACGGGCAGCGTGTTTCAAGATTTCTATGACGACTTCAGCATCAAGATCTGCTATGCGTCTGTGGCACACCCGCGGAGCAACGGGCAGGTTGAACGAGCCAATGGTATGGTCTTACAAGGTATCAAGGCTAGGATATTCGACCGACTACAGCCATACGCGGCCGGTGGGTACAAGAACTCCCATCTGTTCTCTAGTCTCTCAGAACCACGGTTAGTCGGGCTACAGGGCAATCCCCTTTCTTTCTGGTCTATGGTGCTGAGGCTATGCTACCAGCCGAGTTAGAGTTCGGCTCTCTGCGAGTTCGGGCTTACTCAGAAGAAATCTCAAACAACACCCGATTGGTCGAGCTAGATCAGCTAGAAGAAGCAAGGGATATCGCAACAATCCAGTCGGCAAGGTATCTTCAACGCCTGCGTCATTATCACAATCGCAATGTCCGTGGCCGCACCTTTTTGGTTGGAGATCTCGTATTGAGAAAAATACAAGCCACCAATGACAGGCATAAACTATCCCCAATCTGGGAAGGGCCGTTCATTATAGCGGAGGTTACTCGGCCAGGCGCCTACCGGCTGAAGACCAAAGACGGTGCCCTCATCAGCAACTCATGGAATATAGAATAGCTACGTCCTTTCTATACCTGAGTTTTATACTTTCCCATGTGTATAGTTTTTCTCTGACTCACTACGCCGCTTGTTTCAACCGAGTAGTGAGTCGCGGGCTGCATGTAGTATATGTGCTTTGTCAATAATATACGAGCCTACTTTACTTAAGTTATGAAGTTTACTACGACTTTTCCATGTCTGCCCAAGTACAGCTTTCTGCGGTGAACGTTTTTATTAAGTTCCTATAGATTAACTCGGTGTAGGCTATATTGTCGAGTAAAGCTAATGACAACTGAGTAATAGTCTAAAGTTTGGCAGCATTGCACATATACTTACACATGTTCTTACAAAAACTTATATACACACCGACTGCATGATATACTGTTTTTGCATACCCAGGTCCTGGGTGATAATCTCTGCAGTCGGCTTCACCTTGGCTATCAGCTCCAGCGCCTCCTCAGGAGTCGTCTCCTCAGGAAACCCCTCCCCGATGGCTTCAACATCTGCCCTTGGGTAGATGGACTTGGTCATTGCCAGGGTTTGGGCCACGTCGGCAATAACATGCTCATCCGAATACCTCTTCAGGGCATTCGGTGCATCTTTAAGGCGCTCCTCCAGTTGGAAGATTGTGCTGGAGCTAGTTTCCACAGGATGTGTGGAGGCCATGGGCCCCGGGTACCTTATTACCAACATATGGGCCACTCGGATAAAGGATGGGCCGAATCATGTAATTAGAGATAAGATAGCACCCGGCAGGCTTTGCCTTGTATAATAAGGAAGCATAGTCTTAGTCGGACAGGACTCTATCTCTAAGGAGGAAATCCCTTGGCCGTATCCGGCTGGGATCCTTATCATGTACCCCTGTCCCCTAGTATATAAAGGGAGGCAGAGGGCCCCTCAGGGCAAGGACAACAAGATCATCGATCATCAAACACCTAAGAGGAATAACACCTCAACTGGACGTAGGGTATTACCTCACATCGAGGGCCTGAACCAGTATAAACCTTCTGTGTTCCTCTTCAATCCACCGAATTCACCTTCGCCGAGTAGCCCTATAGTTTTATTGCCGGTGCAAAGCATCGATAGTTGGCGCGCCAGGTAGGGGCTCCGGCGAATTCCTCATAAGAAGATTCGATGGATTCAATCAACGAAGTCAACAGCAACAAGTTCTCCCCTAGAGACGAAATAACCTTCGGGAGCTTTGATTTCATTGCCGATCAACTCGGCAATCTCACCTTGGCTGAGGCAGATCCAATCTTGCCCGCCGAGGAACTAGCTGACATTGCGCCAGTCGGCCCGTAGGACACCGCCATCTCCTTCAACGACTTACTGCGGCAGTCCTTCACATCGACAAGCATCGGGACAACCCTTTCCTTTGGAGTCTGACTTGCGCTAGGCCTTGAGCCAGCCCGGGTTGGGCCGAGTAGGGGAGAGGTCGTCAATCTCCCTCACAGCTCCGGCGACGCTGCACATCTATATCCCGCGCAGTAGACCAAATCTCCAGCAATTCAGTTTGGACACGGCCAAGCGCCGTTTCAGATTGGATCTAGAGAGGTCGGAGTCGTTCTTACTCCGATAAACTATTCGGAGTCCGACAACAAGTCGGATAGCGGTTCGAGCGCCAGTTCGGACTCTAATTCGGCAAGCTTCCTCCTCTCCCGCGAGATCTTCATGGCTTCAGCACCACCTTCCGAGGTATGCCGACTACAAGAGGAGCAACAAGAGGAGGCGCGCCGACTACGACGAGAGGAGGCCAACCACGAGGCCCGCAATGACGAGCTATGCCAGGCTGGGCGAGTCGCTCAGCAACAGATCCTCCAAACCAAAATTGGCGACCACGACGTCTTCGTCACGCCACAACAGAACGTTGTGGCCACAGCAACTCTGCTGGACACACTCCAGCTCGGGCCTGATCACCAGGCCACCCCGACTATCGCCAAGATAAAGCCGATGATCACAGCTACTGCCTATCAGCAGCAACAGCAGTTGGGCGACACTGTTATACCGACCAACCGGTCGGGTTCTCCGGCGGCAGGCTCATCTGCATCAACGCGACGCTTGGCGGCCGGCTCCAGTCGACAACGCAAAGAGTCCTGGCAAACAACGCTCGGCAATACCAACAATGACAACCGGCGGCGTCGCCAGTACGATCGCCGACCCAATCAAGACCTCCGAGTGCGACTGCACCATGACCTTCGCCAAACCTTAAACGCTCCACGCGAAGAACGCGAAGAAGATGAACGCCGCCGACTGGAAGACGAAAACGAGCGCTTCGGTCTCTACTACGAGCGGCTGCACCGCCAAGATCGGAGTCGGAGCCCTCGCGAAGACAAAGGCATCCCAGCCTTCACTCGGGAGCTACAGGACGTCTTTTGGCCGACTGGCTTTAAGCCCACCGGGATTGAAAAGTACGACGGCAAGACAAATCCCGAGTCCTGGCTCACCGTTTACACCCTAGCAGTTCGAGCTGCCGGGGGCGACAGCAGAGTCATGGCTAACTACCTCCTAGTCGCGCTAGCCGACTCGGCGAGGACATGGCTGATAGGCCTCCCGAGGCGGTCGATCGGTTCCTAGGGACAACTCAGGGAGTGGTTCATCGCTAATTTCCAGGGGACCTACAACAGACCAGGTTCGGAGCATGATCTTTATCAGTTGCACCAGAAGGAAAACGAGTCTTTGCGCGAATTCATCAAAAGGTTTTCCGAGAAGCGCAACCAAATTCCAACTGTCAAAGACGAGGCCGTCATCGCCGCCTTTCGCAAGGGGGGTAAAAGACGTCCCGCTTATTGCAAAATTCACTTGGAAGCCACCATCCACAGTCCAGGCTCTCTTTGACATGGCCAACAAATACACCGACTCGGCTGAGGCGGTCGCTGAGGCCCTCAACGAGAAGAAGGAGCCCCGACAAAAAGACCAGAAGGCGAAAGCCGACAACAAGCCATCTCAAAATAAGTCTGGCAGTCGCAAGCAGAAGTCGGACAACGAGGTGGCCAACATGGAGCGTAGCCGGTCGCGGCCCCAGCGGAACAACGACTACCAGAAAGTCATGAGCGGGCCATGCCCCTTTCACCCCAAGGGCAAGCACGCGGCCAAAGACTGCTACATGCTCAAGAAGTTTGCCTCCGAGCAGGCTTCATCGTCTGGCGGCGACAAGGACAAAGACAAGCCAGACTCGGGTCTAGCTGATGATTTCCAAGATCCTCAAGCCGAGCTCAACCATATCTTTGGGGGGCCACTCGCGTACGAGTCCAAGCGCAAACAGAAGCTTTCAACGCGCGACATCAACACGGTCTCCATGGCGGACACCCCCCAATACCTGCGCTGGTCAGAGATGGCCATCACCTTCAATCGCGCAGATCACCCAGATCGGGTTTCCCACCCGGGACGCTATCCACTCGTCCTGGACCTGGTCGTCAGAAACATCAGGCTAAAGAAAACCCTCATCGACGGAGGCAACGCGCTCAATATCCTGTTCGCCAAGACTTTGGACAAGATGAAAATCACTCGTTCAGAACTACGGCCAAGCATTGCGCCCTTCCACAGGATAATTCCCGGCCTGTCATCAACTCCACTTGGGCAGATAACCTTGCCGGTAACCTTCGGCACGCGGGATAACTTCCGCACGGAAAACGTCTGTTTCGAGGTGGCCGACTTCGAGACTGCGTACCACGCGATACTCGGACGACCGGCACTCGCCAAATTCATGGCGATACCGCACTATACATACATGGTGTTGAAGATGCCTGGGCTAGCAGGAGTCCTCTCCCTCCGCAGCGACATCAAGCAAGCCTTCACCTACGACAAGGAGAGCTGCGAACTGGCTCGATCACAAGAGGTGGCAGTCGGGCGCGATAGCATTCGGCAAGCCGTCACAACAGAAGTTGAGCAAGATCAAATTCCAGTGAAAAAAGTAGCGAAGTCGGGAATTTCAGCGATCTCTGACACGAAGAAGATCCCCCTAGACCCTTCCGACCCCTCCAAGACTGCTCTAGTCGGGACCGGACTCGACCCCAAATAGGAAGACGCGCTCGTCACCTTCCTCCAAGCCAACAAGGATATCTTCGCGTGGAAACTGTCTGACATGCCGGGTGTACCAAGGGAGGTGATCGAGCACGCCCTAAACGTGAAGACAGACGCCAAGCCAGTCAAGCAACGGTTGCGGAGCTTCGCTTAAGACAGCAAAGATGCTATTCGGGAGGAAATTACCAAGCTCCTCGCAGCCGGGTTCATCAAGGAGGTCTACCACCCGAACTGGCTGGCAAACCCAGTTCTGGTCCGGAAGAAAAAGGGTAAATGGCGCATGTGCGTCGACTACACCGATCTCAACAAGGCGTGCCCCAAGGACCCATTTGGTCTTCCCAGGATAGATTAGGCGGTTGACTCCACGGCCGGGTGCGACCTACTCAGCTTTCTCAACTGCTACTCAGGATACCATCAAATCAACCTGAGGGAGGAAGACTGCTTGAAAACATCTTTCATCACGCCGTTTGGAGCGTATTGCTATATCACAATGCCGTTCGGTCTGAAGAACGCGGGCGCAACCTATCAACGGGCTATTCAGCGGTGTCTGCACACTCAGATCGAGCGCAACGTGGAAGCCTACGTCGACGACGTGGTGATCAAGACCAAGTCCAAAGAAGAACTCATCGCTGACTTGGAAGAAACCTTCCAAAACCTTCGAAGATTCAAGATGAAGTTGAACCCGGAAAAATGCGCCTTCGGTGCGCCATCCGGAAAGTCACTCGCTTCATCGTTTCACACCGCGGCATCGAGGCCAACCCGGAGAAAGTCAACGCCATTAGGAATATGGCACCCCCAACTAACCTCAAAGACATCCAAAAGCTGACAGGCTGCATGGCGGCACTCAGCCGGTTTATTTCCCGACTGGGCGAACAGGGCATGCCCTTCTTCAAGCTACTCAAAAAGGCAGACAATTTCCAATGGACTCTGGAAGCCCAACAAGCCTTCGAAGATTTCAAACAATTCCTCACATCACCCCCCGTGTTGGCATTACCTCTGCCCCAGGAACCGCTAATGCTATATCTAGCGGCAACAGCACAGGTAGTCAGCACGGTGCTGGTGGTTGAGTGATCCGAACAGGGTCATATTCAAAAAATACAACGGCCAGTCTACTTCGTCAGCGAGGTCCTTGCCGACTCGAAGACGAGATATCCGCAGGTCCAGAAGCTGCTATATGGCCTACTCATCACAGTCCGGAAGCTGGTGCATTATTTCCAAGCACACCAAGTCACGGTGGTCACAGCGTTTCCACTCGGGGATGTCCTTCATAATCGCGAGGCCACCGGCCGAATCGCTAAATGGGCACTCGAATCGATGGCGTTTGACATCACTTTTCTACCACGGACAGCAATTAAATCTCAAGCTCTAGCCGACTTCGTGGCCGAGTGGACGGAAGTTCAATTGCCAACACCAACAGCAAAGCTAGAGTATTGGACAATGTACTTCGACGGTTCTCTACGGATCGGCGGCGCCGGGGCTGGAGTCATATTGACCTCCCCCACTGGTGAAAAACTGAAGTACGTTCTACAAATCCACTTCCCGGCTTCCCACAATGTCACCGAGTACGAGGCACTTGTTCACGGGCTTCGCATCGCTATATCACTCGGCATACGTCGACTGGTTGTGCGCGGGGATTCTCAACTCGTGGTAAACCAAGTCATGAAAGACTGGACTTGCCTCAACGATACCATGGCGACATACTGTCAGGAGGTCTGTAAGCTAGAAAACAAGTTGGACGGGCTGGAAATCACACATGTCCTGCGTCAAAACAACGACGCGGCAGACGAGCTGGCAAACATGGGATCCAAGCGAGAAGCAGTTCCGACTGGAATCTTTGTCGAGCAACTCATAGAGCCATCAGTCAAGAAGAAACCGGCGCCGGAGCAGTCGGGAGGCGAACCTACCCCGGCTACAGACGAGGTGCTGCACATATGTCACGACTGGAGGACTCCTGTTGTCAAATTTCTCCTGGATGATGAACTCCCAGGAGATCGCAGTCAAGCCAAGCAGACCAAGCGTCGAAGCACAAGATTCCTACTAGTCGGAGAAGACCTGTACCGAAGGAGCGCATCCGGTGTCCTCATGCGCTGCGTCACCACCGAGGAGGGCAAGCAGATTCTGCACTCAATCCACTCGGGCATATGTGGCAACCATGCCGCATCCAGGACGTTAGTCGGAAAGGCTTACCGGCAGGGATTTTTCTGGCCCACAGCAGTACCAGACGCCAAGGATATCGTTCGCAAGTGCAAGGGTTGCCAGTTCTACGCAAGACAAACAAATCTCCCAGCCCAGGAACTCCAAACTATCCCCATTTCCTAGCCATTCGCAGTATGGGGGCTCGACATGGTCGGGCCTTTCAAGAAAGCACCAGGAGGGCTCACACACCTATTCGTCGCGGTGGATAAATTCACCAAGTGGATTGAGGCTAAACCCGTTGCAACAATTACAGCGGCACGAGCATAGGACTTCATCATGAGTATACTATACCGATTCGGGGTCCCTAACCGCATCATCACCAACAACAGTACTCAGTTCGCAGCCGGCATTTTCCAAGACTTCTGCGAAGATTTCGGCATCAAGATCTGGTACGCATCTGTGGCACACCCGCGGAGCAACGGGCAGGTCGAACGAGCCAACGGTATGGTCTTACAAGGCATCAAGGCCAGGATATTCGACCGACTACCACCATATGCAGGCCGGTGGGTACAAGAACTCCCATCCGTTCTCTGGTCTCTCAGAACCACGGTAAGTCGGGCAACAGGGCAATCCCCTTTCTTCTTGGTCTACGGTGCCGAGGCTATGCTACCGACAGAGTTACAGTTCGGCTCTCCGTGAGTCCGGGCTTACTCAGAAGATGACTCCGTGTACAGCGTGATGAAAGACGTCTTTAAGTAGTCCTCCTCCTTCAGGCTAATTTAGTGGTATCCAGAGTAACAGTCGAGAAAGCTGAGAAGTTCGCACCCCACAGTTGAATCCACCACTTGATCTATTCTTGGTAGACCGAACGGATCCTTGGGGCATGCCTTGTTTAGATCGGTGTAGTCGACGCACATGCGCCATTTACCATTTTTCTTCCGGACCAAAACTGGGTTTGCCAGCCAGTCCGGGTGGTAGACCTCTTTGATGAACCCGGCTGCGAGGAGCTTGGTTATCTCCTTCCGAATAGCATCTTTCCAGTCCTGTGCAAAGCGCCGTAGCCGTTGCTTGACTGGCTTGGTGTCTATCTTGACCTTGAGGGCATGCTCGATCACCTCCCTTGGTATGCCCGGCATGTCGGACAGTTTCCATGCAAAGATATCCTTGTTGGCTTGAAGGAAGGTGACGAGCGCGTCTTCCTATTTGGGGTCGAGTCCGGTCCCGACTAGAGCAGTCTTGGAGGGGTCGGAAGGGTCCAGGGGGATCTTCTTCGTGTCAGAGTCCGCTGAAATGCCTGACTTTACTGCTTTTTTTGCCGGAACTTGGTCTTCCTTGACTTCAGTTGTGACAGCTTGCCAAATGTTGTTGCGTCCAACTGCCGCCTCTTGTGATTGAGCCAACTCACAGCTCTCCTTGTCGCAGGTGAAGGCTTGCTTGACGTCACTGTGGAGGGAGAGGACTCCGGCTGGCCCGGGCATCTTGAGCACCATGTAGGTATAGTGTGGTATCGCCATGAATTTGGCGAGTGCCGGTCGTCCAAGTATCACGTGGTACGTGGTCTTGAAGTCAGTGACCTCGAAGCAGATGTTTTCTGTGCGGAAGTTATCCAGCGTGCTGAAGGTGACCGACAATGTTATCTGTCCGAGAGGGGTTGAAGATAGGCCGGGAATTATCCCGTGGAAGGGCGCCGTACTCAGCCGCAGTTCTGAACGAGGAATCTTCATCTCATCCAGAGTCTTGGCGAACAAAATGTTGAGCGCACTGCCTCCATCTATGAGTACCTTCTTCAGCTTGATATTTTTGACGACAGCGTCCAGGACGAGTGGGTAGCGTCCTGATGAGAACATCACTAGCTCAGATATGACCATAGCTACCTTATTTATTCATCAACCAAATGTGCATACTTTCCACATAAGATTTACGCGTTATATATTTGAATAGTCGTTACTGCACCATGAGTTTTGTGTGTTCTTGTTTGCAGAGATACTTGCTTGGGTGAAGGGAAAGAGGCCAAGCGCAAGGAATGCATGGATGATCAAAGAAGTTGATTGGGGACCAAACCAAGACCTTAGTCAAGTCTACTCCTACATTACCACGTCACTTTTGGTCCATAGAAGGCAAGAGATGAAGTTCTGCACGTTTTGGATTCGGATTTGGGCCTCCTGACAGCATCAACTTCAAACGGACCTAGCCACTGATCCAGAAGGACTCTCGGGGCCCATGAGTACTTGTTGGAAAGCTTATGGAGTCTAATTTTAGATGGCTTTGGTCCCACGTCAAAATTCCTCCTGAGCTGTCCAAAACCATCGAAACAAGACACATACCTCTTCCAGTCCGAGTCTGTTTTGGGCCTTGTAATTGTGTCGTGGGCTAAGCCCAAGGGGTGTGCGCCCTAGGGATAACCCTAGGACGTACCAACTCCTATATATACAGTAGCTGTCGTTGTTTAAAGGTGGGTTTTGCTTAGATTAATCTGTCTGTAAACAGTTTTGCCATTTATCAGCTTGTGAGACCCCAACTTCGAGAGTATAATCATTCATCTGCAAGTGAGTTGCAATCTTTCTTGTTCTTGTTTGTGTTCTTCAATTCGCATGCAGGGATTAGCCTTCGTGGTGAGGTCAACCGGGTAGTGCACGGTTGATAACGAGAGGAGACGTGGTGCAATGGTTGCAGGGTTCGGGTCTTGGTGATCAGAAGCTGGATCATGAGTGTCAATTCTCCACCAAATCGAGAGTTATCCTTACCTAACGAAGATCGGGCACCCCGTTGCCATCAAGTGGTATCAGAGCGAAGGTTGACCGTTAGGTATTATCTTTTTCGTCCTGTTTCAATCTTTGTTTCCTATACCTAGAGTCCAAAAAAGCCACAAAAACAAAATTAGTAGTCATAGGTTTTTTTCCCCTGTCCTACAACCACGTTTAGCCTTTTGCATAATTCTGTTTCAGAGTCCGTAGTGTTGAGTTTGTGTCCTAGGTCAAGTTCGGTTGCTGGCTTAGATTGTGTTTGAGTCCAGCTCGTGATCCATCCGTCGCACCCCCCTAGACAGTACCACCTGATCCCAAATCAGCCTCCACCAAAACACTGATATGGAGGACCTTCTTTGAAATAGCCATAACTTTCGCATACGAACTTTCGTCGGGTTTGTCTGAAAACTTTTTGCGAAATTCAGCTCGAAAAATTGGGTTTCCGCACTTCAAAGTTCTAGCATGCTTTTTAAAGCACGCTCGTGTATTTCTACAGACCACACCTTATATCAGACTGAGCTGCCACCTCCTGAGGTTGTTGTTCCTATGCTCCTAGTTGAGAAAAAAATATCAGAAAAATAAAAGAAAAAAAGGGTGTGAAAGAAGAGAAAAAAAAGGGTAAAAAAGAAAAAAAAGAAGAGGAGCACATAGGACACACCAGGGAGCCATCTGTTTTGTGCTGTATTTTTGCCTTGTCCTTATTTCCTTGCTACTGTCCTTTCATACTTGTTTGTCCCTTGTTTTATCACATCTGGTTTAGAATGCGTTTAGGCCAGCAACTAGGACAAGTGCTTTGGACATTTATTCAGCATTACTATCTGTTATTGAATTGTGTGCCACTAACATTTTTTGGCCTTCCAAGCTCCACATATATACTTCTGGTCAGCACGGTCTCGACCCTTGCAATCGCTGGATCACGCTCTCAAGGTATCACGAACCAGCCACCGGTTGTACCATCCTTTGTTCGCTAGTCTCAGAATCTTGTAAGAGCTCGATAAGGTGCTTCCATTTGCGAGTGTCCACTATCCTTGCATAGTAGTATTTGATAGGGATAATTCCTTTGTGATTTCTCTGTCTTCTTGCTAACAATGCCAGGGAGCGACGAAATGGCGGAGTGCGTTCTTCGTGGCGAGTTGCAAGGCTACATGGACCAGATGATGAAGAGGCTGAATGAAACCATTCTGAATAGGGTCAACGCTGCTCTTGCCAAGCAGAACATAAACCACATGCCTGAGAGTACTTTGATACAACGAGTGCTAAGTTCTCAAATGGAGAAAGCGGAGTAAAATCAACGCCACAATTTGTTCCAATCAAGGTTCGTGGTTCACAATAGAGCATGCCATATTATCATTGATTATGAGAGTTGTAGCAACTTGACAAGTTCAGATATGGTCGAGAAGCTTGGATTGTCGACGCAACTGCATCCTAAGCCTTATTACATCCAGTGGTTCAATTCCTACGGTAAGTTGAAGGTAAGTAAAATTGTGAAAGTGGAGTTTTCCGTAGGCAATTATCATGATAGTGCCATATTCGATGTTGTTCCAATGCAAACATGTTCTCTACTTTTGGGTAGACCTTGGATATATGATAAAGATGTTGTGCACCGTGGTAGAACCAACACGTACACGTTTACACGCACGGATGATCAAAGAAGTTGATTGAGGACCAAACCAAGACCTTACCTAAGTCTACTCCTACATCACCACGTCACTTTTGGTCCATAGAAGGCAAGAGATAAAGTTCTGCACGTTTTGAATTCGGATTCGGGCCTCCTGACAGCATCAACTTCAAACGGACCTAGCCGCTGATCCAGAAGGACTCTCAGGGCCTATGAGTACTTGTTGGAAAGCTTATGGAGTCTACTTTCAGATGGTTTTGGTCTCACATCAAAATTCCTCCTGAGCTGTCCGGAATCATCGAAAAAAAACACATACCTCTTTCAGTCCGAGTCTGTTTTGGGCCTTGGGCCTTGTAATTGTGTCGTGGGCTAAGCCCAAGGGGTGTACGCCCTAGGGATAACCCTAGGATGTCCCAACTCCTATATATACAGTAGCCGTCATTGTTTAAAGGTGGGTTTTGCTTAGATTAATCTGTCTGTGAACAATTTCGTCGTTTATCGGCTTGTGAGACCCCAACTTTGAGAGTATAATCATTCATCTGCAAGTGAGTTGCAATCTTTCTTGTTCTTGATTGTGTTCTTCGATTCGCATGCAGGGATTAGCCTTCGTGGTGAGGTCAATCGGGCAGCGTACGGTTGATAACGAGAGGAGACGTGGTGTAGCGATTGCAGGGTTCGGGTCTTGGTGATCAGAAGCCGGATCGTGAGTGTCAATTCTCCACCAAGTCGAGAGTTATCCTTACCTAACGGAAGATCAGGCACCCCGTTGCCATCACGTCCCGGGTGTGAAACCCGATCTGGATGATCTGTGCGGGTGAATGTGATGGACATCTCTGACCAGCGCAAATACTAGGGGGCGTCTGCTGTAGAGACTACGTTGACGTCGCGTGCTGTTAGCTTCTGCTTTTGCTTGGACTCATACGCAAGCGGCCCTCCGAAGATATGATTGAGCTCGGCTAGGGGATCTTGAAAATCATCGGCTGGGCCTGAATCTGGCTTATCTTTGTCCTTGTCGGCGCCAGATGATGAAGCCTGCTTGGAAGTAAACATCTTGAGCATGAAGCAGTCTTTGGCCGCGTGCTTGCCCTTGGGGTGGAAGGGGCAAGGCCCGTTCATAACTTTCTGGTAGTCGTTGTTCCTTGGGGGCCGTGACCGAGTTTACTCCATGTTGGCCACCTCATTGTCCGACTTCCGTTTGTGGCTGCCGGATTTGTTTTGTGATGGCTCGTTGTCGGCTTTGGCCTTCTAGTCTTTCTGCCGGGACTCCTTCTCATTGAGGGCCCCTGCGACCGCCTCGGCCGAGTCGGCATATTTATTTGCCATATCAAAGAGGGCCCTGACAATGGCTGGAGGCTTCCGAGTAAATTTCGTGATGAACGGGGCGTCCTTGACTCCCTTGCGGAAGGCGGCGATGACAACCTTGTCCTTGATCATTGGGATCGAGTTGCGCTTCTCGGAAAACCTTTTGATGAACTCACGGAGGGACTCGTTCTTCCTCTGGTGCAGCTGATAGAGATCGTGCTCGGAAGATGGCCGCTCGTAAGTCCCCTGGAAGTTGGCTATAAAGCGTTCCCGGAGGTCCCCCTAGGAGCCCTGTTAGCCATGTCCTCGCTGAGTTGGCCAAGGCGACCGGGAGGTAGTTAGCCATGGCTTTGTGGTCACCTCCGGCAGCTCAGATTGCCAGGGTATATACGGTGAGCCAGGACTTGGGGTTAGTTTTACCGTCATATTTCTCGATTCCCGTAGGCTTGAAGCCCGATGGCCAGTCGACGTCTTGTAGTTCCTGGGTGAAAGCGGGTATGCCTTCATCTTCGTGAGGGCTCCGACTCCTACTGCGACAGTTAAACCGCTCGTGATGAAAACCGAAACGCTCGTGCTCGTCCTCTAGTCGGCGGCACTCGTCCTCTTCACGTTCGCGGCACCCGGCGTTGATGTTGTGGCGGAGGTCACGTTGTAGGCGTCCTTGGAGATCTTGATTGTCACGGCGATCGTACGGGGGACACCGCCGGTTGTTGTTAAGATGGCCGAGGGAGGTTTGCCATGATTCCATGTGCGGCTGACTTGAGCCAGTCGCCCGACGTCGTGCTGATGTAGATGAGCCTGCCGCCGGATAACCCGACCGGTTAGTCGGTACTAGTGTGTCGCCCTATTGCTGGTACTATTGACAGGCAGTAGCTGTAATCATCGCCTTGATCTTGGCAATAGTCGGGGTGGCCTGGTAATCAAGCCCGAGCTAGAGTGTGTCCAGCAGGGTTGCAGCGGCCACGACGTTCTGTTGTGGCGTGACGAAGACATCGTTGTCGCTAACTTTGGTCTAGAGGTTCTGTTGCTAAGCAGTTCACCTAGCCCTATGTAGCTCGTCGTTGCGAGCCTCGCGATCGGCCTCCTCCTGTTGCCATAGTCGGCGTGCCTCCTCTTGTTGCTCCTCTTGTAGTCGGCACACCTCCGGTAGAGGGGTTGAAGCCATGAAGATCTCTCGGGGCAGAAGGAAACTCGCCAGACTGGTGTCTGAACTAGCGTTCAAATCGCTGTCCAACTTGGAGTCAGAATCCGAGTAGCTGATCGAAGTAAGAACGACTCCGACCTCCCTAGATCCAATCTGGAACGGCCCTGGGCCATGTCCAAACTGAAGCGTAGGAGATCGGGTCTGCCGCGTGGGATGTAGATTCGCGGCGTCACCGAGTCTGCATGGGAGGTTGACGATCTCTCCCCTTCCTAGCCCGACCTGGGCTGGCTCAAGGCCAAGCGCGAGTCGGACGCCGAAGGAGAGAGTTGTCTCGAGACCCGGTGTTAACGCCAAAATTTGGTAAGGCCCTGTATCAGATTTGGTCAAGGGGACAGTTGCAGTCAACTAACGGAAATTGATCCAGAAACGGGCCGAATCAAGGAAGGAGCCGTGAAGACCACACGTGGAAGTTAATTACTATGTTTATTAGGCAAGGATTTATCTCTTTAGGAAACCTGACCCCGTATTTAGTCAGGTCTTGTTAATATTTCCTTTGTAATTAGGAAACCTTATATCGTGTCCAATAAGGACTCATGTTAACTCGGGGTATAAATACGTATGCCCGGGTGCTTGTAAAATATCTACAATCAGATCAATAAAATTCGGCGCATCGCCACCCCTTCGATGGGTTCTTGCTTCTCGAGCCGGGCTGCATCGGTTAGGTCCGAACTCCTGCGAGAGGGTAAGTCTCGTTACCCCGGCTACCTATCGACTAGGACTTCCTCGGTTAGGTCCGATATTCTAGTCGGTTTATGGTAGTCGGCTTACCACGGTATATTCTGCTCTGTCTACGGCTGCATCAGTTAGGTTTGATCTCATAGGCCGAGTAGATATATCACATCACGCGTGCATAGATCGTATCGGTTTACCGGGAACAGTTTATCATCAGTTTGTGCTGCATCGGTTGGGTCCGACCTACTAAATTGTAGTGATAAATTGTTCCTGTTAGATCGATGGTTTTTGTGCAAGCGTCTTATCGGGATGTATAGCCGATAAGTTATCATACATCACAATTGCATTAGATCTATTGGCTCATCAAGGTTCTTTTATTGTTATTAAATCTGTGCTGCATCAATTGAGTTTGAACTACTAGATTAATAATAATAGATTTATCCTTGCTAAACCGATGGGTGTCTATGCGATGTTCTATCGGAGTGATTAGCCGATAGGTTATCTTTTTATTAAATAAAGCCGACTGCATTGTTTATTGGTTAGTGCTCTGCCCATTTATTCTATCATCGGCTTCTAGCCGATGCACGGTTGGGTTATTGCTGGTTTATACCATTAATCTCTAGCCGATGCATATCTTCTGTTTATCATTGACTGATCTAATGTTTGCTGATACTACTATCGGCTTCTTAGCCGATATACAAGTCCTATTGGTAGTTAGGCAGTCAGCCCGAGGGAAGCTAGTGAAGTTCTCCATCTTTATATCATTATCGGCTTCTAGCTGATATACAAGTGCTATCGGCGACCAAGAACCCGGGCACGGGAGAGTACCTGGGCACGGGCACGGACATGGGAGAGTACCCGGGCACGGGCATGACCAAGAACCCGGGTGCGGACAACTAGGGCCCAGACATGGTTTTATCATCGGCTTACGGCCTATGCTCAAGCATTCCTTCGGCATTCGGCTAGCAGGATTCTTGTCGGCTGATTGAATCCCTGAGATAATATTTTCTCCTTGTCAATTGCGGGGTCAAATTGACTGGCACACCTACGAACCTCAAGATTTTAGGACCTGCACTGGAGCTAAGCAGATCTCCCAGGCCTTCGCGTGTCTCCACAACGCCGAGCGATCCCCGGCGGGTTTTCGGCGTCAACACCCGGACAGGTGGTTGATTGCCGCAGCAGATCGACGGAGGTTGCTGCTGCGTCTTGTGGGCCGACTGGCGCAGAGTCGGCTAGTTCCTCAGCCGGTTGGATTAGGTTTGCGTCGGCCAAGGTGAGATTGCCAAACATGTCAGTGATGAAGTCGAGGCTTCCAAATGAGATTGTATCTTTGGGAGAGAGTTTGTCGCCGTCGACTCCTGTTGTTGGATCCATCGAGCTTGTAGATGTAGATCTCGCCGAAGCCCCTACCTAGCGCGCCAACTGTCGATGTTTTACACCGACAATAAATATGTAGGGCTACTCGTCGGATCGAAACTCGGTGGATTGCAAAGGAACACATGGAGGTTTATACTGGTTCAGGCCCTCGATGTGAGATAATACATTACATCCAGTTATGGTGTATTCCTTTGAGGAAGTATGATTCTGATGAATCTCTGTATGCCCTCAGGGGGCGCCCTGCCTCCCCTTATATACTGGGGGACATGAATACAAAGTAGGAGTCCCAGCCGGATTACAGTCAAGAGATTTCCTCTTAGAGATATAATCTACCCGACTAAGACTGTATATTTCTTATTGTATAGGCAAAGTCTGCCGAGTTTTATCATATCTCTAATTACAAGGCTAGGCCCATCTTCTATCTGAGTGGCCCATATACTTGTGATGAAGTACCTGGGGCCCATGGCCTCCACACCTACTCTATCTCCAATTGCAGGAGCCGGCCGACCCTTTGTCCGAGTGGCCGTAATTGCTTTTCTTGAGGTACTCGGGGCCCATGGCCTCCACACTTGATATCTTCAGGGTGGAGAGTAATGGTTTTGAGCCTGAACTGCATTGAAGTATTGTTTAGTGATTGCTTCAATATTTATTAATAATTGAACTATACTGTTTTTTAATGATTTTAAATGCAAAGGTTTTAAATGTTGTTTATGCAAATAAACCATACTATACCTTTTCTTTGGAATCCTGTTGCATTATTTTGCATTTCTTGTATGGCTTGTTGAGTATGGTGGGTGGTACTCAGTCTTGCAATATTACCATCATCAAAGTGGAGATTTACGTGGAAGGAGAAGATTTTGGTGTTTGGCTTATATCCCAGTTGAGCTGCCTGTGGGCGTGGTGCGGAAGCTTCGTTAGGTTGCCGTTCTACTGCAATTTTCTTCTGTGTGAGAGCTAAGTGCCTCTTTTATAAATATTTATCGTTTATCGTTTTGATTATGTTTATAAAATTATCGATTTGTGTATTTCGGCTGATTCCTAGACGAGAATTTAATGCATAAATTAGGTTTGAAAATTTTGATGAATTTCTGGACGTGACAAGTGCTCGCACATCTTCGTGTTCAGCGAGGGCCTCTTCTTCGTTTATCTCCTCCCTCCGATCATCTTCAATGCAGGGTAAGTAAGCTTTGGTGTTCTTGTGGTTAAATTTTGCTTCAGTTCTTGATGGCACATGGCATCCAAGGTTTTCTGGAGAATCTGTTTGCTGGTACACTGTACACATGGCTGGTTTCGATCAATTTTGTTTCTTCTAGGCCTAGCTGTCTATCGAGTTAGAAATGGATAGCTCATACTGTGTTGCATGGCGTGTGATTTTTATTTTTATTTCTTCAAGGCAAAGATATATGTTTCTTTATATAACTATTAGTTATAGTTCAAATCCAATCGACTGACCAAGAACAGTAAATGTATGTTTCTCCTACAAAAATTTCAGTTCTTTTTGTTAAATCCAATCCACTCAGCAAGAAGAATGACAGAAGACATTTATAGGCACCAAAATGTAAACTTAGCTCTAATATTTCAAATATCTTTATTTTGTTTGTTTCTTGTTATATTGGAGTACAAAATCTCAAATGAAGTTTTAACTTTGTTGGTTTTTGTGGTTATCAGGTATGTATTGAAGGACAAAAACTGTTAAAATGCTTATGTAATGGTTGCACTACGTAAATCTTTCATAGTAGGAACAAAAATTGCCAGCCTATAATATGAAGAATATATTGTGCTGTGTGGCAGCCCCTTCCACCTGTGTCCTCAGGACCAAGGAAGCAACAGTGCTGTATCGCTGATGATGACATTAACAAGGATGGCATGGATGTCAAGGAGGAGGGAGTGATAGAAGTCACAAACCCACTGCCGCTGGGGCTGCAAGCCCAAGCATCTCACCAAGAAGAGCTAGGAGGACAAAGAGGAGGCCAAGGCGGAGGGTAACTAGAGTACAAAGAAAGGGTGAATGTTAATTGTTGCTCTGAATAAGAGAAGAGATGCGAAAACTTAGGGAATTGACAAGTACAAAATATGGTTGGGTGTTGTTATGATTATCGACGAGTCTTGATTAGGAAATAAACCTTGATCTCTCATATTTGTGCATATTGACTTAAAAGTTAATCTGTTAATTATGTGGTCTAATATAAACAATGTTACTAATCAAGCGGCTTGGCAAACAATTGGATTTAAGATTTGTTATTGGTGTCTTAATGATCAACTCCATTAGCTCTCAGATTGCTTAGTGTTCTTATATGGCTTTATGGAACATATGTCTGAGTTCTTATCTAACCTTGCTTTAGTGGTTCCATGAAGTGAGTTTGTTTTACTAATTGATTATTGATTAACAATAGAGGTTTGGGATTTTGGTGTGTTGTCACATTTTCGCTTGCTGAATGTATTAGGTTTGGGATTTTTGGTGTGTTGTTATAATTCCGCTTGTTGAATGTGTAATTTTAATTTATTTTTTCTCATTGCAACCTTGGATGCCATGTTATTAATCTTGTGTTTTTAGTTAATTTTGATATGCATATTTTTTATGATAATTTTGTGCCATACCAATTTATATTTTGCACTATATTTGGAATGACGGTTTCCATAAAAGCTCGATTTGATGTACAGTTTGAGAACCATTATTTGTATACACGCGGTTGGTCCTTTGCAGCGCAGGACCCTCGGCTAGTCACATGTAAAATTTGTTTCACAGCACAGTTTTTGACTTCTTGTAGTAGTGGTTGCTTCGCTGCGTCGATCTCCTCCTACTCGACCCGCCACGTGTACGCCCCCGCATCCCCCTTCCCCCACCTGTCATCCCCACAAAACCGACCCGACCCGGCCCAACAAACCGGAGCACGATCTCACACGACGCAGGCATCCGATATTCCGATCCCTCTCCTCTCCTGTCCTCGCTCTCTCCCCTTCTCCCATCTGCTCGCGATTCTCGTCTCGCCGCCGGGAGAAGCGCAAGGTACGCGGCGGAGGCGAAGGCGATGGGGGACCACGAGGCCCGCGGGGACGACTTCGAGAAGAAGGCGGAGAAGAAACTCTCCGGGTGGGGGATCTTCGGCTCCAAGTACGAGGACGCCGCCGACCTCTTCGACAAGGCGGCCAACTCCTTCAAGCTCTCCAAGCACTGTGAGTCTCCGTCTTCTTTGGCTTCTTTTCCCACAACGCGCGCGGCCCGGTTCGATCGATCGGCGGGGAGTTTTCTTCCTCCCCTTCTTTGGCGGGGCGATTCTTGGTTGTTTTCGCCTGAGATCTGCGGGTCGATAGGGCGATGGGGTCGCCGGGTTTGCACGATCCCGCTTGGGGGGTTAATACAGGATCGTTGGCTGCGGATCTAGCCGCGTAGTCTGGTGCTATCGTTAGATGCACGAGGCTTGTGTTTGGATTAGTCACGCTTGATTTTATGAGATTTTTCATAATTGCATAAGAGGAGTGGGGTGGTGGTTTTGCAGCGGATGCTTTTGGATTTTATCCCAAAATATATACCAAAGGTATCGTTAAAAAACTCTTTGGCTACGATGCAAGACGAACTGAAAAGTAATTAAACTTATTCTATGAATCAACAGACATATGCAGCTGTTGTATATAGCCCTCTGTTACTATTTCAAACAGATTGTTTCAATTGTTTTATTATCCATTATGTGTGTTAATTACACTTAAGGTTCTTCCATGGATGCACCTCAAACTAACCGCAAGACTTTAGCCGGTGTACAATCCAAATAGGAGTATCTTTGCCCTAATGTGCATTGTCAGATGTTAGTTGGGGTCTGCTCTGACATGAAGGATATATTGTCTGTGTCATTAATAACACATTATGACTCTCTTAAGTGCTTACAATTGTTTTGCACCCTTCCATTTTGTTCTTTTAGCATTTGTGCTTGTCTAATCAATCTATTAGCATGGTGAACTCAAGCACTTCATTCACTATATTATAGTAAGATGGTTTAGTTACCACTTCTGTCTATGACAGAACACTCCCTTATTCTCGCAACAATTGTAACCATTTTTTTTCCTGCAGGGAGCAGAGCTGCACAAGTGTACATCAAGATTGCTAACTGCCATTTGAAGGTTGGCTTTTGCTGGGTTTATAACTTGATTAGTCATTCAATTGCAATGAAATATGATACTTATGCTGCTTGTTTCTTATCTGAACAGGGTGATAGTAAGCACGAAGCTGCCTCAGCTTACGTGGAGGCAGCAAATTGCTATAAAAAGTTCTCACCTCAGGGTACTCTTTAAAGTTTCAAGCATGGGCACTTATCATTAATTTCCTGTGATATTTTATCCTTGCTAAAATGACTAGCCATATCTTCCACGCAATTGTGCATTACTGCATTGCTAAATTAAAGTTTGTCAGATTAGAGTTGTATTTGATGTACAATTTCTTGCTTCTATTTCATATACAACTTTAGTGATTAATCTATGCTGTTGTATCTGGACCCACCTCAATCAATGCCATAAGTCTATCTTTTTTCTCCAATTAACATGGTAATTTCTAGGCCTTGAAAGTGAATATGGTGGCTCCTTTTGGCATTCCCTTGATAAGATAGTAAATAAATAGATGTAAAAAAGTATGATACACTGTTGCTCTATTCTCAGTTGAGAATGAATCATGTGGTCCACTTGTGTTGTACTTATTCTAATTTGATAATGGCTGTGCTGTTTCAACCTTTGTCAGCCCTAGAATTTCACTTGCATATTCCAAATGACAAGTAAAATTATTTCTGAACTTAAATCCATGGAATGGAAATTTATTTATTGCATTCTGATCTGACAACTCAATACATGTTGTTTAGTTTTAACGGTTCTAGAATTTAAATGGGTGATTATTTTTTATGATATAGAAAAACTGCATTTTCGTCTGTAAACTATTGAATTGGCTATTGAGATATATTGAAACCTGCTATGCCCAATAAAACAAGGAGATTAAAGGACTAAGAAGCTGATTAAGCATAAATATCAGCCTGTCTTGTTTGAATTAAAATTTTAATTGTGACAATGTGTTCGTTGAAGGATAGCATGGGAGATTCACATTGATTATTTTTTATGAGCATATATTGTTTCTCTAACATTTAAGTCCTTTAAACATTTATAAAAGTGAAATTCAAAAGCAAAATTTCATTTCAGTTGCATATCCTTGACCATTTGCGCTTCTTAGTTTTTCTGTGATTTGGTTCATGTAAATTTCTCCCCATAAAAATATGTTTACCTCAGAATGGTTAGCTAACTATATTTCTTAACATTGGCTCCATTCTACGCAGAGGCTGCACAAGCGCTAAACCAGGCTGTTAATCTTTTCCTAGAAATTGGTAGATTGAACATGGCTGCAAGATACAGCAAGGTGAAGTACCATTTCATTTTGCTATGAAAAAAATGTTATCTTAATGATTGGTATGACTGGATGATGAGTTTCAAAATGAAGACATCATTTTCTTAATCGGGAATCTATCATGCTGATGATGGTTTTAACTTTATGCACCTTCAGGATATTGGTGAGATATATCAGCAAGAACAAGATTTAGAGAAGGCTTCAGATTACCTGGAAAGAGCGGCTGATCTTTTTGACAGTGAGGGGCAATCATCTCAATCAAACTCTATCAAGCAGAAAGTTGCTGAAATCGCTGCTCAGTTGGAACAGTAAGATGAACTTAATTAGGTTCATAACAATTTTCTGATAGTGTTGTGTTAATCCATTATATGAGAATTTCTAAACTCCATAAGATTCAAACATGATAAAATTGAGCTGCCGAAGTTGATATGAATGCTTTACCTGTATCTTAATGAATCCTGCACCATGTCCCTGCCTTTTCATCTAATTTAACAACAAATTACCAGCTAGTTTGTACATTAGTCTTGTGTATTGCATGGTCTACATTTCAGTAGACTATAGCATTTTCTTGTTTATCGGCCACTTCAATGTTTTTTAATATCTCTTGAATTTTTTTCTTTTCATTATCGTATTCAGATCGTGGTAGACTGGTAGTTGCTGAATATTGTGTTTTGACATTTGAGTCATCCCTTTTTTATAGATTGAGGGTGAAATGAATGCTTTGCAGAACAGATTGGCACTTTAGGAACTAGGGATTGGTCTACTCTGCTTTGCAGAACAGAAGAAACTCACCTCATAAATTTACTGTATGCAACCTGGACTAAGTGATCTTATGGATAATTACATGATGGTAAATAAAACAAATAATGTTATCCCTAGGCAAGCCTTTACTTCTGGTGGTGTTGTCATCTGTGACAGTTTCAATGTGACGGGCCCAATCCGTAGTGCTAGTTGATAGGAAGCAGATTAGGACAGTATAGGAGACATGGTTTTTGAGATATATTTTGAGAGGAGCCTAAGTCTTACGTATTGGAGTCATTATAATCTGTTTTTATTTTCAGCTAGCAAGAAATAGATCATTCATCAAATTACTAACTATTATCTCATCTATCCCCACTACCATTCAACTTGCAACTCATGACACCAACTTGTTCGTGACAATCTTCTGATCTTGTCCTCCACTGAACCACAAAATTCCATTTATGAAGCAAAATTTGGTGGCATCAGTTTCTGTACTCCATGCTGAAAGCTACACATCTTAAAGCTTGATTCCTTGTTGCTAACGGATTGGTGCAGATCTGCCCAAATACTCTTTGTTATATTATTTTTTTTGGGTTTCTTCTACATTAACTACTTGTTCTTAATATGTGTTTGTTACTCAAATTAGCATCATGATATTAACATAAAACAAGTATCTCTTTGTTTTGAGATGGATATCACATTCATATTTTATTTTTCAGATACCAGAAGGCAACTGAGATCTTTGAAGCAATTGCTCGTCAGTCAATCAACAATAATCTTCTTAAGTACAGTGTTAGAGGTATTCTCCTCAATGCAGGCATTTGTCAGCTATGTAGAGGTGATGCTGTTGCTATCACAAATTCAATGGAGCGATATCAGGTGTGTACTATTCTGTTCAAACCTTAATCAGTGCTATGTAATAATTGCCGTCTTTCTAAAGATGTTTTGACCATGCTGCAGGATATTGACCCGACCTTCTCTGGAACACGCGAATACAAGCTTTTATCTGTATGAAACTGTGCCTATTCCTTCTCTTTGCACACTTAATTTCACTCGTTGTATTCATTGCATGCCAGGCTTTAAAAGTAACATTTTTCCACTAGCGATTATGAAATATTAGGTCATTACTCTATATAGTGTAAACATAGCTATATCCTTTGAAGGAACTTCTGATCTGAATGTGTTCACTGCAGGATCTTGCTGCAGCTATGGATGAAGGAGATGTTGCCAAGTTCACTGATGCCATCAAGGAATTTGACAGCATGACACGTCTGGTATGTCAGTTGGAAACCATAGTAGTTTTTGCTCTTATATGTTTGTTTTGACGACTTTACTGTTTTTTTTATGACGAGTCATGTATGCATCTCCAATACAAGTTTGCATAAATCTTTTCACTGATTGCTGTTGGCATTGTTATTTGAAATAGTGCTTCAGAAGTGACCATTGTACACGAGATTTGCATATTTGTTATCTAGTGTCTATCAGCCATCGTTTATATAATGCATACACTTCCTTTCAGGACCCCTGGAAAACAACCCTCCTCCTCAGGGCAAAGAATGAGCTGAAGAAAAAGGACGACGACGAGGATGATCTAACTTAAGTTCTGTTGTAAAAATCGTTTCATGCCTAAATATGGTTTGCCTCCTTTTCATTGTGGAGGCTCCATGTTCTCCATATAATGAGCATAATGAGAGCAAATGGTTGGTCCTGTTGTATAGAACTAAATTATCATGTTGGATGTTTGGTTGTCCTGGTTATTTTCTGGTCACCACTTGATCTGCCGTCAGAGTTTAAACTAGAGTACCCTATGTGTGTTGCTGCTACCTTGTATAACATATTTGTTCTTTCATCATGATATTTATTCATGCACTTTCATATAAGTGTCGTGCAAATATGCCACCTTTGAGTCCATGATGGTATATCACTTAATTTGGACCGTCCAGTATGATTGATTTTGTACGAGATTATGACGTTCAACGTAATAAGCTGGGATCGTGTATTGGCTCGTAATAACCTACGCAATTGCCCTAAAAACGTCTTGGCTAAAACGTACGTGATCTAAAACACTGCAAGGAGATAAACAATCAAGGTGAAACGTCTAGCTGGTAAACTGAACTACGTTTTTATAAGGTTATGGCCAAATTTAAAGGGATGAAAAGGACCAAATTTAAATGCACTCCGATGGGCATACATCTGGTCTATACGAATGCAGATCATAGAAATTCTTCAGAGATTTAAGAGTATGCTACTCTTCTAAAAGTTCATTTCAGGGTAGGGAGTTTGGTCGATATATTGGAGCCATAGTAAAACACATTTTGTGGGTGGCATGGCATGCCATGGATGGTAAATGAGGCGCTTTAAATTTCACAACCAGCAAACGAAGCACTACGGTAAATGCTTCACGTATGAGTCCCATTTAAGTTTCACGTATGAGTCCCATTTAAGTTAACTTATGGATGGAAAATGAAAGGAACTACTGTTGGTCAGAAAGCATTTTGCTTCCGTACTTTGAAGCAATGATCGACACACCATCTTTGAAGGAACAACACTACTATATTATGATTATCTCCATAACTTACAATCATGCTAAACCAACTTTTTCTAGAGGGATACATGAAAGCTCAAACAGCTAAAACATCCGAAGGCAGAAGGTGCACACATGCTAATCACTAGTAGTAACTATTATACATTTCATCATGAGGGTATGAAACAACACTTAGGTGTTGCAACCATCAAAATTAACACCTTACCATAAGCTGAGTCAAAAGAATGAGCCATTGAAGATCCTCTTGATTCATGCCCTGGTCCAAATAAACACCTTGCCACCGGAGCTTGCACAAGCAAGATGGCCAACTTTATAAGGGTGTGCAGAGAACCGGCACGGGATGGCCGTCATGTGTTCGCTCTCGAGACATGCGTTGTTCGTAGCTGAGAGGCTATCATCATTCAGATCAACTGAGATAATGTCTATTGCCCGCGCCATGTTTCCAATAAACAGGTCAGTGTCGTTCCAGCCCCAGATTGCCCTGCAAGATAGCGCAATATTAGTTTAATACTTTAGGTCAGAAATATTCTTTAGATATGGATTTATAGAACTACAATGATAGAAGGGCCGTCTTACTTGAATGTAGAAAGCCATCTCCCAGTCTTGTTATTATGCTTCATTATGTGCGAGATGTCAAAGTTATCCACACTAAAAATTCGGACAGTATCATCAAGGCTGCATACAATAAGAATAGAGTTATTTCCAGGCTCATAAACCTAATAAAAATGCATAATGCTTGGTGCTCACTTGAAATATGGGTCAAACAACATGTGGAAACATTGGGTGGGCTAGAGTAGGATGAAGCTTGTACCTATCTTTTTTATCAAGTTCCATACAACACTCTTTTCTTCAAATTGTATTATTTAACTAGGTTTTCCACTCTATTCAGCCAAAGCCTCAATTTCACAAAGTTTTTCTTCAAACATTATAAATCAGTTAACATCTTATCCTATAGAGAACCATATCATCCTGTGGCCCATATTCTTGCCACCTGTTCTGATTCTCTACTCAAGGACTTGGTATATGCACTGATAGGGTGATGTGAGCCACTAATTATAATTGAATAAAGTTATTTCACTCACAAATGAGTTTTAACTACATTATTTGTACACATGCGTAAATATTTCTGCAACCCCCTATCTGCTATAAAAAAGGATTGCATTTCTGGCTAATGCTACACACAGCTACCTTTCTTGCCATCCATCATATGGGTTATATGTAAATTATACAGGAGATCTTGAGTCAAATGTGTGGCTTGAGAAGTTAACAGAAGGTGGTAACAATGACAATTATTCCTAATATTTTGCTGCACAAAATACATCTACCATCACCTTGTTAGTGAGTTGTGCTAAAAGATGCCAACAGTACCAGAATAAGTTTCAAGCATGAAGCTAAGTACTGCTTATGCTAACAAAGCTAGAGGTGCCAAAAATAAATTGGATTAAATAGAGCTTAGAATAGAGGGACAACTGCAAATGAGAATCTATTAAAGCGATATCACACTAAAAGACTACATCACATGATAATATGGAGAATGATCTAATGGTAACTCTATTATCCGTTGGATCTGGCATTCTGGCTGTGATATAATGTTATTAAAGAGACATGTCTTGTTATTCAATAATCAAGGGAAATCCTTTCTACCAAAAACAGAACTGCATGTACATTACAGGAAACTGAAGAAGTATTGGAAAGAGCCTAGGAAAAAGATCACCTTGTAGATGCAACCATGCAGCCACTAGGTGAAAAATAAGCTGACTGAACAGATCTGCCATGTTCAAGAACCTTCAAGCTCTCTTTCATGGTTCTCAAGTCCCATATACGAGCAGTTCCATCCGTTGAACTTGTGGCAAGCATATATGTGTATTCTGGATGAAAATCTATTGAATTGATTCTATTATCATGTGAATTCCATGTGGTTGACACCTTACCCATCCTCTCATCAAAAAGTTTCAGATCATTTCCTTCACCAAAATATAGACAGCTGGGACTGTTTGGGGCTTGACAAAGTGAGAAAATAGGATAGTCAGACACCTGGATCATATTAAAAGTCCCTTTCTCAAGGTCCAGAAGACAAATTTCACCCTCATAGCTGCAGCTGTAAATCTGCAACACAAAAATATCACGGAAAATCAATAAGAATAACAGTTGAACATGTAGATATTCAACAAGATGTATTTGCCACCAAGTAAAATATTTAACGCTGCAAACACACAGATATCTATATAAATTCTTATCACATTTTCTTAAGACAAGGTTGTGAACATTACAAAGACCAGAGGATGGATGAATCCAATGCTATTTGGATCCATTGGAGCATGATTAGTTAGCTGTACCTAGTGAACGTTCTGGGACAAAGATGTGGAGGAGTCCCTAAATTATTTCATCATGAGGATGACAGGCTGCTTAGTTGATCTGTCAGGAAAACCGTCATTAAAATACAAAGGCCATCTCTTGTATCCCTTAACCCCTCCTTACCCTTGCCTTAATCCCCTCTCTCCCCATATTGTAAAGCCACGACACAACAACGGTGCTAGAGTCCCCCACCCGCTTGACCCTAGATCAACACAACTCATTTAGACTCGTGCAGTGAGCCCACGGTACCAATCAGCCATCCAACTATCCAAGGGAATCCAAGTTAATCTAATATGTGATTCTCGGAAGCTAAGAAAGTTTGATACTAATTTCCTTTGATCAATTGATCTTCCTCTATGAAGAATACCATCTTAGTATATCTAAAATTCTAATGATGAGAAAATAGTGCTAAAATTTATCTTTTCCGAAGGCCAAACATTTAATTATCCCCATAGGCAATAACTAAGTTGTGCAATGTTATGTAAACTTCTTTGCAGGTTTTTAGTGAACAGTAATGCAGTTCACTCTGTTAAATCCTTATTGGTTCAATCGCCCAAACGAATATTTTTCGGCTACACCAAATTATATATAAAATTTTCAATTACTAAAGAACACGAGCAGAGGAACAGGGATCAGGGAATATCACCTTCTGCGGCGTGGCTGGGTGTGCGACGATTGCCCCCACAGGGCCCCTGTGAGGCAAATACTCAAACACGCCGTCTGCACCATCATCCACCACAACGCCGTCCACGTCCCAGAACCCAATATTCCCCAGCTTGTTCCCCACCGCCACCACGGTCCGGTCCACCAGCGGCAGGATCCGCACTGACAGTATCCTGTCCGGCACCACCCTCCTCACGTGCCAGGGCCTCAGCACCAGCTCGGCCCCGGCATCGAAGTCGCCGTCACGGACGGGAGGCGACTCAGTCGAGGCGGCAGCGAAGATGGCGGAGGCGAGGGAGGAGGAGAACCGGGTGCTGCGGGGCACCGCCGGAGGGGACGCGGGCGCGGGCGGAGAGGCGCCGGCGGAGGAGGAAGAGCCGGAAGGGGGAAGGCCCCGGGTGCGGAGGGAGCGGCGGAGGACGACGGGGCTGGCCGGCGCGGCGGGGCTTGCGCGTGGCTGCTGCTTCTTGGGGCGCTTCGAGGCGGAGGAGGACTGGATGACGGCGGAGAGCTCGGCGGCCTTGCGGCGGAGGGAGGCGAGGATGGCGTCGTTGCGCCGGATGTTCTCCTCCCGGCGGCGCTCGTAGTCGGTGAGGGCGGCCTCAGGCGCCGGCGCCATTGTTGAGGGGGTGATTCTTCTGGAAGCTTTGGGGAGAAGGGGAAAAAGGGGACGCGTGGATTGGGAGAGGAGGCGGCTGCTTTTGGCATGGATTGACGGGAAAAAAATGGCGGGAAGTTTTGCGGCGAGGCGAGAGGGTGGCGGGAAAGAGGCAAACGCACAACGGCAGAGGCTGAGGGACCGTTCTTTTTCAGGTCATTAAGCCAGTCAGCTGGCTATAAGGATTGTTACATTAAATTCATAATAAGATAAATGAGAGAATATTAGGAGAAACATAAGCTGGTTACTAATTTATAGTCATGATGCACACTCGTTTTATGATAGAAAAGTGACATCAGCTACTTTCTAACCAATAATTTTTTGCCATACTTATCTAGGAATTTATATGTTATAGCCTGCCTATTATACCATATAACTATTAGTGTTGACTATACATGGCATGACAATTTTTATAGCTAGTTGTTGGCTATATTATTGAGCTTGCTCTTAAATCTACTCTCTCCGTTCTAGGCTATTTAGCATAGATTAAAAGGCTTGAGAAGAAAATATTATAATATCCCTTATTAAATAATATATGGTTACAAGTGGGATGGTGGTTAAGGGTAGAAATGAGAGAAATTTGAATAAAAGGTGTTTGATGTGATAAGTAGTATTCTAGACTGACAACTAGAATAAATTTTAAATTCTAGAAAGATAACTATTTTGGGACGGATGTAACTTATTGCAGGCACATTTTTCAAATCACTAAACAGTGTGATATTTTAAAAAATATTCTATATAAAAGTTTATTAAAAACTTAAAATAAATTTATTTTTTATATTTGTTATAGCTAATACTTAATTAATTAGGTGCTAATTACGAAACTTATCCAATAAGAAATTTTGTTACTTCGCTGAAAAGCCGTATTGAACACTGCCTAAATCTAAATTGAAAAATAACTGTTGGGAAAAAGGTTTTTTCTCCAATAAAGGAAAAATGTTTGAACAATTTAGGTAGTACATAAAATAATCCTAAATTATAAAATCCAATATTTGTTAACCTCGAACTCTTGGATTGGAACAGTTCGTTTTTTTTCACTCTGAGGCTGATTCACTAAAAGGGGTTTCTCCATACTAATGTCGGCACATATGACATATGCAATATTCAGTTGTTTCTCAAGCGAATGTGGAATAATTCAATTGATTTGACCTAGTTCACATATGTAGAATTCGAAATTTTCCAAAATTGAGTTGAAAATTATGAAAAAACAGGTTAAAAAATTATATAAATAGTATGATCATGGATTCATGGTAATACTATGTGGCATAAAAATATTTAAGAAACTTGGAATATATTTGAATTTTATGACTTGAACTGAATAAACAATAAAATGGAGAAGTCTGAATAGGCTGGAAACCCATTCAATTTCGGCTCATTTAGCCTATGGTTTAATTCTATGCATAAATATTCATGTTTGAACTATTGTTTGTTAAACTAAGCATAACATAAATATATGTTGAAATAGAAGAGAAAAAAATAGGCTTGAGAAATAGGGGTTATGGCTGTAACTACTTTTAGATCCTTCATAAATGGGGGCAATCTTCGTATAACCTTTAACCTCTCACTTTATCATTCTACCCACCACGAATACAGAATACGCAATCCCTCTACCACATAAGCGTACCCTCTGCCTTTTACCTTGTTACGGCGGAGTGCCGTTCGACAATCGTAGCCGTTTCTTAACAAAATGTTCAGAATAAACTAACGAAAAAGAACAGCTGAAATTCTTCAATCTCCTTGCTTCCGATCTGTTGCATTGCCGAAGCGCGTCGCCGGAACACACAATCCCTCTACCACGTAAGCGTACCCTCTGCCTTTTACCTTGTTACGGCGGAGTGCCGTTTGGCAATCGTAGCCGTTTCTTAACAAAATGTTCAGAATAAACTAACGAAAAAGAACAGCTGAAATTCTTCAATCTCCTTGCTTCCGATCTGTTGCATTGTCGAAGCGCGTCGCCGCCTTACTTCCTCATCAGCGATATCACCGTGAACATGAGCAGCCTATTTCTTCTCGTTCTGCCTTCTCTCTTTGCTTCCTGTTATACTGCCCAGTGAGATCACAGCCAAGAATGATTCCATCGAGACAAGGTTGCAAGAGCTAAGAAATAATCTTTTTATGCTGTGTTCAAATCCTAATTCTTCATTTTAATTTTGCTAGGGATAGTTTTAAGAGGGAGAGAGAGAGAGCAGTTCTTCACGGTCACAGGAGTTAGGAAAAGGTAGAAGGGAACATAACTGGACGAAGGGACTCAGGCGGGCCTGTTTATCCTCACCATTGTTTGAAAAAAGAAGGGCTCTGCCGTAGGGAGGGCAAACGGCAGAAGATACGAAGATGCTCTTAACCATGTCACTTGGTCCCTTCAGCTAATAATCTTCTCACTACTGGATTATTATTGAAGTGATACTCCATCTGCATCAGTTTTATAGGGCGTCTATTTCTTTTTTCTTGTGTCTCACAACACAAGGCACATCTTCAATTTGGCTAGCTTTCTCCAAGATTAACCCTTGTGAACAATGCATGCATGCACGTATCCCTTCGTATTTTGCAAGATGCAAGATAATGTGGAAAGTACTACTTCCTAGGGTATACAAAAATTTTGTCAGTGTTGCAAAATACAGGGGGTGGTATACCTTCGACTATTTTTATTCCAAGATGTCCTTATGTTAGTGCCTACATGCATACAAATGACGCATAGATATAAGCATGCAATTAATCGTTGAGCATTACCGTTAATCACGGGAACACACATCCTGTACAGTCAGTACTGCATGTGTATTAGGTGTCATTGGTATTTGATTTTTCATTCCAAACCGTGGAGGCGTGTATCCATACATCTGCACGCATGAGCGTGCTACGCGGAGGAAGAACGAATGACTGGATTATTCTGTATGGTCAGATTAATACACGATTAATTAGGACCAATTGCTTGTAGTTCATTATGTGTTGATTTCATTTAAGTGTTCTACTCCCTCTGTTTCTGTTTCAAAATATAGTTACCTTTAAAATTTTTTAGATATTAAAACTTGAGATGAAATATTTAAAATGTCTCTTATTAAAGTGGATGAGGTTGTGTGATAGAATATGGGGTAAAACCCTAAACTTAACTCGGATTTTTTCAACTAGGCTTGATCCGACTCACATTTAGTAGAACCCTTCCTAGTCAGAGTGTTACAATGCTGGGCAATACAGTTGGTGCTGAAATGTTGGTTAAGCATGGTTGTGTTGTGCAACCTCCATCTACTGTTCCAGAAATTGATTGGGATAACTTAGAAATTGTGGAAACACAAGATGAGGAAGGAAGGACAGAACTCATGAGTGAGAATCAGTTGTATGTGGCTTTGGGCTTGAGGGATGAGGACAAGAGAGCAAAAAAACGCTGAACAAGCAGCTGCAAACATGGCAAAGACACGTGCACCACAACCAAGCTGTCACACCCTAAAAATTTCCTAAATTAATAAATCTATTGTCAAAGTATTTTTAGAAAATGAATTAAAATCCCCAAGAGGCTTCAAAAATAAAATTCACAATAAATATTTACAAAAAATGGGTAACATAAAATTTTTATTAAATAATTTGCTTAATCCTAAGTCTCTAGGAATTTTTAAAGAAGGGAAGTATTTTTAATAAATGGAATATCATTTTTAGTAATTAAATTAAAGAGAAAAGTTTTTGAAAAATTCCTTTGGCCACTAGGCCGAAACCGGCCCAGTTTCTCTTGGCCTCTCTCTCCATGCACAAGCTGCAGGCTGCCGCTTTCCTTTTTCCCCGCAGCTCGGCCCATTTCGGCCCGGTAGCCGCCCTGTCTCCACGAGACACTGACATGTGGGGCCCACATGTCAGGTTCATACCCAACCTCAAGCCGGAGTCCGCCTCCGACCCGATTCCGTCTCCTCTTTCCAATCTCATCGTTGCCATCGGGAGCTTGCCAAATTGGTTGAGGGGTTTTGAAGTCTTCGGTCTTCTCTTCCTTTTCCCCCCAAGAATTGGGAAGTTTGCCGCCATGTGGATCTCGGACTCGAGCCTTTCCTTATCCCGGCGAACCCTAGGACTTCACTGTCGTTGCCCAGGCATGTCCGGCTCGGACTTCTCCTCCCCGAGCAATAAATAGGACCCTTGAGCTCTCCTCTTTTGATCCAAACCTAAATCGGAGGTCGCCAAAGCCTTTCGCCGCTGTTTCACAGCAACATCCGAGCGCCGCCACCATCAAAGCTCTTCATCCGCTCGCCGTCGATGATTCTATCATCGCCAGAGTTTGTAGTCTTGCTCGTCAGCTTCGCCAGGAGAAGGAGAAGCCCAGCCGCCTCTCCACCGCTGCCCAAACCCATCGGAGCACCGTCGCCGCCGTCGACCCGAAGCCACCGCCGCTTGGAGCACATCGCTTGGAGTGACCGGGAGGTTTGCCTTGTCCTCCTCTTCCAGTTGCTGCCGCACCACCGTTGTCACACCCAGAATTTTTATCCAAAATTCAGGTGCTTTATTGTGTGTAAATCCTCATCTAGGAATCAACCGAGGCACACATGACAAAGTTGATAACAAAGTTATTGTTTACATAACGACTACATTTATTACAGAGGCGAATGACACCTCTCAGAATAATAAAGTCTAAGCAGCGGAAATAGACTACGGACGACGTGACAACTCCCACTCCACGCACTTGACCAGGCTCCCGCTTAATCCTCAAAGAAGTCTTCCTCGCTGTAGTACTCCTCTGATGATGATTGTTGATTGCAAGGTGAGTACATGAAATACTCCGCAAGCCACACAACAAATATGCAATTATTCCAAATGATGGCATAATATGGCTCAAGTTGCGTAAACAACATTTAATAAAATATTTAATAGAATAATAAAACATTAATCATTAAATAGTATTAACCAACACTATATCGCTCTCCAAAGCGATATAAGCCCAACCAATCCAACCTGGAGCTAGCAAAGTTCCATCATTTATTCTTGATATAAGATAGTGTGGGACTAATCATGAAAAACATTGCTAGGCTGCCTAGTAACCGCGGGCACGGCTATTCGAACAGTTTTACTCAGGCCAGAGGTGTACCAATTTACCCACAAGACACAACTCCATAACACATCACTGTACGCCTCAATACTACCATGGTACCTCTGATAGGAGTTGTGACAGAATCATCTATGTCACTCACACAATAGGAGAGCCTCTCGCCAAGCCTCCGATCTCTGGTAGGGGTGATCAAGTGCCTTCCCGCGAGACGGCTCAATGCCTAAACTCATGGACTTATTGATGACTGCCATGTGTGGACTTATATCAGCCACAAACCAGCCCTGGTGCCTCCTATTGAACTCGTCACACTTCAAATTCCACCATTACCCATTCTACCTTGTGGTTAGTACGAGTATTGCTTCGTAAAGATAACTGGCGAACCAATCCTTAAGTGTCATGAGCACCTCTAGCAACAGTCACAGTCCTGGTGTTCACAACCCACCATTTAGTCAAGTTTTAGTAGACCATTAAGTTATTCTCACATGATCACCGTCGTGAACTGAATCATCATTTCATGTGAACTGAGTACTGTAATCAGGGTTTAAATGATAGTCGACAAGTTATTCTACAGTTTTCTAAGCAAGGCTAAGCAGGATCCTAGAATTATTCTAGCTAACCAATAATTGAAGCTAGCTTGTCAAATTACTCCCATTGGTACAATGACAGGTAATCAAACCAACAAAGCCATAATCAAGGATACATGTTTCCCTTCCAGATGATATTATGAAAATAAATGCGTAGTTGAAGGAAAATATAGCTTAAAACATAGGTACAACATGCTCAAAGGGGTTGAGGAATTTGTGTGACTTGCCTTGCTGCTCAGCAAGTGCTCCCGAACTCTCCATGAGAAATCCCGACTCTTCCGGAACATTGGCGGCTAAAGGCAACAAACAAAAATGAGTAAAACAGTATATAAGCACACATCAATAGTACAATATTATATTTTTAATGGGTATATCTTGATTTTTAATAAATTTTGCAAGTTGAATCACCCCAAACGGAGTTCGGATGAATTAGTTATGAATTTTAGATGTTTAAACCCTTTTAAGGCCTATTTAAAATAACTAAACCGATTTATGACGTCATTTGTGATTTAATTTAATTCAGGAAAAAGGATTTATGGCGTCAGCACTGAGTCAAAGGACAGCTGACACCTGGGCCCCACCGGTCAGTGAGAAAAAAGGCTCGGGTCTATGGTAGACCAAGTCTACCAAGGTCCACAGAAATTTCAATGGCTTGGATTTAAAAAGGATTAGATTGGACGGCTAGGATTGATTAGGGGTTTTGAGATGGATCGGAGGGCCGAGATCTAACCCAACCTAGATTGGATAGCTAGGATCTATCCTAACAAAGATCTAACTAGGATGGATCGGATGGCTAGGATTAAACCCGCCCGGATCGATCTCGTGGCTGACGCGGTGCTGCGCTGGCTCCTACGCGGTGTCCACGTCGGCGACCACATCAGCAAAGGCAACGGCGGCGGTTCGGGCCCCTTTGGTTGTCAGCGATTAGTGGCGTGCGACGAGGGCATAGAGAGATAGAGGGTATAATAGCGATCCTTATCGTGCATAGAACGACAAAGAGCGGCAACGGGAGTGCTTGGTGTCGAGCTTCTAGCAGTGGAGCACCTCGGGTCCTCGGCGGCGCAGCGGCACCAGCGGTCTTCGGGGGGCAAGGAGGTGGCGGCCTAGCTCTCTCACGTGCTAGTGGTGCTGACAGAAGCGGCGGCGAGAGCTGGTGACGGCTAGGGCGATAGCAGTGCTAAGCTGGAGCTTGGCGGCGACGGCGGAGCAGAAAACTCACAGCGCTAGGGTACGGGCAGCGAGGATTTGCTAGGGTTGAGGCGGAGAGAGAGAGAGAGAGGGGCGTCGGGAGGTGCTATTTATAGCGGAGGGAGGCGAGATCGGCTCGGATACGGCGCGGCGGTGGCTAGGGTTCAACCTCGGAGTCTAAAAGCTAAACGAGTTCGGATGGACGGTGGTTCCGGGATCTAACCTCCATGATTTTTGGGTGAAAAGGACGAGGGGATAAAAACCCCTCAAGAAATTCGGGGAAACCCGGCTCAGAGAGGCCGAATTGGAGCGGGATTCGCAGCGGTGGCGGCGGAACAGCATAGTGCTCTCTGACTCGAGGTCGAGGATGACAGGTGGGCCCCACCTGTCAGTGGCGTGGAGAGACACGGGTGGCCATAGGCCGTGGGCCGAGGCGCGCGCACGAGGGAGGGGTTAAGAGCACAGTGCCCAGAAGCGGGGAAGGGATTTTTATTTTTTTCTTTTATTTAATCACTAAAATGCTTGTTCCAATTATTAAAAATACTTTCCTTGCTCAAATAAATCCCAAAAAATTACAGGAGATAGATAATTAAGCAAAGTATTTTCTAAAATTATTTCTAGGCCCATTTTTGTTAAGATTTCTCTCTGTTTTTATTATTTCCACTCCTTGAGGCTTTTAAATATATTTCTAAATTCCTTTTTTCCACACAATTATTTAATTAGGTAATTTCAGGGTGTTACAGCCGTTCACCGTTGACCATCAGGTCCAGTGTCACCACCGCTGTAAGCGAGACCACGTGGTTGCCACGTTGTAGCTACGTCACCCCACCTATCTACCGTGGCTGCCACCTTGGCGCCACATGGCGTCCATCTCGGAGGTCCAGGTAGGGATCAATCTCGGCCATCCGATCCTGTTTGATTTAATCTTGGCCATCGGATCCAGTAGACCGCTTATGTGCACCTAGTCCACGGTGAACCCGAGCTTGCTGACGCAATAAATTCTATTTTCCTTTTCAAAAATAATTTCTTATTGCGTCATAATTTCTTTAATAATCTCTTTATATGGTTTTAATTGGTTTAAACTTCTAGAAAGCATAACTAATTCATATGAACTCCGTTTGGGTGATTCAACTTACAAAATTCATCTAAAATTGAGATCTATCTAATAAAAATATTTTCATGGCATGATTATGTGTTCTTATGTACTGTTTTGTTCATTTTGTGTCGATGTTTTGTATCGGCAATAATAATATGGGGCTACTTGTGAGACCTAAACTTGATGAATTGCAAAGGAAAACGAAACGAATTTATCCTGATTCAGGCCCTCATGGTGAGATAATACCTTACTTCCAACTGTTGTGTATTGCCTTTGAGGTTTCTTTGGTGATATTGTGTTCTTCTGTCGTTGTCTGCCCTAGGGGGCTCCCTACCCCTCCTTATATATTGGAGGGATGAGGATTACAGGGTAGGAAACCCAGTCGGATACAACCAAGGGTTTTTCTTATTAGTACATAGAGAGTTCGGCTAGGATTATATCACTTTCCTTGTCTTGCAAGGTAACATGAAGCCGAGTCCTACTCTATCTTCAATTGTAGGGGCCGGCCCACCCTCTGTCCAAGTGGCGTAATTGCCTTCCTTGAGGTACCCAGGACCCATGGCCTCCACAGTAGCCCTTGAGACCTTCATAGTTAACTCATAGCTGATGCCAAGTGCTTATCCTCCACGGTGAAGAATTCCCGAGTGCATTGCTCCTGAGTACTCATTGTCCGAGTGCTTCTTCTCCCGAGTCCTGCTTCATGTCAGCTGGGAACGAGGCTATGAAGGGCTTCATGGAAATAATTGAATAGTGTGCGCCGAATAGGTGCACCTATTAGGTGTAGCCCCTGACTTTGTGCTTAATTGGGAAATAATTAAACATAAAGTCAAAGATCTTTAACCTTTAAGTCTTTCCCAAGTGATATGTTTCTCAGAAATTGGACTCTTCAGCTATATATTAGCTGGAAATTTTGCTCAAGGCAATTTGGCTAAGCATATAAGCCAAATCACTATGGAGTAAATCCAATGTGTGATAATGTATACTTAAGAGATACCTGCATCCCTAATTTTAATGGAGACCAGCTATTGATCCTTATAAGGATATATCCTCAATACCTTAAAATAATCAAGATACCCGAATGTATACCCCCGGCTATAGGCTTAGCATGAAGCGTATCTGATTATTTAATTGGTTCTTGTAAAATAGCACCTGCATCGTGATTTTAACATGACCAGTGGGCGACCCAATAGGGCATGCTATTTAAGAACTCATATCTTCGGCCTACTACTGAATAAGCCGGCCCAAACCGACCTATCTAGCGCAGCCCAATAAAATCCGAAGATTTTGATCATTGCTCAACATGCCTATTGCTCTGGGGTATGCCACTAAAGCGTAGTAGATTTTCATGCTGAAATCGTTGTAGAAATCTTTGAATATGCCCTCAGATTTTCGCTTGCGGTTCCCAGGCTTGGATAGGGCCGAGTCGTCCGTCTCCCGTCGCTCCTTTTGTCAAGGCTTGTTGTCGAGTGCCTCGGCCACTACGTCGGCTCAATCAACATATTTATTGGTGTCGATGTTTTACACCGGCAATATGAATATAGGGCTACTCGTCGGATTGAAACTCGGTGGACTACAAAGGAACACAAGGAGTTTATACTGGTTCAGTCCCTCGATGTGAGGTAATACCCTACGTTCAGTTGTGGTGTATTTCCTTTGAGGATGTATGGTGGTTTTGATGAACTTGATCTTGGTGATCTTGCCCTCAGGGGGCGCCCTGCCTCCCCTTATATACTGGGGGACAGGGTTACAAAGTAGGAGTCCTAGTCGGGGTACGACCAAGGGATCTCCTTCTAGAGATATAATGTGCCCGACTAGGACTGTATTTTTCCTGTCGTACAAAGCTAAGTCTGCTCAGTTCTATCATATCTCTAATTACAAGGCTAGGTCCATCCTCTGTCCGACTGGCCCATATCCTTGTCATGAGGTACCCGGGGCCCATGGCCTTCACAGCAGCCCTTGAGACCTTCATAGTAAAGTCACAGTTGATGCCAAGTGCTCATCCTCCACGGTGAAGTTTTCCCGAGTGCATGGCTCCCGAGTACTCTTTATCCAAGTGCTTCTTCTCCTGAGTCCTGCTTTATGTCAGCTGGCAGCGAGGCTATGAAGGGCTCCATGTAAAAAGTATAAATAGTGTGCGCCGAATAGGCACACCTATTAGGTGTAGCCCCTGATTTTGTGCTTAATTGTGAAACTATTAAACATAAAGTCAAAGATCTTTAACTTTGTAGTCTTTCTCGAGTAGTGCACTACTGGTATATGAGACTCTTCGGCATCATATCAGCCAGAATAGTTTTAAGTCTTTCCTGAGTAGTATATCACTCGGAAGTTAGACTCTTCAGCATCATGTCAGTTGGAATAATGTTTGCTCATGGCAATTGTTGGCCAAGCATGTAGGCCGAGTACCACTTTATGGATTTCAATCCAATACATGGTCAGGTGTACTTGAGAGATACCTGTATCCCCAATTTTAATGGAGACAAGCCGGTGATCCTTATAAGGATATATTCTCAATACTTGGTAAATAATACAGATACCCGAATGTATATATCCGGCTATAGGCTTAGCATGAAGCATATCTGATTATTTGATCGGTTTCTATGAGTAGCACCAGCATTGTGATTTTAACACAGCCAGCGAGCGGCCCAAGTAGAGCGTGCCACTGT
Source organism: Oryza meyeriana var. granulata (assembly GCA_003991445.1). NCBI lineage: Eukaryota > Viridiplantae > Streptophyta > Magnoliopsida > Poales > Poaceae > Oryza > Oryza meyeriana. The sequence goes on along the minus strand of RYFJ01001705.1, from coordinate 168,315 downwards.
AGAAACTCATATCTTGTGGCCCAGTACCGAATTCGTAGGCCCAAGCCCACTTATCAGCACAGGCTCTATAAAGGCGGGGAGAGAGAGAAAAGATTCCCTCATCTTCTCCAATCCACCAATCGCTTCGTCTTCCAACTTCCGTGCTGAAATTTCGCACCTTGCCTTGCTAGGGTTCGCCATTGCTAGCTCTTCCCTCTCAAAACTCGGGCAATCCTGCTCCTCCACGTCCATTCCAAGCCCCCAATAGCATTTCCCCCAAATCTTCTCACCCTTAGCAATGCCGAGAGCCTCGGAAATCCCGGCGGTGTCTGATGAGATCTGGCCGACTTCGGATTGCGGCTCAACCAAGTTGAAGTACCTGGAGAGACAGCTGAGATTGCAGAGCCATGAAGTCATCCATTGGCGTTCGGCTGAGGGGGAATCGATCCCGGCACCCCAATCTGGTGAGACTGTAGTCTTCGCCTCTTTCTTTGACCGGGGTTTGTCTCTTCCTTCTTCGGATTTTTTGCACCAACTTCTTTCCTTCTATGGGCTTGAGTTGGTGAATCTGAATCCCAACTCCATCTTGCAAATCTCAATCTTTGCAACTCTATGTGAATGCTTTCTGGGTGTGGAACCCCATTTCAATCTGTTCTGATACTTGTTCCACATCAAACCCCAGCCCTTCAAAAACAAGGTCCAGGTGATAGGGGGAACTGGCCTCCAGCTAAGGAATAAGATGAAAAGGATTTATCTCCATGTCCCTCTGAAAACCTCCCTCAAAGGCTGGCACAGAGAGTGGTTCTATTGCTCTGATCTTGAGCCTTCTCTGCCTCCGTTTACTGGCTTGTCCGCGGTGGTCTCGCCGAATTGGTCGTTAGTGCCAAGCTTTGAGGAGATGACCCAAGTATATATGTTGATTGATAAGATTGATAATCTGAAGAGCTCTGGATTGACTGGTCCCTGGGTGGCCAGATGTTTCTTGACCCGGCATATCAGGCCATTGAAGCTAAGAAGCCACTTCGGCTGGGATTGCCAGGGGAAAAATGATCCCAGCCGAGAATACCCAAACCTGACTAATAAGCACAAAGTGACTGACATTTTGCTCAGTTACTTCGCCAGCGGGGTGGTTGAAACTGAAGATGCAGAGCACGCTATTGCGGCTTACAGCCTAAAAAGGCCTCATCCAAAGGTAATATTGAAATGCTGGTTGCTGAATCGCTGTCATTCTGTGATGAATGCTTGTTGATGTGCATCCTGGATTGCTCTGCAATGTATGATGTATGTTGTTTGGATCACCTGTAGAAATGTGAGGAGTTCGATGACGACTCCCAAACTTAATTGGCCGTCTAGTCGAAGAAGAGGCCATTGAGTCCTTCTGCTGCCCAGCCCAGCTCCAAGAGAGCTGGGAAAAAACCTATCGAAGACCCGGGCAAGAAGAGAGCTAGTAGGCCGAGTGCTACAGCTGGGAGCTTGAAGATAAAAGATACCACCAGCGTAGACTCCAGGCCGTCGAGTCCAAGGCCATCGCCTCTAAGCCCGAGACCAACACCCGGCTCAGCAACATCGAGCCCAAGACTGGTGCCGCCGAGTACGAGATCAGCAATGTTGAGCAAAAGAGCGGCGCCACCGAGCGCCTCAGTGCCCCAGTCGGCCATTCTAGAGACTGGGCCAACCAAGAGCAAGACGCCACTGCCGACTGCCGCGCCGACGAGCCCGACGGCTAGCAGCTCTCCATTGCCGACATCTGGAGCCCCCTCGTGGAAGTTCAAGTCCTCCAAGAGGTAAGCAATCTTGAGTCTTTTGAGAATCTTGATCAGTGTAACAATGTCTTGATATTTGACTCATCGTGCAGGAGGCGAGTAGACGTAGATTTGAAAAAGACTACGCTGACTGCTGTCGTTGCCGAGCCAGCCCCAGCCGAGCCAACACCAACAAGCTCATCTACTGAGCCGGCGACTGCCTCAGTTGCAGAAACTGAAGCTGTCCCGACAGCAGGACCGCTAGTGCCGGCGGACCAAGGGGCAAGTACTGAAGCCGTAACCCTAGCCCCTGAGTGAGTCCCTAAGGCCTCAGCAGCTGCCGAGCCAGAGGCCAGGATCTTGTCGTCGTCTTCAGAATTGGATCTCCCCAGGCTTGAAGCCCCTCCTTGCAGGTTCCCGAGGACATTCCACTAGGTATCCCCCGAGGGAGTCGCGGAAAGCTACGAACATGACAAGGAGGCAGTGGAGAGGGAGCACGAAGCTCTTCTTCATGCTGCAATCGCCGCGTCCCAGGGAGTCCAGGTATGACTCTTGCCATATTGAGTTCTTGAAAATATTCCCTATATTGGTTCTCTGCTTCTTGACTCTATTTTGCTCTGTTTTTGCTCTGAGCAGAAGATAGTCGATCGCTTAGAGAAAGTGAACAAGGTCCTGACCTAGCTTGCCCCCCACCTTCAACGGTTGGGCCAGCTCCAGGCCGAGAAGGCCGACCTAGAACGGTCTAGTCAGGAGAGGGAGACGTGGCTGAAGGAAGTAGTTGACTAGCTCAGGGATGAAAATTGGGCTCTAGCCAAGAAGATCAGAAGTAAGTCTCCTGTATTTATCTTCCTGAATAAATCCTGAGTGTACTTCTCCAGCTGTATTGTTTCTCGACCGCCCAGTTGTGTCATGACTGTATTCTCGAGTTCATGACTATTCTGATGTATAGCCCTCAAAGCCGAGTTGAAGGCCTAGACAGAAGAAAAGAAACAATAGGAATCTGAGCTGAAAAGGTTGAAAAGGCTAAAGCAGAACTGGAGAAGGCCAACGCCAAAGTAGAGGTCGATTATGATAGTAAGCCTTCTCTCTGACTATAACCTTAACCAATCCTCTTGTTACCCCAACTGCAAGTTTGGCTAACAAGTATACTTGTCCATGAACTTGAACAGCTTCAAGAGCCAATGCCCAAATCTAATTCCAGGCCTTTGCAGTTGAGATAAAAAGTTGTCAAGGAGTCACGGGAGATTCTTGCCGAATCCGTGAAAGGGCTCCTTGATATTATGGATCCTCACTATATCGGGACCAGCTCCCACACGATCTCCCAGGTGCAGGCGCGCCTTAGCCAAGCACTGAGTATCTTGAAAAAGTACTCGGATGAGCGTGTGGCTGTTGGTGTGGGCCAGACCCTTGCCATGACCAAATCAATCTTCCCCAGGGTAGACTTTGAGGCCATTGGTGAGGGGTTTGCCGAAGAGACAACGCCTGAGGAGGCGTTGGAGTTGATTACCCAGGCGAGGCCGACTGCAGAGATGATCACAAAGGAACTCGGAATGTAAACACAAACCGTTATACAGTCGGTGTATATAAAGCTTTTGTAAAGACATGTGTAAATATATGTACAATGCCACCGAGTTCTTGGTTTTCCTTAGTTATCATTAGCTTTACCCGACTATATGGTCTACGCCGAGTTGATCGATAGGAGCTTAATAAAAATTGTTCAGAGAGCTATACTCGGGCAAACATAACATAGTCATTGTAAAACTTCATAACTTTAGATAAAACAAGCTCGTATGTTGTTGACAGAGCACATATAATACATGCAGCCCCCGACTCACTACTCAGTTGAAACTAGTGACGTAGTGAGTCAAAGAAAAAACTTTATACATATGTATATGAGAAGGTATAAAACTCATGTATAGAAAGGACGCAATTGTTATATATTCCATGAGTTGCTGACTAGGGCACCGTCTTTGGTCTTCCGTCGGTAGGCGCCTAGCCAAGTAACCTCAGCAATGACGAACGGCCCTTCCCACAGGGGGATAGTTTATGCCTGTTTTTGGTGGTTTGTATTTTCCTCAAGACGAGGTCCACGACCAAAAAGGCACGGCCACGGACATTTCAACTGTGAAAATGATGCAGGCCTTGAAGATACCTTGCCGACTGGATAATTGCGATGTCCCTAGCTTCCTCCAATTGATCTAGTTGAACCAGTCGGTTTTCATTGGATTTGTCTTCTGAGTAAGCCCGAACTCATAGAGAGCCGAACTCTAACTTGGTTGGTAACATAGCCTCATCACCATAGACCAGGAAGAAAGGGGATTGCCCTGTTGCCTGGCTAACCGTGGTTCTGAGAGACCAGAGAATAGATGGGAGTTCTTCTACCCACCACCCTGCATATGGTTATAGTTGGTCGAAAATCCTGGCCTTGATACCTTGTAAGACCATGCCATTAGCACGCTGAACCTGCCCATTGCTCCGTGGGTGGGCCACAGAAGCATAATAGATCTTGATGCCGAAGTTGTCATAGAAATCTTGAAATACGCCGCCAGTGAACGGAGTACCGTTGTCTGTTATGATGCGGTTAGGAACCCCGAATCAGTATAATATACTCATGATGAAGTCCTTTGCTCATGCCACTGTTATGGTAGCAACGGGTTTTGCCTCAATCCACTTTGTGAATTTATCCACTGCGACGAACAAGTGTGTGAACCCTCCTGGCGCTTTCTTGAAAGGCCCGACCATATCAAGCCCCCATACTGCAAAGGGCCAAGAGATTGGGATTGTTTGGAGTTCTTGGGCTGGAAGATTTGTTTGTTTTGCATAGAACTGACAACCCTTGCAAGTGCGAATTATGTCTTTAGCATCTGTTACTACTGTTGGCCAGAAAAATCCCTACCTGTAAGCCTTTCTGACTAACGTCCTGGATGCGGCATGGTTGCCACATATCCCGAGTGGATTGATTGCAGAATCTGCTTGCCCTTGTCGGGTGTGACGCAGCGCATGAGGACACCGGATGCACTTCTTTGGTACAGGTCTTCTCTGACTACTAGGAAATATTTGCTTCGATGTTTGATTTGTTCGGCTTCAATGCGATTTTCTGGGAGTTCATCGTCCAAGAGGAATTTAAGAACTGGAGTCCGCCAATCTTGAGATATGATCAGTACTTCGTCTGTTGCGGGGGTAGGTTCAGCCCCCAACTGTTCTAGCACTGGTTTCTTCTTGACTAATGGCTCCGTTAGTTGTTCGACGAAAATCCTGGTTGGCACCGCTTCTCTCTTGGATCCCATGTTAGCTAATTCATCTGCAGCGTCATTGTATTGTCATAGGACGTGAGTTATCTCCAGCCTGTCAAACTTGTTTTCCAGCTTTTGGACCTCCTGATAGTATGCCACCATGGTATCGTCAAGACATGTCCAGTCTTTCATGACTTGGTTTATCATGAGTTGAGAGTCCCCACGTGCAACTAGTTAGTTGATGCCAAGTGATATAGCGATGTGGAGCCCGTGGATGAGTGCCTCGTACTTGGTGACATTGTGGGAAGCCGGAAAGTGAATTTGGAGAACGTACTTGAGTTTTTCACCGGTGGGTGACGTCAGTATGACGCCGGCCCCAGCGCCGCCAATTCGTAGAGAACCGTTGAAGTACATTGTCCAGTACTCTAGCTTGTCTGTTGTTGTAGTTGTCTGGACTTCTGTCCACTCGGCCACAAAGTCGGCTAGAGCTTGAGATTTAATTACTATCCGTGGCTGAAAGGTAATGTCGAACGCCATCAACTTGAGCGCCCATTTAGCGATTCGGCCGGTGGCCTCGCAGTTGTGCAGGACGTCCCCGAGTGGATACGATGTGACCACCGTGACTTGATGCGACTAGAAATAGTGCACCAGCTTTCGGACAGTGATGAGTAGGCCGTATAGCAGCTTCTGGACCTGAGGATATCTCATCTTTGAGTCGGCTAGGACCTCGCTGACGAAGTAGATTGGCCGTTGAACTTTTTGTATATGACCCGGTTCGGATCGCTCAACCACCAACAGCATGCTGACTACCTGAGTGGTTGCCGCCAGATATAACATTAATGGCTCTTGGGGCATAGGTGATGCCAATATTGGTGGTGATGTGAGAAATTTCTTGAAGTCTTCGAAGACTTGCTGGCTTCGCGAGTCCATTGAAAATTGTCCGCTTTCGTTAGTAATTTGAAGAAGGGCATGCCCCGTTCACCTAGTCGGGAGATGAGGCTGAGTGCCGCCATGCAGCCTATCAGCTTCTGGACATCCTTCTGGCTAGTCGGGGGTGCCATGTTCATGTTGCGTTGATTTTCTTTGGATTGGCCTCGATGCCGCGATGCGATACAATGAAGTCGAGTAGCTTTCCGGATGGCACACCGAAGGCGCACTTCTCCAGGTTCAACTTCATCTTGAATCTTTGAAGATTTTGGAAGGTTCCCTCGAAGTCAGCGATGAGGTCTTCTTTGGACTTTGTCTTGATCACCACATCGTCTACATACGCCTCCACGTTGCGCCCGATCTGAGTGTGTAGACACTGCTGAATTGCTCGTTGATACGTTGCTCCAGCATTTTTCAAACCGAAAGGCATGGTGATGTAGCAGTATGCTCCAAACAACATGATGAAAGAAGTCTTCAGGCAGTCCTCCTCCTTCAAGCTAATTTGATGACATCCCGAGTAGCAATCGAGAAAGCTGAGAAGTTCGCACCCCGCAATTGAATCCACCAACTGATCTATTCTCGGTAGACCAAATGGATCTTTGGGGCATGCCTTGTTCAAGTCGGTGTAGTCGACGCACATGCACCATTTACCGTTCTTCTTCCAAACCAGGACTGGGTTTGCCAGCCAATCTGGGTGGCAAACCTCTTTGATGAACCCGGCTACGAGGAGCTTGGTTATCTCCTCCCGAATAGCATCTTTGCAGTCCTGTACGAAGCGTCGTAGCCGTTGCTTGACTGGTTTGGCGTCTGTCTTGACATTGAGGGCATGCTCGATCACCTCCCTTGGTACCCCAGGCATGTCGGAAGGTTTCCATGCGAAGATGTCCTTGTTTGCCTGGAGGAAGGTGACGAGCGCATATTCCTATTTGGGGTCGAGTCCGGTTCTAACTAGAGCAGTCTTGGAGGGGTCGAAAGGGTCCAAGGGGATCTTCTTCATGCCAGAGTCCATTGAAATTCCCGACTTTGTTGATTTTTTCGCTGGAACTTGATCGTGCTCGACTTCGGTTGTAACGGCTTGCCGAATGATATTGCGTCTGACTGCCGCTTCTTGGGATTGAGCCAACTCATAGCTCACTTTGTCACAGGTGAAGGCTTGCTTGACATCGCTGCAAAGGGAGAGAACTCCGGCTGGCCTAGGCATCTTGAGCATCATGTAGGTGTAGTGTGGCACCGCCATGAATTTGGCTAGTGCCGGCCATCCGAGTATCGCGTGGTATGCAGTCTCAAAGTCGGTGACCTCGAAGCAGATGTTTTCTATGCAGAAGTTATCCCGCGTGCCGAAAGTAACTGGTAAAGTTATCTGTCTGAGGGGTGTTGAAGAGAGGCTGGGGATTACCCCGTGGAAGGGTGCCATACTTGGCCACAGCTCTGAATGAGGAATCGTCATCTCATCTAGGGTCTTGGTGAACAGAATGTTGAGCGCGCTACCTCCATCTATGAGAACCTTCTTCAACTTGATGCTCTTGACGACCGGGTCCAGGACGAGTGGATAGCGTCCTAGGTGTGAAACCCGATCTGGATGATCTACATGGTCGAATGTGATGGGCATCTTCGACCAACGCAAATATTGGGGGGCGTCTGCTGTAGAGACCGTGTTGATGTCACGTGCTGTTAGCTTCTGCTTGTGCTTGGACTCGTACGCAAACGGCCCTCCGAAGATATGGTTGAGCTTAGCCTGGGGATCTTGATAGTCACCGGCTGGGCCCAAATCTGGCTTGTCTCTGTCCTTGTTGGCACCAGATGTTGAAGCCTGCTCGGAGGTAAACTTCTTGAGCATGAAACAGTCCTTGGCCGCGTGCCTACCCTTGGGATGGAAGGGGCAGGGCCCGTTCATCACATTTTGGTATTTGTTGTTCCTTAGGTGTCGTGACCGAGTATGGTCCACGTTAGCCACCATGTTGTCCAACTTCTGCTTGCGGCTGCTGGACTTGTTCTGTGCTGGCTCATTGCTGGCTTTCTGTTCTTTCTGCCGAGGCTCTTTCTTGTCATCGAGAGCCTCTGCAACAGCGTCGGCCGAGTCGGCATACTTATTTGCCATGTCAAAGAGAGCCCTGACAGAGGTTGGAGGCTTCTGAGTAAATTTTGTGATGAACGGGGCATCCTTGACTCCCTTGCGGAAGGCGGCGATGACGATCTCATCCTTGATCATTGGGATCGAGTTGCGCTTCTCGGAGAACCTTTTGATGAACTCATGAAGAGACTCGTTCTTCCTCTGGTGTAGCTGATAGAGATCGTGCTCGGAAGATGGCCTCTCATAAGTCCCCTGGAAATTGGCAATGAATCGTTCCCGGAGTTCTCCCCAGGAGCCGATTGACCGCTTTGGGAGCCCTGTGAGCCATGTCCTCGCCGAGTCGGCCAGGGCGACCAGGAGGTAGTTAGCCATGGCTTTGTGATCGCCTCCGGCTGCGCGAATCGGCAGAGTATAGACCGTGAGCCAGGACTCAGGATTGGTTTTGCCATTGTATTTTTTGATGCCTGTAGGCTTGAAGCCCGACGGCTAGTCGACCTGTTCTAGTTCCTCAGTGAAGGCTAGGACTCCTTCATCTGCAAGAGGGCTCTGGCTCCAGTTGCAGTGGTGGAACCGCTCGTGGTAGAGGCCGAAGCGCTCGTTCTTGTCCTCCAGTCGGTGGTGCTCGTCCTCTTCACGTTTGCGGTATAGAGTGTTGATGTCTTGGCGGAGGTCACGTCACAGATGGCTTCGGAGGTCTTGTTTGTCACGGCGGTCGTACTGGGGATGCCGCTGATTGTTGTTGTTGGGGTTGTCGAGAGACATCAGGCGTGACTCCGTGTGCGGCGGACTAGAGCCAGCCACCCGGCGTCGTGCTGACGCGGACGAGACCTCTGTTGGAGAACCTGACCAGTGGGTCGGTATGAGGGTGATGCTCGACTGCTCGTGCTACTTACATGCGGCAGCGGTGATCATGGCTTTGATTCTTGCAATAGTCGGGGTGGCCTGGTGATCAGGCCCGAACTGGAGTGTATCCAGTAGGGTCGCAGCGGCCACGACGTTCTGTTGAGGCATGACGAAGACATCATGGTCGCCGACTCATGTCCGGAGGATTTGTTTCTGGGCGGTTCACCTAGCCCTGCGTAGCTCATTGTTACGAGCGTCGTGTTCGGCCTCCTGTTGTTGTCGCAGTTGGCAGGCCTCCTCTTCTTGCTGCTCGCGTAGTCGGCGCGCCTCTTGAGAGGGAGTGTCGCCCTTGGACGCCATGAAGATTTCGCAGCGCAATAGAAGGCTTGCCAGACTGCTGCTCGAACTGCTGTTTGAACTTTTGTCCGACCTGGAGTCGGAATCGAAGTAGTCGATGGGGGTGATGACGACTCCAACCTCCCTAGATCCAATCTCGAACGGCTCTGGGCCATGCCCAAATTGAACCATAGGGTATCGGGTCTACCGCGTTGGAAGTAGATTGTGGATGTCCGCGGCATTGCCGAGTCTGCACGGGAGATTGACGATCTCTCCCCTTCCTAGCCCGACCCCGGCTGGCTCAAGGCCAAGCCCGAGTAGAACGCCGAAGGAGAGAGTTGTCCTGAGACTCGGATAGGTGGAAGATCACTGCAGCAAGTCAACGAGGGTTGCTGCAGCGCCGTGTTGGCTGACTGGCACGGAGTCGGCTGATTCCCTGGCAGATTGGATCGAGTCCAAGTCGGCCAAGGTGAGGTTGCCGAACTTGTCGGCGACGAAGTCGAGGCTCCCGAATGTGATCGTGTCTCCAGGAGAGAATTTGCTGCCGTCGACTCCGGTTGTCGAATCCATCAAGCTTGTTGAGGTTGATCTCGGCAAAGCCCCTACTTGGCACGCCAACTATCGATGTTTTACACCGGCAATATGAATATAGGGCTACTTGTCGGATCGAAACTCGGTGACTACAAAGGAACACAAGGAGTGTATATTGGTTCAGGCCCTCGATGTGAGGTAATACCCTACGTCCAGTTGTGGTGTATTTCCTTTGAGGATGTATGGTGGTTCTGATGAACTTGATCTTAGTGATCTTGCCCTCCGGGGGCGCCTTGCCTCCCCTTATATACTAGGGGACAGGGTTATAAAGTAGTCCCAGTCAGGGTACGACCAAGGGATCTCCTTCTAGAGATATAACGTGCCCGACTAGGACTGTATTTCCTTGTCGTACAAGGCTAAGTCTGCTGAGTTCTATCATATCTCTAATTACAAGGCTAGGCCCATCCTCTGTCCGAGTGGCCCATATGCTTGTCATGAGGTACCTAGGGCCCATGGTCTCCACAATTGGCCATCTCGAAGAGAGCTTTGACAGAATATGGCGGCTTCCGAGTGAACTTGGAGATGAACGGCACGTCTCTGACTCCCTTGCGGAAGGCGGCGATGACCACCTCATCCTTGATCTTGGGGATAGAGTTGCTTTTTTCGGAAAAGCGCTTGATGAAGTCCCGGAGAGACTCTTTTTTCTTTGATGACACTGGTATAAATAGTACTCGGATGCTGGCCTTTGGTATGTCCCTTGGAAATTGGCCATGAAGCACTCACGGAGTTCCCCCCAAGAGCTAATAGACCCTCTAGGAAGCCCTGTTAGCCATGTTCGTGCTGAGTTAGCTAGGGCGACTGGTTGATAGTTTGCCATAGACTTATGGTCGCCTCCAGCCGCACGGATCGCCAAGGTATACACGATTAGCTAGGATTCCAGGTTGGTCTTGCCATCGTACTTCTCTATACCAGTTGGCTTGAAGCCGGATGGCCAGTCAACTTGTTGTAATTCATGAGTGAAGACTAGAACTCCTTCGTCCGAGTGGGGGCTTTGGCTCTGACTGCGACGATGAAATCGCTCGTGGTGGAGGCCGAAGCGTTCATGCTCATCTTCAAGTTGGCAATGCTCATCTTCCTGGCATTTTCGGTGTCACGCATTAATGTCATGGAGGAGATCTCGTCGTAGTTGTCCTCGAGCGTCTTGGTTATCCCGACGTTCATTGTGATGGTACCGCCATCGGTTGTCGTTGCAGTGGCCAAGTGACGTGTGATGGGACTCCGAGTGGTGCCGACCGGAGCCAGCTGCTCGGCGTCGCGCTGAAGCGGATGAAGTCGCAGCACCCGAAGCTATTTTGTTAAACGGTATAAACGTATCTCCAGATCGTTGTTGCTGTTGACAGGCTGCAGTGGTTATCATTGCTTTGATTTTTGTGATAGTGGGGTAGCCTGGTGGTCGGGTCCGTACTGCAAGGTGTCCAACAGCATGGCAGTGGCCACGACGTTCTGTTGTGGGGTCATGAAGACGTCGTGGTCACCTACTCGGGTTTGGAGAATCTCTTGTTGAGCAGTCTGCCTAGCCTTGCGCAAGATGTCATTGCAAGCGTCGCACTCGGTTTGCAGGCGTCGTGCGACCTCCGCCTCCTGCTGTTGCTCATGCAGTTAGCGAGCCTCCTCCTCCTGCTGATCATGTAGTCAGTGTGCATCTTGTGTTGGAGTTGATCCCTTTGATGCCATGAAGACCTAGCGTGGTGGAGAAAAGCTTCCCGAGTTGCTATCCTACTGGGGGTCAGATTCGGAGTAGTTTAGCGGTGTGATGATGACCTCAACATCCCTGGACATGATCTCAAGCGGCTCTGGGCCATATCCGAGTTGAATTCTAGAGGATTGAGTCTGCCACATCAGATTGGAATTGAAGATTGTTCCGGCGTTGTCGACTCCAAGTGGGAAATTGACGATCCGTCTTCCCTGGACCTAATCTCGATCGGATCGGAGCTAAATCCGAGTCAAATATCAGGAAAGAGAGTTGTCCCAGAACACGTAAATCTTCGGTATTGCCGAAGCAAGATGTTGAAAACTGTTGTGGTGTCGGCGCTGAGTTGGCTTGGTCCCTGGCCGATCAGGTTGAAACCAAGTCGGACAAGGTGAGGTTGCCGAGATTGTGGGCGATGAAGTCGAGGCTCCAGAATCTGATGGCTTGTCCAGGAGAGAAGTTGATGCCGTCGACTCCTATGGTTGGATCCAATGAGCTTGATGACGATGATCTCGATGAAGCCCCTACCTGGCGCGCCAACTGTCTATGTTTTGTATCAGCAATAATAATATGGGGCTACTCATGAGACCTAAACTTGATGGATTGCAAAGGAACACGAAACAAATTTATCTTGGTGCAGGCTCTCAAGGTGAGGTAACACCCTACTTACAGCTATTGTGTATTGCCTTTGAGGTTTCTCTACTGAGATTGTGTTCTTCTATCGTTGTCTGTCCTAGGGGGCTCCCTACCCCTCCTTATATATTGGAGGGATGAGGATTATAGGATAGGACACCAGTCGGATACGACCAAGGGCTTTCCTTATTAGTACATAGAGAGTCCGGCTAGGATTATATCCTCTTCCTTGTGTCGGTGTTTTACACCGGCAATAAATATATAGGGCTACTCGTCGGATCAAAACTCGGTGGATTGCAAAGGAATTGGGAGGTTTATACTGGTTCAGGCTCTCGATGTAAGGTAATACCCTACGTCCAGTTGTGGTGTATTCCTTTGAGGAAGTATGATTCTGATGAATCTTTGTATGCCCTCAGGGGGAGCCCTGCCTCCCCTTATATACTGGGGGACAGGGGTACAAAGTAGGAGTCCCAGCCGGATTACAGCCATGGGATTTTCTCTTAGAGATATAACCTACCCGACTAAGACTGCATATTCCTTATTGTACAAGGCAAAGTCTGCCGGGTTCTATCATCTCTAATTACAAGGCTAGGTCCATCCTCTATCCAAGTGGCCCATATGCTTGTGATGAGGTACCCGGGGCCCATGGCCTCCACAGTAGCCCTTGAGACTTTCATAGTTGAGTCATAGCTGATGCCGAGTGCTCATCCTCCACGGTGAAGTTTGCCCGAGTGCATTGCTCCCAAGTACTCTTTGTCCGAGTGCCTCTTCTTTTGAGTCCTGCTTCATGTCAGCTGGCAGCAAGGCTATGAAGGGCTCCATGTAGATGTATGAATAGTGTGCGCTGAATAGGCGCACCTATTAGGTGTAGGCCCGACTTTGTGCTTAATTGTGAAAACAATTAAACATAAAGTGATAGATCTTTAACCTTGTAGTCTTTCCCGAGTAGTATACTAGTGGTATATGAGACTCTTCGGTATCATGTCAATCGGAAATAATTTATAGTCTTTGCCAAGTAGCATGCCACTCGTATATGAGACTCTTTAGCTTCATATCAGCTGGAAAAGGTGTTTATAGTCTTTCCCGAGTGGCGTCCCACTCGGAAGTTAGACTCCTCAGCTTCATGTCAGCTGGAAAGAATATTTATAGTCTCTCTCGAGTAGTGCACTACTCAGAAGTTAGACTCCTCAGCGTCATGTCGGCTGGAAAGAGATTTTCTCATGGCAACTGTTGGCCAAGCATGTAGGCTGAGTACCACTTTATGAAATTTAATCTATTATGTGGTCAGGTGTACTTGAGAGATACCTATGTCCCCAATTTTGATGAAGACTAGCTTGTGACCCTTATAAGGGTATATCTTCAATACCTGGTGGATAAGACAGATACCCAAACACATGTGTTCAGCAATTAGGCCTTCATGAAGCATACCTATTTATCTCATCGGTTCCTGTTAGTAGCACCAGCACTGTGATTTTAACATAGCCAGCGAGCGGCCCACATTTAGCGTTGTCGATGTTTTATACCGGCAATATGATTATAGGGCTACTTGTCGGATCGAAACTCGGTGGACTGCAAAGGAACATGGGAGATTTATACTGGTTCAGGCCCTTAATGTGGGGTAATACCCTACGTCTAGTCGTGGTGTTATTCCTTTGAGGATGTATGTTTGCTTCTATGAGCTCATGTGTTGTTCTGCCCTCAGGGGGCGCCCTACCTCCCCTTGTATACTGGAGGACAGGGGTACAAGGTAGGAGTCCCAGCCAGATTATAGCCAAGGGATCTCCTCTTAGAGATATAACCTACCCGACTAGGACTGTATATTCCTTATCGTACAAGGCAAATTCTGCCGGGTTCTATCATATCCCTAACTACAAGGCTAGGCCCATACTCTATCCGAGTGGCCCATACGCTTGTCATGAGGTACTTGGGGCCCATGGCCTCCACAGCAGCCCCTGAGACCTTCATAGTTGAGTCACAGCTGATACCGAGTGCTCATCCTCCACGGTGAAGATTGTCCGAGTGCATTGCTCCTGAGTACTCTTTGTCCGAGTGCTTTCTCTTCCTGAGTCCTGCTTCATGTCAGCTGGCAGCGAGGCTATGAAGGGCTCCATGTAGAAATATAAATAGTGTGCGCCGAATAGGCGCATATATTAGGTGTAGCCCCCGACTTTGTGCTTAATTGTGAAGACAATTAAACATAAAGTCAAAGATCTTTAACCTTGTAGTCTTTCCCGAGTAGTATACTACTGGTATATGAGACTCTTCGGTATCATGTCAACTGGAATATGATTTATAGTCTTGCCGAGTAGCATGCCACTCGTATATGGGACTCTTTAGCTTCATGTCAGCTAGAAAGGGGGGTTTATAGTCTTTCTCGAGTGGCGTCCCACTCGGAAGTTAGACTCCTCAGCGTCATGTCAGCTGGAAAGAAGGTTTATAGTCTCTCCCGACTAGTGAACTACTCGAAAGTTAGACTCTTCAGCGTCATGTCGGCTGGAATAATGTTGCTCATGGCAACTGTTGGCCAAGCATGTAGGCCAAGTACCACTTTATGAAATTAAATCCATTGCGTGGTTAGGTGTACTCGAGAAAGATACCTGCATCCCTAATTTTAATGAAGACCAGCTTGTGATCCTTTTAAGGATGTATCCTCGATACCTGGTGGATAAGACAGATACCCAAATACATGTGTTTAGCAATTAGGCCTTCATGAAGCACATCTGTTTACCTCATCGGTTCCTGTTGGTAGCATCAGCACTACAATTTTAACCCAGCCTGCGAGCAGCCCATATTGAGCGTGCTACTGTAGAAATTCATATCTTGGTGGCCCAATACCGACTTTGTGAGCCCAAGCCCACGAGTCGGAAATGGCTCTATAAAAGGCAAGGAGAGAGAGAAAAGATTCCTTCATCTTCTCCAATCCACCAATCGTTTCATCTTCCGCTTCCGTGCTGAAATTTCGCCTCCCTCTCCGCTAGGGTTTGCTATTGCTTGCTCTTCCCCACCAGAACTCGGGCGATTCCGCTCTTCCTCGTCCATTCCAAACCTGCAGCAGCATTTCTCCCAAATCTCCTCAACCCCAACCATGCCGAGGGCATCGGATTCCGTGGGTGCGTCGGATGATGTCTGGCCAACTTCTGATTGCGGGTCAGCGAACTTGAAGCTTCTAGAGAAGCAGCTGAAGTTGCAGAGCCAGGAGATTATCAACTGGTGTCCGACTAAAGACGAATCGGCTCTGGAGCCCCAGGATGGTGAAAAGATTATCAACTGGCGTCCGGCTAAAGACGAATCGGCTCCGGAGCCCCAGGATGGTGAGACCATCGTTTTTGCCTCTTTTTTCCACCGGGGTCTTTCTCTTCTATCTTCCGAGTTCTTCCGCCAGCTCCTTTCTTTTTACGAGCTCAAGTTGGTGAATTTGAATCCCAACTCGATTCTTCAGATCTCCATTTTCGGGACTCTCTATGAGTGCTTCTTGGGAGTGGAACCCCATCTGAATTTGTTCAGGTATTTGTTCCATATCAAGCCCCAACCCTCCAAAAATAAAATCCAAGTGATTGGGGGGTTGGTGTCCAACTTAGGAACGAGGTGAAGAAGATCTATTTAGTATTCCTTTGAAATCTTCTCTCAAAGGTTGGCACAAGGAATGGTTTTACTGTTCCCATCTTGAGCCATGCCTTCCCCCTTTTATGGGTTTGCCCCTGGTGATTATTGCCAAGTGGTCGTCTTTGCCCACCTCTGAAGAAATGGGGTAGGTTAATACGCTTGTCGGCAGGATTAGCAAGCTGAAGAAAGCCGGGTTGACTGGTCCATGGGTGGCCAGATGCTTCTTGACTCAGGGCCTCAGGCCGCTAAAGCTAAGGTGCCACTTCAACTGGGACTACAGGGGCAAAGGTGATCCCAGCCAGGAATTCTCTGACCTGATAGACAAGTATAAGGTGACCGACATCCTACTAGATTTCTTCACCACCGGGGTGGTCGAAACTGAGGACGCAGATCGGTCCGTGGCGGCTTATAGCAAGAATAGGCCGCACCCAAAGGTAACCTTTGCTGATGTTATCTTGTAGTTCATCTGTGGTGAATTCCTGCAGATATGTGCCCAGATTAGCTCCACAATATATAACTTGTATTGTTGAATTGCTTGCAGTCATGTGAGGAGTTCGATGATGACTCTCGAAAATTGTCGGCCTGGAAATCAAAGAAGAGGCCGAAAAGTCCTTCTACTGCCCAGCCTGACTCCAAGAGAGCAGGGAAAAGACCTATTGTAGATCAGGGCGAGAAGACGGTTATGAGGCCAAGTGCCGCTGCCGGGAGTCTGAAGATAAAGGACACCGCCAGTGTAGCGCCTAGGCCATTGAGTCCTAGACCGGGACCCGTGCAGTCGAGCTCATCATCATCGAGCCCAACCAAAGTGCCACCGAGTACGGGGCCGACTCCAGCGCCGCCAAGCTCAGCAACATTAAGCCCAAGAATGGCGCCACTCAGTACCCGGGCACCCCAGCCGGCCGCACCAGGAGTGGGGCCAGTCAGGATAAAAATGCCGCAGCCGACTACCACGCCGACTGGCCCGACAGCTAGCCACAGCGCACTGCCAGGATCTGGATCTCTCGGGCAATGGCTTAAGTTCTCCAAGAGGTAGGTTGCTCTGGATCTTCTGAAAATCTTGTTTGTCATGGTAGTGTGGAGGCCATGGGCCTCGGGTACTTCACCACCAGCATATGGGCCACTCGGATAGAGGATGGGCCGAATCATGTAGTTAGAGATAAGATAGCACCCGGCAGATTTTGCCTTGTACGATAAGGAAAACATAGTCTTAGTTGGATAAGTTTCTATCTCTAAGAGAGAAATCCCTTGGCCGTATTCGGCTGGGATCCTTATCATCTACCCCTGTCCCCCAGTATATAAGGGGAGGCAGGTGGCCCCTCAAGGGGCAGGAGATCACGAAATCATTGATCAACCCAACTCCTTAGAGGAATAACACCACAACTGGACGTAGGGTATTACCTCACATCGAGGGCCTGAATCAGTATAAAATCTTCTTTGTGTTCCTCTACAATCCATTGAGTTTCCCCTCGCCGAGTAGCCCTATAGTTGTATTGCCGGTGTGAAACATCGATAGTTGGCGCGCCAGGTAGGGGCTCTGGCGAGTTTCACATCTACAAGCTCGATGGATCTAGCAACCAGAATCGACGGCAACAAGTTCTCCCCTGGAGACATAATTTCTTTCGGAAGCCTCGATTTCGTCATCGACCAGATCGGCAACCTTACCTTGGCCGAAGGAGATCCAATCCAGCCGGCCGAGGAACTAGCCGACGTTGCACTAGTCGGCCCACAGGACGCCGCAATCTCCTTCAACGATCTACTGCGGCAGTCCTTCACTTCGCCGAGCATTGGGACAACTCTCTCCTTCGGCGTCCGACTTGCTCTAGGCCTTGAGCTAGCTCGGGTTGGGCCAAGAAGGGGAGAGATCGTCAAACTCCCGCATGGATTCGGCGATGCTGCGGATCTACATCCCGCGCAGCAGACCCGATCTCTTGCGATTCTGTTTGGACATGGCCAAGCGCCATTTCAGATTGGATCTAGAGAGGTCGGGGTCGTTCTTACTCTGATAAACTACTCGGAGTCTGACTCCAAGTCGGATAACGGTTCGAATGCTAGTTTGGACTCTAGTCTGGCGAGTTTCCTCCTCCCCCGTGAGATCTTTATGGCTTCAACACCACCACCCGAGGTATGTCGACTACAAGAGGAGCAACAGGAGGAGGCTGACCGCGAGGCTCGCAATGACGGGCTACGCAAGGCTGGGCGAGCAGCTCAGCAGCAGATTCTCTAGACTAAAGTCGGCGATCACGACGTCTTCGTCACACCACAACAGAATGTTGTGGTTGCCGCAACCTTGCTGGACACGCTCCAGCTCGGGCCTGATCACCAGGCCACCCCAACTATCGCCAAGATCAAGGCGATGATCACGGTTGCTGCCTGCCAGCAACAACAACAGTAGTCGGGCGACACCGTGGTACTGACTAACCGGTCGGGATCTCCAGCAGCGGGCTCATCCACGTCAGCACGGCGTCGGGTGGCCGGCTCAAGTCAGGCATGCGAGGAGTCCAGGCAAACGTCACTCGGCAATGACAACCGACGGTGTCACCAGTATGACCGCCGGCCCAACCAAGACCTCCAAGAGCGCCTACAACATGACCTCCGCCTCACCATCAACGCCCGGCGCCACGAACGACATGAAGACGAGCGCCGCCAACTGGAAGATGAAAACGAGCGCTTTGGTCTCCATCACGAGTGGTTTAACCGCCATGGTCGAAGCCCGAGCCCTCATGAAGACGAAGGCATTCCAGCTTTCACTCGGGAGCTACAGGACATCGACTGGCTTTAAGCCCACAGGAATTGAAAAGTATGACGGCAAAACAAATCCCGAGTCCTGGCTCACCATATATACCCTAGCTATTAGAGCAGCTGGGGGCGACAACAAAGCCATGGCTAACTACCTCCCAGTCGCGCTAGCCGACTCGATGAGGACATGGCTGACAGGGCTCCCGAGGCGGTCGATCGGTTCCTGGGGAGAACTCAGGGAGCGGTTCATCGCCAATTTTTAGGGAACCTACGAGAGGCCATCTTCTGAGCACGATTTGTATCAACTACACCAGAAGAAGAACGAGTCTCTACGAGATTTTATCAAGAGATTCTCCGAGAAGCGCAACAAGATCCCAATGATTCGAGACGAGGCCGTCATCGCCGCCTTTCACAAGGGAGTAAAGGACTCCCCGTTCATCGCGAAATTCACTCGGAAGCCACCACCCTCTATCCGGGCTCTTTTCGACATGGCCAACAAATACGCTGACTCAGCTGAAGCGGTCATAGAGGCCCTCGACGAGAAGAAGGAGTCCCAATAGAAAGACCAGAAGGTGAAAGCCGACAACGAGCTATCTCAAAACAAGTCTAGCAGCCGCAAGCGGAAGTCGAACAACGAGGTGGCCAACATGGAGCGAACTCGGTTGCGGCCCCAACGCAACAACGACTACCAGAAAGTCATGAGTGGGCCATGCCCCTTCCACCCCAAGGGCAAGCACGCAGCCAAAGACTGCTACATGCTCAAGAAGTTTGCCTCAGAGTAGGCTTCATCGTCTGGCGCTGACAAGGACAAGGACAAGCCAGACTCGGGCTCGGTTGATGACTTTCAAGACCCCCAGGCTGACCACAATCACATTTTTGGAGGGCCGCTCACGTACGAGTCCAAGCGCAAGCAGAAGCTATCAGCGCGCGACATCAACACGGTCTCTACGACGGACACCCCCTAGTACCTGCGCTGGTCAGAGATGGCCATTACCTTCAACCGCACAGATCACCTAGATCGGATCTCACACCCGGGACGCTATCCACTCGTCCTGGACCTAGTCGTCAGAAATATCAGGCTGAAGAAAACCCTCATCGACGGAGGCAGCGCGCTCAACATCTTATTCGCCAAGACTTTGGACGAGATGAGGATTCCTCGTTCAGATCTGCGGCCGAGTACGGCGCCCTTCCACGGGATTATTCCTGGCCTCTCTTCAACACCACTCGGGCAGATTACCTTGCCGGTAACTTTCGGCACGCAGGATAACTTCTGCGCAGAAAACATCTTCTTTGAGGTCACCGACTTCGAGACTGCGTACCACGCCATACTAGGACGATCGGCACTCGCCAAATTCATGGCGATACCGCACTACACATATATGGTGCTCAAGATGCCTGGGCCAGCAGGAGTCCTCTCCCTCCGCAGCGACGTCAAGTAAGCTTTCACCTGCGACAAGGAGAGTTGCGAACTGGCCCAATCACAAGAGGCGGCAGTCGGGCGCAACAGCATCTGGCAAGCCTCCACAACTGAAGTCGAGCAAGATCAAGTTCCAGCAAAAAAGGCGGCGAAGTCAGGAATTTCAGCAGACTCTGACACGAAGAAGATCCCCTTCTGACCCCTCCAAGACTGCCCTAGTCGGGACTGGACTCGACCCCAAATAGGAAGACGCGCTCGTCACCTTCCTCCAAGCCAACAAGGATATATTTGCGTGGAAACCATCCGACATGCCAGGCGTACCAAGGGAGGTGATTGAGCACGCCCTCAATGTGAAGACAGACGCCAAGCCAGTCAAGCAACGGCTGCGGCGCTTCGCTCAAGACCGCAAGGATGCTATTCGGGAGGAGATCACCAAGCTCCTCACAGCCGGGTTCATCAAGGAGGTCTATCACCCAGATTGGCTGGCAAACCCAGTTCTGGTCCGGAAGAAAAACGGTAAATGGCGCATGTGCGTCGACTACACCGATCTCAACAAGGTGTGCCCCAAGGACCCATTTGGTCTTCCTAGGATAGATCAGGTGGTAGATTCCATGGCTGGGTGCGACCTACTCAGCTTTCTCGACTGCTACTCGGGATACCATCAAATCAGCCTGAGGGAGGAAGACTGCTTAAAGACTTCTTTCATCGCGCCGTTTGGAGCGTACTGCTACATCACAATGCCATTCGGTTTGAAAAATGCTGGAGCAACCTATCAACGGGCAATTCAAAGGTGTCTGCACACTCAGATCGGGCTCAACGTGGAAGCCTACGTCGATGACGTGGTGATCAAGACCAAGTCCAAAGAAGACCTCATCGCTGACCTGGAAGAAACCTTCCAAAATCTTTGATGATTCAAGATGAAGTTGAATCCGGAAAAATGCACCTTCGGAGTGCCATCCGACAAGTTACTCAGCTTCATCGTCTCGCATCGCAGCATCGAGGCAAACCCAGAGAAAGTCAACACCATCATGAACATGGCACCCCCGACTAACCTCAAAGGTGTCCAGAAGCTGACAGGCTGCATGGCGGCACTCAGCCGATTTATTTCCTGACTGGGCGAACGGGGCATGCCCTTCTTCAAGCTACTCAAAAAGGCAGACAATTTCCAATGGACTCCGGAAGCCTAGCAAGCCTTCGAAGACTTCAAACAATTTCTCACATCACCTCCCGTGTTGGCGTCACCTATGCCCCAAGAACCGCTAATGCTATATCTGGTGGCAACCACTCAGGTAGTTAGCACGGTGCTAGTGGTCAAGCGATCCGAACAGGGTCACATCCAGAAAATACAACGGCCAGTTTACTTTGTCAGCGAGGTGCTTGTCGACTCGAAGACGAGATATCCGTAGGTCCAGAATCTGTTATATGGCCTACTCATCACAGTCCGGAAGCTGGTGCACTATTTCCAAGCACATCAAGTCACGGTGGTTATATCGTTTCCACTCGGGGATGTCCTTCATAATCGCGAGGCCACCGGCCGAATCGCTAAATGGGCACTCGAGTTGATGGCGTTCGATATCACCTTTCAGCCAAGGACAGCAATTAAATCACAAGCTCTAACCGACTTCGTGGCTGAGTGGACAGAAGTTCAACTGCCTACATCAACAGCGAAGCTAGAGTACTGGACAATGTACTTCGACGGTTCTCTACGGATCGGCGGCGCCGGGGTTGGAGTCATATTGACATCCCCCACCGGCAAAAAACTCAAGTATGTTCTACAAATCCACTTCCTGGCTTCCCACAACATCACCGAGTACGAGGCACTTATCCACGGGCTCTGTATTGCAATATCACTCGGCATACGTTGACTGGTTGTGCGCGGGGATTCTCAACTCGTGGTAAACCAAGTCATGAAAGACTGGACTTGTCTCGATGATACCATGGCGGTATACTGTCAGGAGGTTCGCAAGCTGGAAAACAAGTTCAATGGGCTAGAAATAACAGATGTCCTGCGCCAATATAACGATGCGGCAGATGAATTGGCAAATATGGGATTCAAGCGAGAGGCGGTCCCGACAGGGATCTTTGTCGAGCAACTCACGGAGCCATCAGTCAAGAAGAAACCGGCACCGGAGCAGTCGGGAGGCGAACCTACCCCGGCAACAAGCGAGGTATTGCACACATGTCAAGACTGGCGGACTCCTGTTATCAAATTTCATCTGGACGACGAACTCCCAGAAGATCGTAGTCAAGCTGAGCAGATCAAGCGTCGAAGCAAAAGTTTTCTACTAGTCGGAGAAGACCTATACTGAAGGAGCGCATCCGGTGTCCTCATGCGTTGCGTCACAACCGAGGAGGGCAAGCAGATCCTGCAGTCGATCCACTCGGGCATATGTGGCAACCATGCGGCATCCAGGACATTAGTCGGAAAGGCTTACCGGTAGGGATTTTTCTGGCCCACAGCAGTTATAGACACAAAAGAAATTGTTCACAAATGCGAGGGTTGCCAGTTCTACGCAAGACAAACCAATCTCCCAGCCCAGGAACTCCAAACAATCCCCATTTCCTGGCCATTCGTAGTATGGGGGCTCGACATGGTCGGGCCTTTCAAGAAAGCGCTAGGAGGGTTCACACATTTGTTTGTCGCAGTGGATAAATTCACCAAGTGGATTGAGGCAAACCCGTTGCAACTATAACAGCGGCACGAGCAAAGGACTTCATCATGAGTATACTATATAGATTTGGGGTTCCTAACCGCATCATCACCGACAACGGTACTCAGTTCGCAGGCGGCGTATTCCAAGACTTCTGCGAAGATTTCGGCATCAAAATCTGCTATGCATCTGTGGCCCACCCGCGGAGCAACGGGCAGGTCAAACGAGCCAACGGTATGGTCTTACAAGGCATCAAGGCCAGGATATTTGACTGACTACAACCATACGTGGGCCGGTGGGTACAAGAACTCCCATCTGTTCTCTGGTCTCTCAGAACCATGGTTAGTCGGGCAACAGGGCAATCCTCTTTCTTTCTGGTCTATGGTGCTGAGGCCATGCTACCGACAGAGTTACAGTTCGGCTCTCTGCGAGTCCGGGCTTACTCAGAAGACGTCTCAAACAATACCCGACTGGTTGAGCTAGATCAGTTGGAAGAAGCAAGGGACATCGCAACAATCCAGTCGGCAAGGTATCTTTAAGGCCTGCGTCGCTACCACAATCACAATCTCCGTGGCCACGCCTTTTTGGTCGGGGATCTCGTCTTGAGGAAAATACAAACCATCAAAGACAGGCACAAATTATCCCCAATCTGGGAAGGGCCATTCATTATAGCCGAGGTCACACGGCTAGGTGCCTACCGACTGAAGACCGAAGACGGTGCCCTTATTAGCAACTCATAGAACATAGAACAGCTACGTCCTTTCTATACCTGAGCCTTATACTTTCTCATGTGTACAATCTCTCTGACTCACTACGCCGCTTGTATCAACCGAGTAGTGAGTTGGGGGCTGCATGTATTATATGTGTTTTGTCAATAATATACGAGCCTGTCCTACTCCAGTTATGAAGCCTTACTACGACTGCCACGTTTGCCCGAGTACAGTTTCTTACAGCAAACGATTTTATTAAGTTTCGACAGACTAACTCGGTGTAGACTACATAGTCGAGTAAAGCTAATGACAACTGAGTAATAATTCAAAGCTTGGCGGCATTGCACATGTCTTTACACATGTTTTCCACAAAAGTTTATACATACTGACTACATGATATGTTGCTCTTACAGACCTAGGTCTTGGGCGATTATCTCAGCAGTCGGCCTCGCCCGGGCTATCAGCTCCAGCACCTCCTCGGGCATCGTCTCCTCGGTAAACCCCTCCCCGATGGCTTCAATGTCTGCCCTTGGGTAGATTGATTTGGTCATCGCTAGGGTCTGGGCCACGCCGGCAATGACATGCTCATCCGAGTACCTCTTCAGGGCACTCGGTGCATCCTCAAAACGCGCCTCCACTTGGGGGATTCGGCTACAGCTGGTTCCCACAAGGCGGGGATCCATCAGATCAAGGAACCCTTTCATGAACCCGACGAGGGCCTCCCGTGATTCCCTGATAACCCTTATCTCCTCTGTATAAGCCCGATATTGGGCCTGGGCATTGGCTCTGAGGTCTACCCGGGTCCACCAACAAGTAAACTTGTTAGGCACGGCTGCAGATGGAATGATTAAAGGATTGGTTAAGATCATTGTCGAGATGGAGACTTACTCGCGTAATCGGCCTCCCACTCGGCCATGGTCTTCTCTAGTCTAGCTTTTTCTTCGCCGAGCTTGATGGTGGCCTCTTTTAACTCGGCCTTCTCCCGTTCGAGCTCGGCGTTGGCCTTTGTCAGGTCGGCCTTGTCCTTCTCAAGCTCGGCCTTGGCTTCCTCGGCCTCCTTCAGCTGGGCTTCCCTCTCTGTTTGGGTCTTTAACTCGGCTTCGAGGGCTGCACGACAGATTAGTCAATAACTCAACCTTGCAGCCATGACACAACTGGGCAGTCGAGAACAACGCAGCTGGAGAAATATATCAATGGTTTAGTCGGGAAGATGCATTCGGGGGATTTACCTCTAATCTTCCCGGCTTGGGCCCAAGTTTCATCCCTGAGCTGGGTGGCGGCATCCTTCAGCCAGGCTTCCCTCCCCGCGTGGTGCTCCTCCATCTTGGCCTTCAACGCCCGGAGCTACTCTAATTCCGTGAGATGGGGGGCCATTTCGATCAGGATCTCGGTCCTCTCCTCATTACGATCAACAAGCTTCTGCTCAGGGAGAGAACAAGTCAAGAGCGGAGTCAGACATCAAAACAGGAAGACCACCAGGACTCCACCGCAAGAATTATACCCGAACCCCCTGGGACCCGATAATGGCGGCGTGAAGCAAGCCTTCGCGTTCCCTTTTTGCCGCGACCTCATCGAGCTTGAACCTCCGCGCGGTTCCATCAGGCGCCGTCCAGGTGAACGTCCGGGGGAACTTACGTGGAGGAGCTTCAATCCGGGAAAGGTTCGGGATCTCCGGCGGCGATGATGACGGCGACGGGGTCTTGGCCCCCACACCGGCATCCTTTGCGGCCTTGGGGGTCGACTCGGGAGCTCCGGCAATGGCCTCGGCAGCAGACGTCGACTCAGGGGCTGGGGCAGCAACCTCAGTAACCGCTGCTTGGTCGGGCGGCACCAGCGGCCCCACAGTCGGGACCACCTCAGTCTCCGTGAGTAGGATGGCCACCGGCTCAGCAGGTGTGCTCGCGGGCGCCGGCTCGGCTGGGGCGGGCTCTTCAAGGGGAGTGGTTAGAGCGGTCTCCTTGAGATCGATATCGGCACGTTTCCTGCTTGGCGTGGCCGACTCGGGCACCTGTGTGCTTGGCGGCGCCTGCTCGGATCGTGTACTCGGCGGTGCTTTTGCTGGGCTCGGCAATATTGAGCTCGGCCGTACTGGTCCCAACCTAGGACTTGATCACCTGGGTGCCGCGGCGGTGGTGCCCTTTATCTTCAGACCTCTTCTTCAATTTAACGGCTGACAACGGGCGGGAGTCCTTGTCAAACTCCTCGCACCACTATAGACGAATCAACAAAGTACATCACACAATGCTGGTCAATCGCAGATACAAGCCCACAGGCGCTCGTCACAGAAGAAGGACAAAGATTACCTTGGGACGGGGCCGAAGGAAGCTATAAGCCGCGGTCTGGCGTTTATCGTCTTTGGTCTCGATCACCCCCTCGGAGAAGTAACCAAACAGGGTCTCAGTCACCTTGTACTGGTCGGCCGACTCGTGGCTTACTTGATCAGGATCATATTTGCCTTGAAAATCCCAGCCGAACGCGCTCCTCAGCTTCAGCGGCTGGATGCGCCGAGTCAGGAAACGCCGAGCCACCCAAGGCCCAGTCAGGTCAGCTTCCTTAAGCTTATCTAATTTCCCCAACAGTTGATGCACTTGGCCCATCTCCTCAAAGGTTGGATCTGCTGACCAATTTGGTGAAGCCACCGGTGGCAAGCCGGTGAATGGACGCAAGGAGGGAGCCAGATCTGCGCAATAGAACCACTTCTTGTGCCAGCCTTTAAGGGAAGATTTCAAGGGGAGATCAAGGTATGTTTTCTTCCCATCACTCCTCAACTGGAGACCAGCCCCCCAATCACATTGATATTATTCTTGGAGGGCTGGGGTTTGATGTGGAACAGATGGCTAAAGAAATTAAAATGGGGCTCCACACCCAAAAAGCACTCGCAGAGAGTAACAAATATGGAGATTTGAAGAATCGAGTTGGGACTCAAATTCACCAACTCCAACCCATAGAAGTCAAGGATGCGGCGGAAGAACGCAGAAGAGGGAAGGCACAAACCCCGATTGAAAAAAGAGGCAAAAACTACTGTTTCGCCAAATTGGGGATTTGGGACCGACTCACCCTTAGCTGGCCACCAACGGATCAGCTCCTGGCTGGGCAACTTCAATTGACTCTCCAGCAGCTTCAGTTTCACCGAGCCGCAAACCGAAGTCGGCCAGGTATTCCCCGGCGCACCCGCAGGATCCGAAGCTTTCGACATGGTTGGGGGTGGAGATTTGAGGGAAAAGCGATTGGGGGCTTGGAATAGACGAAGAGGACTGGAATCGCCCGAGTTCGAGCAGGGAACAACAGCAGCAGCTAACCCTAGCTGAGCAGGAGGCTAAAAGTTGGGCGTGGAGGGGGAAGACGAAGCGATTGGCTGATTTGGGGAAGATGAAGGAATCTTTTTCTCTCTCCCCGCTTTTTATAGAGCCGATACCGACTAATGGACTTGGGCCACACAGTCAGTACTAGGCCACTAAGACAAGAGTTCCTATAGTGGCATGCTCCATGTGGGCCGCCCGCAGGTTGAGTTGAAATTATAGCACTGGTGCTACCAACAGGAGCCGATGAGGTAAACAGATATGCTTCATGAGAGCCTTATTGCTAAACATATATGTTTGGGTATCTGTTTTATCCACCAGGTCTCGAGGATATATCCTTACATGGATCACAAGCAGGTCTTCATTAAAATTGGGGATGCAGGTATCTTTCTCGAGTACACCTGACCACGCCGTGGATTTATTTTCATAAAGTGGTACTCGGCCTACATGCGTGGCCATCAGTTGCCATGAGCAACATTATTCCAGCCGATATGACGCTGAAGAGTCTAACTTTCGAGTAGTGCACTACTCGGGAGAGACTATAAATTTCTCATTCCTGCTGACATGACGCGGAGGAGTCTAACTTCTGGGTGGGACGCCACTCGGGAAAGACTATAAACCCCCTTTCCAGCCGATATGAAACTGAAGAGTCCCATATACGAGTAGCATCCTACTCGGCAAGACTATAAACACGCATTCGGACTGACACGAAGTCGAAGAGTCCTACATACAAGTAGTTCCCTACTCAGCAAGACTATAAATCATATTCCGGTTGACATGATACCGAAGAGTCTCATATACCAGTAGTAATCTACTCAGGAAAGACTGCAAGGTTAAAGATCTTTGACTTTATGTTTAATTGTCTTTACAATTAAGCACAAAGTCGGGGGCTACACCTAATAGGTGCGCCTATTCGGCGCACACTTGTGGAGGCCATGGGCCCCGAGTACCTCACCACCAGCATATGGGCCACTCGGATAGAGGATGGGCCGAATCAAGTAATTATAGATAAGATAGCACTCGGCAGGCTTTACCTTGTATAATAAGGAAAACACAGTCCTAGTCGGACAAGTTTCTATCACTAAGAAGGATATCCCTTGGCCGTATCCGGCTGGGATCCTTATCATGTACCCCTGTCCCCTAGTATATAAAGGGAGGCAGGGCGCCCCTCAGAGGGGGACAAGCTCATAGAAGCATACGGCTAGACGGTTCATCAGAATCGCCACCATAATTCCTCAAAGGAATACATATAAACTGGACGTAGGGTATTACCTCACATCGAGGGCCTGAACCAGTATAAAATCTCCCTGTGTTCCTTTGCAATCCACCGAGTTTCCGTCCACCGAGTAGCCCCATATATTTATTGCCGGTGTAAAACATCAACAGTTGGCGCGCCAGGTAGGGGCTTCGGCGCGATCTACATCTACAAGCTCGATGGATCCAGCAACCGGGGTCGATGGCGGCAAACTATCCCCCGAAGACACAATTGCATTCGGAAGCCTCGACTTCGTTGCCGACAAGTTCGGAAACCTCACCTTGGCCAACTCGGACTCGGTCCGACCAGCCAAGGAACTAGCCGGCTCCGCGCCAGTTGGCCCACACGACGCTGCAGCTATCTTTGACGACATGCTACGGCGATCTCCAACACGCCCGAGTCCAGGGACAACTCTTTCTTTCGATGTTCGACTCGGACTTAGTTTTGATCCGGCCGAGATCGGGCTAAGAAAGGAAGGGATCGTCAATCTCCCGTTCGGACTCGGCGACGCCGCGGATATCTTCAATCAACATCCGACGCGGCAAACCTGATCCCCTGGAGTTCGACTCGGATACGGCCCAGAGCCGCTCGAGATCGGATCTAGGGAGGTTGGAATTGTAATCACCCCCATCAACTGCTCCGATTTCGACTCGAAGTCGAACTCCGACTCTCAATCGGACTCTGACTCTAAGTCGGATAGCAGTTCGGCAAGCTTCTCTCCGCCACGAGAAATCTTCATGGCATCCAAACGCTCTACTCCTACTCAGGGATCACGCCGACTACGCGAACAGCAAGAGGAGGAGGCCTGCCGACTACGAAAACAACAAGAGAAAGAAGCAAGACGCCAGCGCGCCCACAACAATGATCTGCGTAGAGCCGGGCGGACTGCACAGCGACAAATCCTCCAAACCCGAGTCAGCGACCACGACGTCTTTGTCACACCACAACAGAACCTCGTGGCCGCTGCAACTCTGCTGGACACGCTCCAGTTTGCGCCTGATCACCAGGCCACCCCGACAATCGCAAGGATCAAAGCCATGATCACCGCTGCTGCATGTCAGCAGCACCAACAGTCAGGCGATACCCCCATACCGACCAACCGGTCGACATCCCCAACGGCAGTCGTCCACCTCAAAGCGACACCGAGCGGCCGGCTCTAGTCGGCTGTACACGGAGTCGCGCCAAACGTCACTCGGCAACCCCAACAATGACTGGCGGCTCCGAGGCCAACCACAGCGCGACCTTCAGCAAGACATCAACGCTCGGTACCGCGAACGAGAGGAAGATGAGCAACGCCAACTGGAAGACGAGAACGGGCGCTTCGGCCTCCACCACGAGCGGTTCCGCCGCCGTAGTCGGAGTCGAAGCCCTCACGAAGACGAAGGCATACCAGCTTTCACCCACGAGCTCCAGGACGTCGACTGGCCGTCAGGTTTCAAGCCTACAGGCGTCGAAAAATACGACGGCAAGACCAATCCCGAGTCCTGGCTCACGGTCTACACCCTGGCGATCCGAGCAGCTGGAGGAAATCACAAAGTCATGGCTAACTACCTCCCAGTCGCTTTAGCCGACTCAGCGAGGACATGGCTAACAGGACTTCCCAAGCAATCAATCGGCTCCTGGAGAGAACTCAGGGGACTCTTCATCGCCAACTTCCAGGGAACATACGAGAGGCCATCTTCTGAGTACGACTTATATCAGTTACATCAAAGGAAGAACGAGTCTCTTCGTGACTTCATCAAGAGGTTTTCTGAGAAGAAGAACTCAATCCCTAACGTCAAGGATGAGGTCGTCATCGCCGCCTTTCGAAAAGGAATCAAAGACATCTCGTTCATCGACAAATTCACACGGAAGCCTCCCAACTCTGTCAAGGCTTTATTCGACATGGCAAACAAATACGCCGACTCAGCCCAAGCCGTTGCTGAGGCCCTTGAAGATAAAAAGACATCCTGACAGAAGAAGCGGGAGGGCACCGATGACGCGGTCCCGACTAAAGCTGGGAATCGCAAACGCAAGTCGGACGGCTTCATTGTGGCAGTCGGTCACAACCGTCTTCGACCTTCAACAACTAAAGATTATCAGAACAACAAGTGACATGCTCGAGGGCTCACAAGCTCAAACGCAAGGATGGCATCCCCACTCCAACATACCAAACAGCTAAGTCGCTTTCTGATAAACCTTTCCTCACTTGGCCTCGCCAATGCCGCAGCCGCTTACACCTAATAGGTGTACAAGCTGTACTTTTTTATGTTTTTGCTCTTAAATGGTTGCAAAAGTACTCGAGTAGCAAATTCCGATCCGTGAAACTTTGCTCCATGAAAGACGAACTCAAGTCACCCAAAACGCGTGTCTGGGAAAGAGCCACGAGCCAACTCCCGATGCTAGGGGCCATGACTAGTCGGGCAGAGTGTTTAAACGTAAGGGGTCAACTACTCGAGGAAATTAATATCAAAAAGAGGAAGAACACATATTTACATATATTGTAAAATACATTACATTCGGGTGATTGTTTTCATCATCAGATGCTACTCATCCGATATCTTTATAATGCAGGACCAGCTCCGGATAAGCGTGACAGGAACTCGGGGCTACGAGCCCATCTCCTACGCTCGGGGGCTGGACCTGTTTACCAAGATATACTCGGAACGCTCCATGAGGGCTACTGACCGAGTACTTGCACCAGTCGGGACGTCAACTTCCCCGGCTACGCTCCATGTGAGCTCACAACCGACTTCCGGCACTAGTCGGGGGTCGTATATTACTCGGCTGGGTGAGGTATGCCCCATGAGGGTCGCCAGCCGAATCCTATGCTAATGCAAGGTTCGGGTACCTTATTCGGCTAATATAATCGACCTCCAGCGCCACTCGGGGCTCATGTGCTACTCGGCTAAGTAGGGTACGCCCCATGAGGGCCGCCAGCCGAATCCTATGCTAATGCTAGGTTCGGGTACCTTATTTGGTCACAACTCTGTCAGATCGGGTATGCCCCATGAGGGTCGCCAGCCGAATCCTATGCTAATGCAAGGGTCGGGTACCTTATTTGGCCATAACTCTGTTGGATAGGGTACGCCCCATGAGGGTCACCAGCCGAACTCTCTGCTAATGCAAGGTTCGGGTACCTTGTTCAGCTTTACCCAAGTCAGAGAAGACTTACATCGTCCAAGCACATCCGGGGTTCTCATGCACCGTGTCACACCTAAGGAGGGCAAGCAGATCTTGCAATATACTTACTCAGGCTTATGTGGCAACCAGGTTGCATCCAGAACGTAAGTCGGAAAGGCTTGCGAATAAGGATTTCTCTGGCTAATTGCGGTTACCGACACCAAAAAACTCATTCTGACATGCGAAGGATGCCACTTCTATAGAGCTACACTGGATAGGTCGGTTTAGGCCAGCTTATTTGGTAACAGCCACCAAGATATGAGTTCCTACAGTAGCATGCTCCATGTGGGCCGCCCGCAGGCTGAGTTGAAATTATAGCGCTGGTGCTACCAATAGGAACCGATGAGGTAAACAGATATGCTTCATGAGAGCCTTATTGCTAAACATATATGTTTGGGTATCTGTTTTATCTACCAGGTCTCGAGGATATATCCTTATAAGGATCACAAGCTGGTCTTCATTAAAATTGGGGATGCAGGTATCTTTCTCGAGTACACCTGACCACGCCATGGATTTATTTTCATAAAGTGGTACTCGGCCTACATGCTTGGCCTTTAGTTGCCATGAGCAACATTATTCCAGCCGACATGACGCTGAAGAGTCTAACTTTCGAGTAGTGCACTACTCGGGGGAGACTATAAATATTCTTTCCCGCTGACATGATGTGGAGGAGTCTAACTTCTGGGTGGGACGCCACTCGGGAAAGACTATAAACCTCTTTTCCAGCTGATATGAAGCTGAAGAGTCCTATATACGAGTAGTATCCTACTCGGCAAGACTATAAACACATATTCCGACTGACATGAAGTCGAAGAGTCCTATATACGAGTAGTATCCTACATGGCAAGACTATAAATCACATTCTGGTTGACATGATACCGAATAGTCTCATATACCAGTAGTATACTACTCGGGAAAGACTACAAGGTTAAAGATCTTTGACTTTATGTTTAATTGTTTTCACAATTAAGCACAAAGTCGGGGGCTACACCTAATAGGTGCACCTATTTGGCGCATACTATTCATACATCTACACGAAGCCCTTCATAGCCTCGCTGCCAGCTGACATGAAGCAGGACTCGGGAAGAAAACTTACTCGGACAAAGAGTACTCGGGAGCATCGCACTCGGGCAGACTTCACCATGGAGGATGAGCACTTGGCGTCAGCTGTGACTCAACTATGAAGGTCTCAGGGGCTACTGTGGAGGCCATGGGCCCCGGGTACCTCACCACCAGCATATGGGCCACTCGGATAGAGGATGGGCCGAATCAAGTAATTAGAGATAAGATAGCACTCGGCAGGCTTTATCTTGTATAATAAGGAAAACACAGTCCTAGTCGGACAAGTTTCTATCTCTAAGAAGGATATCCCTTGGCCGTATCCGGCTGGGATCCTTATCATGTACCCCTGTCCCCTAGTATATAAAGGGAGGCAGGGCGCCCCTCAGAGGGGGACGAGCTCATAGAAGCATACGGCTAGACGGTTCATCAGAATCGCCAACATAATTCCTCAAAGGAATACATATAAACTGGATGTAGGGTATTACCTCACATCGAGGGCCTGAACCAATATAAAATCTCCCTGTGTTCCTTTGCAATCCACCGAGTTTCCATCCACCGAGTAGCCCGATATATTTATTGCTGGTGTAAAACATCGACAACACTATTCATTCACCAACATGAAGCTCTTCATAGCCTCGTTGCCAGCTGACATGAAGCAGGACTTGGGAGGTAGAAGCACTCGAACAAAGAGTACTCGGGAGCAATGCACTCGGGCAATCTTCACCGTGGAGGACGAGCACTCGGCATCAGCTATGACTCAACTATGAAGGTCTCAGGGGCTATTGTGGAGGCCATGGGCCCCGGGTACTTCACCACCAGCATATGGGCCACTCGGATAGAGGATGGGCCGAATCATGTAGTTAGAGATAAGATAGCACCCGGCAGATTTTGCCTTGTACAATAAGGAAAATATAGTCTTAGTCGGATAAGTTTCTATCTCTAAGAGAAAATCCCTTGGCCGTATCCGGCTAGGATCCTTATCATGTACCCCTGTCCCGCAGTATATAAGGGGAGAAAGGGCGCCCCTCAAGGAGCAGGAGATCACGAAATCATTGATCGACCCAACTCCTCAGAGGAATAACACCACAACTAGACGTAGGGTATTACCTCACATCGAGGGCCTGAACCAGTATAAAATCTTCTTTGTGTTCCTCTGCAATCCATTGAGTTTCCTCTCGCCGAGTAGCCCTATAGTTGTATTGCCGGTGTGAAACATCGACAGGTAGTGTCTTGAAGTTTGACTCGTTACGCAGGAAGTGGGTTGATATTGATCTCAAGGAGACCGCTCCGGCCACTCCCGTTGTAGAGCCAGCCCCAGCCGAGCCAGCGCCAGCGAACATACCTGCTGAGCCGGCGACGGTCCCAGTTGCTGAAACTGAGACGGTCCCAACTGCAGGGCCGCCGACACCGGCCGACCAAGGGGTGACCATTGAAGCTGCTGCTCCAGCCCCTGAGCCAGCCCCTGAGGCCCCGGAGGCTGCCGAGTTGGGGGCCAGGACCCCGTTGCCATCCATGTCGTAGTCGTCGTCATCGTCGCCGCTATCTTCTCCTCCGGACAGACCAGACCTCCCTAGGCTCGAAGCTCCACCCCGCAAGTTCCCGCGGACATTCCACTGGACGGCGCCCGACGGAACCGCGAGGAGTTACAAGCATGATGAGGTTGCGGCAGAAAAGGAGCGTGAAGACTTGCTTCGTGCCACAATCGTCGTGTCCCGGGGGATTCAGGTATGATTTCCGTTGTATTGGAATCTTGGTAGTCTTCCTCGCACGAGTGTTCTGACGCTTGACTCTGCTTTGACTTGTTTCTCCCCGAGCAGAAGCTTGTTGATCACTCGGAGAAGATGCACGAGGTCCTGACCCGGGTTGCCCCCCAGCTCCAAGAATTGGACCAGCTCTGGGCCCTAAAGACCGTATTGGAGGAGCGCCATCAAGGGAGGGAAACTTGGCTGAAGGACGCCGTCACCCAGCTCAGGGACGAGAATTGGGACCAAGCCAAGAAGATGAGAGGTAAGCCTTCAGAATACCTCTTCTTGACCAAATCCTTAGTATATTTCTCTAGCCGTGTTGTTCCCGACTGCCCAGTTGTGTCTTGACTGCAACGTTGAGTTCTTGACTAATCTGTCGTGCAGCCCTCGAAGCCGAGCTGAAGACCCGAATAGAGGGAGAAATCCAGCTGAAGAAGGCCGAGAGAGCCAAGGCTAGGCTTGAAAAAAACAAAGCCGACCTGACAAGGGCCAATGCCGAACTTGAGCAAGAGAAGGCCGAGTTGAAGAAGGCCAACGCCAAGCTCGAGAAGGAAAAAGTTGAACTGGAGAAGGCCATAGCCAAGTGGGAGGCCAACTACAAAAGTAAGTCTCTGCCCTGACATTGATCTTAACCAATCCATTAATTACCTCATCTGCAGTTTTGCTTGATAAGTTTGCTTGTCGGTGAACCCGGGTAGCTCCTAGAGCCAATGCCCAAATCCAGTTTCAGGCTTTCGCAGAGGAAATAAAGGTTGTCAAGGAGTCACGGGAGATCCTTGCCGACTCTGTGAAAGGGCTCCTTGACGTGATGGATCCTCGCTATGTGGGAACTAGCTCCAACACGGTGTCTCAGGTGCAGGCGCGCCTTAACGACGCACCAAGTATGTAACACCCCACAAAAAAACTTGCCTAAAAAGCAACCAAAAAGGATGGCGAGGAGGCTATCCAACATAAAAAAAAATTTGGCAGCATGACCTCTATAACGGAGCAATGCGGAAGCAACAACATAAGGAGAGATAAAACTAAGTACCGCAACAAAATAAAGCATCCTAATGAGCAGCTTAGAATTAAACAAAGTCTGACAAGAACAACCTAACAACAACCACAAGGTCTAAGTTAAGGTTATCTGAAGAACAAAGGCTCCAAGTTCTGGTACTATTATTATTATTACACAAGATTCACACTAATAGATGACGTGAATGAGTAGTGTGTGCTGCTACTTTCCCACTCTTCAAGCAAAAGCCACTTGAGTACCTGGGGAGATAGAAAAGGGGGGGTGAGATATGAAATCTCAGCAAGTAAACTACTTTATCAAGCTATTGAAACTGCAAGATTAGTAAGCATTGATTTAATCTTCAATTATATGATAACCAAACATCAAGCAATGAGATACCTCCAACAAGCGAAACAACCGCATATAAGATAAGGATTGGTCACCACCAAAACTAGGGAGAGGCATAGCCTCCCACAAACTCTCCCAAAACCTTAAACCAAGGCATGTATGTCATGGTCCAGAAATTTAAAATGCATATGCAATGCAAATGCCATGTCTCCTGCCTCCATACCCAACAAAGTATGAAGCCGCATCGTTATGCCCAATAAACGATGCTGTACCGGTACGGTCGCGGCTACAAGCGGCGACATAACTCCATATGCCCATGAATGACTGAGATGCAATGCAAATGCCTTATAAAAGAAGGATAACTGCATATAACATCATGAACACCTCTCAATACAACCAACACGACTCATTCCACCATACCGACCAGAGCATCATCAAACCATAAACATAGGAGCATAAATATCACCATAGAAAAACATAGAGCATATGTCAAAATGATTATAACGTGGTTTGAGTGGCCACATTATAGCAAACATATTTCTGAAATTTTAAGGTAGAGGTAAAATAAATAGCAAGTTAAAGCTTGTAGCAAACCATCGCCACGTTTACTTGCCTCCAATGAAGGGTTGACCTCTCTAGGTGCGATCTAGAGCAATACCACCTACTTTAACAATATATGATAAGAAAAAAAACTCATGCTAACAAGTAGCTACAAAAATTAAAGCGCTCCTACGCCCCAACCCGACATCTGAGCAAAACAATTGCAGCAGTGCTGCTTCACTTCCTTGCATCTTTCAAATAATACAGGGTATGATGGCAAAAAAAGCACTTTTAGAATCTACACAACAAGGTCTACAACTTTGCTGTAGAGCTTTTATTTTAATCATGTCTCTAAGATGGCCTAAACTGCCATTAAAAACAGACAACAGAATCTGCTCAAGAATTAAGTCAGCAAGCTTCACATTTTTATAACTCCAGATCCTTATGTCCAAAAATCATAAAATTTAATCAGAGAATAGAGAATTCCATAATATACAACGTTGGTAATGCACCCTTGCAGAAAGAGTTATTTAGATAGCCTAAAGCATGCTTAAACCTTAACTCGAAAACCTGCTAAGGAAACAGTACAGCTGACAATAAAATTCCATAACTAGAGTTCCCTTCACCCAAAAATCATGATATTTACCAATCTAGAAACATAATGGAAAGTACTACAAGGCTCTCATACATGGAAAGGCTAAAAACACTGATAAGAGTCTCGAAATCCTCCTAGATCCAGTTCTGTCCAGAACTTCATCAGAACAAGACAGCCAACATAAGAAAATCATAACTCTCAAACCGCCTGGGCTAAAATCACGAAATTTCACAGACACATAGATCTGAAGGTCCTCTGCAACTTTGTAGTTCACCAAAACATTTAGTTCAGCCTCTAAGTGACCCAAAACGCTCCCCCAAGAAAAACTGCAGAAAATGCTAACCTGAAAAACGAGGGGAAACTCCCAAATAGCCTTACTCCCCACTAATCCATTCATTCCCAAGGTAAAACTCCATTGTATTCATCCAAGTTGTGCTGGAGAAGATTAAACCTGGCTCATCTTGGTTACCCCCAAACCCTAGGGCAGCAGCAAGAGACGGGGAAGGACGGATTTACACCGAAGATGCACCTTTTCTTGCTCCTCTTGTCAAGCTCGATCCATTTTGCTAGTTTCCCCCAAGGATTTGGTCCTGTAGGGAGGGGATTGAGGGCTTGACAGCCATGGAAGAGAGAGGGAGAGGCAAAAACGTAAGAGGGAGAGGCAGGGAACGTGAGAGGGAGAGGCAAAAGAGCATTGGTGGAGGAGGAGCACTTGAGAGAGGGGTGTGGGCTGGTTGGATGAGCCGGACCTGCCCATGGCCGGCCCAGGAAGCTCCCTTCTTTTTTGTTTCTTTTCTTTTTTTCCACGTGTTACAGAGTATCCTAAAGAGGTACTCGGATGAGCGTACCGTTGTCGGCGTGGCCCAAACCCTGGCGATGACCAAGTCCATGTACCCTAGGGCAGACATTGAAGCCATTGGGGAGGGATTCGCCGAGGAGACGACACCTGAGGAGGTGCTGAAGCTGATAGCTGAGGTGAGGCTGACTGCAGAGATGATCACTCGAGACCTGGGTATGTAAGAACAGTATATCATGCAGTCGGTGTATTGTGGATTTTTGTAAAGACATGTGTAAATATATGTGCAATGCCGCCAAGCTCTGAATTGTTACTCAGTTGTCATTAATTTTACCCGACTATATAGTCTACGCCGAGTTAGTTTATAGGAACTTAATAAAATCGTTCACCGCAAAAAGCTGTACTCGGGCCAACATGACAAAGTCGTTGCAAAACTTCATAACTTAAGTAAAACAGGCTCGTATATTATTGACAAAGCACATATAATACATGCAGCCCCCGACTCACTACTCGGTTGAAACAAGCGGCGTAGTGAGTCAGAGAAAAACTGTACACATGGGAAAGTATAAAACTCAGGTATAGAAAGGACGTAGCTGTTCTATATTCCATGAGTTGCTGATGAGGGCACCGTCTTCGGTCTTCAGTCGGTAGGCGCCTGGCTGAGTAACCTTTGTGATAATGAACGGCCCTTCCCATATTGGGGATAGTTTATGCCTGTCTTTGGTGGTTTGTATTTTTCTCAAGACGAGATCTCCAACCAAAAAGGCGCGGCCACGGACATTGTGATTGTGATAATGACACAGGCCTTGAAGATACCTTGCCGACTGGATTGTTGCGATATCCCTCGCTTCTTCCAACTGATCTAGTTTGACCAATCGGGTATTGTTGGAGATGTCTTCTGAGTAAGCCCAAACTCTTGGAGAGCCCAACTCTAACTCGGTTGGTAGCAGAGCCTCAGCACCATAAACCAGAAAGAAAGGGGATTGCCCAGTTGCCCGACTAACCGTGGTTCTTAGTGACCAAAGTACAGATGGGAGTTCTTGTACCCACCGGCCCGCGTATGGTTGTAGTCGGTCAAATATCTTGGCCTTGATACCTTGTAAGACCATACCATTGGCTCGTTCAACCTGCCCATTGCTCCGCCGGTATGCCACAGACGCATAGCAAATCTTGATGCCGAAGTCGTCACAGAAATCTTGAAACACGCCACCCGTGAACTGAGTACCGTTGTCAGTGATGATGCGGTTGGGGACCCCGAATCGGTATAATATACTCATGATTAAGTCCTTTGCTTGTGCCGCTGTTATGGTTGCAACGGGTTTGGTCTCAATCCACATGGTGAATTTGTCCACTGCGACGAACAAGTGTGTGAACCCTCCTAGCGCTTTCTTGAAGGGCCCAACCATGTCAAGCCCCCATACTGCAAAGGGCCAAGAGATTGGGATTGTTTGGAGTTCTTGGGCTAGGAGATTGGTTTATCTTGCGTAGAACTGGCAACCCTCGCATGTGCGAACAATGTCTTTGGCATCTGTTACTGCTGTTGGCCAGAAAAATCCCTACCGGTAAGCCTTTCCGACTAACATCCTAGATGCAGCATGGTTGCCACATATGCCCAAGTGGATCGACTGCAGAATCTACTTGCCCTCCTTGGTGGTGACGTAGCGCATGAGGACACCGGATGCACTTCTTCGGTACAGGTCTTCTCCAACAACTAGGAAACTCTTGCTTCGACGTTTGATTTGTTCAGCTTGACAGCAATCTTCTGGGGGTTCATCATCCAGGAGGAATTTGAGAGCAGGACTCCGCTAGTCTTGACATATGTTCAGTACCTCGTCTGTTGCCGGGGTGGGTTCGCCTCCCGACTGCTCTGGCACTGGTTTCTTCTTGACTGATGGCACCATAAGTTACTCGACAAAGATCCCTGTCGGGACTGCCTCTCACTTTGATCCCATGTTTGCCAATTCATCTGTAGCGTCCTTGTATTGTCTAGGACATGTGTTATCTCCAGCCCGTCGAACTTGTTCTCCAGCTTGTGGACTTCCTGACAGTATGGCGCCATGGTGTCGTCGAGACATGTCTAGTCTTTTGTGACTTGGTTTACCACGAGTTGAGAGTCTCCACGCACAACCAGTCGACGAATGCCGAGTGATATAGCGATGCGGAGCCCATGGATGAGTGCCTCGTACTCGGCGACGTTGTGGGAAGCCGGGAAGTGGATTTGTAGTACGTACTTGAGTTTTTCGCCAGTGGGGGACGTCAATACAATGCCAGCCCTGGCGCCGCCGATCTATAGAGAACCGTCGAAGTACATTGTCCTGTAGTCTAGCTTCGCTGTTGATGTAGGCATTTGGACTTCTGTCCACTCGGCCAAGAAATTGGCTAGAGCTTGTGATTTGATTGCTGTCCGTGGCTGAAAGGTGATGTCGAACGCCATTAACTCGAGCACCCATTTAGTGATTCGGCCGGTGGCCTCGCGATTATGCAGGACGTCCCCGAGTGGATACGATGTGACCATCGTGACTTGATGTGCTTGAAAATAATGCATCAGCTTTTGGACAGTGATGAGTAGGCCGTATAGCAACTTCTGGACCTGCGGATATCTCATCTTCGAGTCGGCAAGGACCTCGCTGATAAAGTAGACTGGTCGTTGAACTTTTTGGATGTTACTCGGTTTGGATCGCTCAACCACCAGCATTGTGCTGACTAGCTGAGTAGTTGCCGCCAGATATAGCATTAGTGGTTCTTGGGGCATAGGTGATGCCAACACGGGAGGTGATGTGAGAAATTGCTTGAAGGCTTCGAAGGCTTGCTGGGGCTTCGGAGGTCCATTGGAAATTGTCTTCTTTCTTCAATAGCTTGAAGAAGGGCATGCCCCATACGCCTAGTCGGGAAATAAATCGGCTGAGTGCCGCCATGCAGCCTGTCAGCTTCTGGACGTCCTTCTGGATAGTCGGGGCTGTCATATTCATCATTGCGTTGACTTTCTCCAGGTTGGCCTTGATGCGAGACAATGAAGCCGAGTAACTTGCCAGATGGCACACCGAAGGTGCACTTTTCCGGGTTCAACTTAATCTTGAATCTTCAAAGATTTTGGAAGGTTTCTTCCAGATCAGTGATGAGGTCTTGTTTGGACTTGGTCTTGATCACCCCGTCATCGACGTAGGCTTCCACGTTGCGTCCGATCTGAGTGTGTAGACATCGCTGAATTGCGCGTTGATACATTGTTCCAGCGTTTTTCAAATCGAACGGCATAGTGATATAGCAGTACGCTCCAAACGGCGTGATGAAAGACGTCTTTAAGCAGTCCTCCTCCTTCAAGCTGTTTTGATGATATCCCGAGTAACAATCGAGAAAGCTGAGAAGTTCGCACTCCGCAGTCGAATCCACCACCTGATCTATTTTGGGTAGACCGAATGGGTCCTTGGGGCACCCCTTGTTGAGATCGGTGTAGTCGACGCACATGTGCCATTTATCATTTTTCTTCCGGACCAGGACTGGGTTTGCCAGCCAATCCGGGTGATAGACCTCTTTGATGAACCCGGCTGCGAGAATCTTAATTATCTCCTACCGAATAGCATCTTTGCAATCTTGGGCGAACCATCGTGGCTGTTGCTTGACTGGCCTGGCGTCTATCTTGACATTGAGGGCGTGCTCGATCACCTCCCTTGGTACACCCGGCATGTCGGACGGTTTCCACGCAAAGATATCCTTGTTGGCTTGGAGGAAGGTGACGAGCGCGTCTTCTTATTTGGGGTCGAGTCCGGTCCCGACTAGAGCAGTCTTGGAGGGGTTAGTAGGGTCCAGGGGATCTTCTTCGTGTCAGAGTCCGCTGAAATTCCCGACTTCGCTGCTTTTTTCGCTGGAACTTGGTCATCCCCAACTTCAGTTGCGATGGCTTGCCGAATGCTGTTGCGTCCGACTCTCGCCTCTTGTGATTGAGCCAGCTCGTAGCTCTCCTTGTTGCAGGT
The DNA here is from genome assembly GCA_003991445.1 of Oryza meyeriana var. granulata. Lineage (NCBI taxonomy): Eukaryota > Viridiplantae > Streptophyta > Magnoliopsida > Poales > Poaceae > Oryza > Oryza meyeriana. Next base: position 127,389 of record RYFJ01001705.1, on the reverse strand, counting down.
GAAGGCTTGCTTGACGTCGCTGTGGTAGGAGAGGACTCCTGCTGGCCCAGGCATCTTGAGCACCATGTATGTATAGTGCGGTACCACCATGAATTTGGCGAGCGCCGGTCGTCCGAGTATCACGTGGTACCAGTCTTGAAGTCGGCGACCTCGAAGCAGACGTTTTCTGTGCGGAAGTTATCCCGCGTGCCAAAGGTGACCGGCAAGGTTATCTGCCCGAGTGGAGTTGAAGATAGGCCGGGAATTATCCCGTGGAAAGGCGCCGTACTCAGCAGCAGATCTGAACAAGGGATCTTCATCTCATCCATGGTCATGGTGAAGAGGATGTTAAGTGCGCTACCTCCGTCTATGAGGGCCTTCTTCAGCTTGATGTTCTTGACGACCGGGTCCAGGATGAGTGGGTAGCGTCCCGGGTGTGAGACCGATCGGGGTGATCCGCGCGGTCGAAGGTGATGGGTGTTTCTGACCAACATAGATATTGGGGGACGTCTGCTATAGAGACCGCATTGACGTCGCATTCTGTTAGCTTTTGCTTGTGCTTAGACTCGTATGCAGATGGCCCTCCGAAGATGTGGTTGAGCTCAGCTTGGGGATCTTGGAAATCGTCAGCCGGGCCTTGATCTGGCTTATCTTTGTCCTTATCGGCGCCAGATGATGAAGCCTGTTCGGAAGCAAACTTCTTGAGCATGAAGCAGTCTTTGGCCACGTGCTTGCCTTTGGGGTGGAAGGGGCATGGCCCGTTCATGACCTTCTGGTAGTCGTTGTTCCGTTGGGGCCGCGACCGAGTTCGCTCCATGTTGGCCACCTCATTGTCCGACTTCTGCTTGCGGTTTCCGGTCTTGTTTTCCGATGGCTCATTGTCGGCTTTCGCCTTCTGTTCCTTCTGTCGTGACTCTTTCTTCTCATCGAGGGCCTCTGCGACTGCTTCGGCCGAGTCGGCGTATTTTTTTGCCATATCGAAGAGAGCTTGGACAGAGGCTGGTGGCTTCCAAGTGAACTTCGCGATGAATGGGGCATCCTTTTCCCCCTTGTGGAAGGCGGCGATGACAGCGTTGTACTTGATCATTGGGATCTGGTTGCGCTTCTCGGAGAACCTCTTGATAAATTCTCGCAGAGACTCATTCTTCTTCTGGTGCAGCTGATATAGATCATGCTCGGAAGACGGCCTCTCGTAGGTCCCTTGAAAGTTAGCGATGAACCGCTCCCTGAGTTCTCCCCAGGAACCGATCGACCGCCTCAGGAGCCCTGTTAGCCATGTCCTCGCTGAGTCGGCCAGGGCGACCGGGAGGTAGTTAGCCATGGCTTTATGGTCACCCTCGGTAGCTCGAATTGCTAGGGTGTATAAGGTGAGGTAGGACTCGGGGTTGGTTTTACCGTCGTATTTCTTGATCCCCTAGGCTTGAAGCCCGACGGCCAGTCGACGTCTTGTAGCTCGTGGGTGAAAGCTGGAACACCTTCATCTTCGTGAGGGCTCCGGCTCCGACCGCGGTGGTTAAACTGCTCATGGTGAAGACCGAAACGCTCATTCTTGTCCTCCAGTCGGCGGCGCTCGTCTTCTTCACGTTGACAGCGCCGGGCATTGATGTCATATTGGAGGTCGCGTTGTAGACAAACTCAGAGGTCTTCGTTGAACCGGCGATCATACTGGTGACGCCGCCTATTGTTGTTGTTAGTGTCACTGAGTGATGTTTGCCACGATTCCTCGTGTGGCCGACTAGAGCCAGTTGCCCGGCGTCATGCTGACGTAGATGAGCCTGCCACCGGAGAACCCGATTGGTTGGTCGGTACAAGTGTGTCGCCCGACTGCTGTTGCTGCTGACAGGCAGTAGCTGTAATCATCGCCTTGATCTTGGCGATAGTTGGGGTGGCCTGGTGATTAGGCCCGAGCTGGAGCGTGTCCAGCAGGGATGCGGCGGCCACGACGTTCTGTTGTGGCGTGACGAAGACGTCGTGGTCGCTAACTTTTGTCTGGAGGATCTATTGCTGAGTGGTTCACCCAGCCTTGTGTAGCCTGTCGTTGTGAGCCTCGCGGTCGGCTTCCTCCTATTGTCGTAGTCGGCGCGCCTGCTCTTGTTGCTCCTCTTGTAGTCGGCGTACCTCTGATGGAGGGGTCGAAGCCATGAAGATCTCGCGGGAGATAAGGAGACTTGCCAGACTGGAGTCCGAACTGGTGTTCGAACCGTTGTCCGACCTAGAGCCGGAGTCTGACTAGTTCATCAGAGTAAGAACGACTCTGACCTCCCTAGATGCAATCTGAAACGGCGCTTGGCCATGTCCAAACTGAATTGCAGGGGATCGGGTCTGCTGCGTAAGATGTAGATCCGCGGCGTTGCCGAGCCTGTGTAGGAAATTGACGATCTCTCCCCTTCCAAGCCCAACCTAGGCCGGCTCAAGGCCTAGCGCGAGCCGGACACTGAAGGAGAGAGTTGTCCCAAGGCTTGACGAAGTAGAAGATTGCTGCGTCAGATTGATGATGGTGGTTGCAGCGTCTTGTGGGCCGACTGGCGCGGAGTCGGCTAGTTCCTCGGCCGGTTGGATTAGATTTGCATCGTCCAAGGTGAGATTGCCGATCTGGTCAGCAATGAAGTCGAGGCTTCCGAAAGTTATGTGTCTCCGGGGGAGAATTTGTCGCCGTCGACTCCTGTTGCTGGATCCATCGAAGTTGTTGATGTAGATCTCGTCGGCAATATGATTATAGGGCTACTCGTCGGATCGAAACTCGGTGGACTGCAAAGGAACACGGGAGATTTATACTGGTTCAGGCCCTCGATGTGAGGTAATACCCTATGTCCAGTTGTGGTGTTATTCCTTTGAGGATGTATGTTTGCTTCTACGAGCTCATGTGTTGTTCTGCCCTCGGGGGCACCCTGCCTCCCCTTATATACCGAAGGACAGGGGTACAAGGTAGGAGTCCTAGCCAGATTATAGCCAAGGGATCTCCTCTTAGAGATATAACCTACCCGACTAGGACTGTATATTCCTTATCGTACAAGGCAAAGTCTGCCGGGTTCTATCATATCTCTAACTACAAGGCTAGGCCCATCCTCTATCCGAGTGGCCCATACGCTTTTCATGAGGTACCCAGGGCCCATGGCCTCCACAAGCATGCTACTGTAGAAACTCATATCTTGGTGGCCCAGTACCGACTGTGTAAGCTCAAGCCCACGAATCGGAAACGGTTCTATAAAAGGCGGGGAGAGAGAGAAAATATTCCTTCATCTTCTCCAATCCACCAATCGTTTCGTCTTCCAATCTCCGCACCAAAATTTCGCCTCCCACTTTGCTAGGGTTCGCCATTACTTGCTCTTCCCCATTGAAACTCGGGCGATTCCGCTCCTCCTCATCCATTCCAAACTTCTAGCAACATTTCCCCCAAATCTTCTCGTCCTCAACCATACCGAGGGCCTCAGATTTTGTGGATGCGTCAGATGAGGTCTGGCCGACTTCGGATTGTGCGTCGGCTAAACTGAAGCTTCTGGAGAAGCAATTGAGATTGCAAAGCCGTGATGTCATCAACTGGTGTCCAACTGAAGGTGAATTGGTTCCGGAGCCCTAGGCCGGTGAGACTGTTGTTTTCGCCTCTTTTTTCCACCGGGGCCTTTCTCTTCCATCTTCTGAGTTCTTCGGCTAGCTTCTTGCTTTTTATGAACTTGAGTTGGTGAATCTGAATCCCAACTCAATCTTGCAAATTTCTATTTTTGTGACTCTTTGTGAGTGCTTCTTGGGTGTGGAACCCCATTTGAATCTATTTAGACATTTGTTCCACATCAAACCCCAACCCTCCAAGAGCAAGGTCCAAGTGATTGGGGGGGCCGGTATCCAGCTCAGGAGCGAGATGAAGAGGGTTTATTTCAATATTCCCCTGAAATCTTCTCTCAAAGGCTGGCATAAGGAATGGTTTTACTGTTCTGATCTTGAACCAAGCCTTCCCACTTTCATGGGTTTGCCCCCAGTGGTTGTAGCCAAGTGGTCGTCTGTGCCCACCTTTGAAGAAATGGGCCAAGTTCACATTCTGATTGAAAAGATCCACAAGCTAAAGAGCGCCGAGCTGACTGGTCCATGGGTGGCCAAACGATTCCTGACTCGGTGCATCAGGCCGCTAAAGTTGAGGTGTCACTTCTGCTAGGACAACAAGGGCAGAGGTGATCCTAGCCGAGAATATCCTAACTTGATGGACAAGTACAAGGTGACCAACATCCTGCTGGATTTCTTTGCCAGCGGGGTGGTCGAAACTGAAGACATAGATCGGTTTGTGGTGGCTTATAGCCTGAAGAGGCCGCGTTGAAAGGTAACTCTTGCTGATGTTATCTTGTAGTTCATCTGTGATAAGTTCTTGTAGATATATGACCAGGTTAGCTCCAGAATGTGTAACATGTTGAACTACTTGCAGTCATGTGAGGAGTTCGATGACGACTCCCAAACTTTATTGGCCATGAAGTCAAAGAACAAGACGCCGTTAAGTCCTTCTACTGCCTAGCTCGACTCCAAGAGAGCGGGAAAGAGACCTATTGAAGATCAGGGCAAGAAGAAGATTATCAGGCCGAGTGCTGCAAGTGGGAGTATGAAGATATGGGACACTGCCTATAACATACCCAATCTAGTAGAGGTAACTATTTAAGTTTCCTAGAACCATCTTTGTTCGCTAATTAAAATTTTTGAATCATCTTGTCATATAACTCAAAATTCGATTTAATTAAAACCTAATCGGCAAAATTAGACCAATTCCTAAAAGTGCAACAAACCTCACAGAAACATATGTGGAAAATAATTTATTCAAATGCTAGATTATTTATCATGAATTAATCTAATTTTTCTGGAATTTTATTTATTAGTTTAGACCCCTTAAAAATTTCAACAAATTTCAGCCAGGATCCTTTTCTTTGATTTTTTGTGAGCAAACCATTTTGAATTTTTGTGTGAAACTTTCAAAAATGGAACCTAGGTAGTCTGGGCTAGCTACACAAAAATCACCATATTTTTAACACCAGTTTTGCTTACTCAAATTGATTTTTAAAGTGAAGGGGGAAAATAAACCTGAAAATCCAGAAAAATCCCTCAAAATCAGAGTTCACCAACTTTCCTACCCATCTCCTTCTCGTATCCATAGGCCTCCACGGCAGGGACCCACCTGGCAGTGACCTGGACTTGCCCAGCTCCCTGTCCAGCCAGCCATTGAGGAGGGACACGTCCTAGGCGGTCTTAGGACGCAGCCGACGCGTGTATCGTCGTGGCTTGCGTGGAATTCCTCCTCTCGCTCTCTAACTCCTCCAGCTAGCTAGCCTAACCTCACACCTCCACCATAGAGCTGAGAAACCGAGGGAGAGCTCCTCTGGCTCTCTTTTTCTCCTCTTCTTTGCTGCCGGCCATGGAGAAGAAGACGTCGTCGCCACATAGTTCTCCGGCGATCTTCCCGTCTCTTCCACGTTCCAAGCTCCCCTCCGCACGCCGTAGCTCCTGACCTGATCTTGTCTCCTATCTCGCAGCCAATCCCCAAGAATGCGAGATTTGCCATTGCTGTTTGTGGCTGTGCTCCAGCGCCGCCGCCGGCGTCGACTCGCCGTTTCGGCCGGCACAGTAAGTCTTCACCCGAACCATTGCGCCATCACCGTCGTGCCGGTGTTCCAACCACCTCGGAGCTTCCCTGGCGGAGCAGCTACGCCAGCAACACCGCCTCAGCCCCAGCAGCCAAAAGCCGCAAGAATCTCTAGAAACCGAGCCCCGAGCGAGGAGATCGGCCATCGTCTTCTCCAACTCTGGTCAAGCTCCGCCGCGCGCGTTTCGCCTCAACCGGTGAGCCGTTCGTCGATTCCTTGTGCTGGTAGCATCCTAGGGTGATACTTAACCTCGTGCATGTGTTGTCTCCCCCGTGCATGCAGCAAATCGAGTCAGTCACGGTGAAGCCGAAGCTTGGCCACGCCACTGGACCAACCCTTTGCCGCCCGAGCTACCCCGACATCGCTGGCCTCGGAGACAAGCACGGTGAGCTTCCTGAGAACCCACTGATGCTTCCGCATGCCTCTCCCTAACGAAACCATAGCTGCAAGGCCACATGCACACATACCCGAGAACAGCTGCCGCTCGAGCTCGCCTCCGGCGATGCTCCGGCCACGGCCGGCTGAGCCCCGACCACCTTTGAGTTTGCCTGGATCTCCTCTCTCCATTTCTGTTAACCCCCAGACGAATCCCACCGCCATTCACCGTCGGCGCCGGCGAACAGAGCCAGCGGCCCAGCCAGCCTGCGCCTCCCCTGCTCTGTTAGACTGACGTGTGGGCAGGGCTGGGGAGAAATAAGAAAAGAAAAGAAAAGATGAACTGAAATATTTTACAACAGAAAAATGGCCAAACTTTGAAAATCCATAACTATTTCATTTTAACTCCTTTTTGAATGAAACAAATTTTGTTAGATTCATCAAAGCCTGTAATTTATTTCTGTAAAATAAAAAGTAGTAGACACAGTAGAGAAAATGATCCCTAAAATTCATATTACTAATTTATATGTTATTTATTGCTTAAGTTATATTCAAGCTTGTTAAGCTTATTCCAATTTCAAATATTCTCAAACCCAGAATCAGTAGGCTCTTCTTGGCATGTTTGTCACTTCTATAATGTACCTCATAACACTTTCATTTATATTCTATACACTAAATGTATTTCTATAATCATTTATGTATAGAGACTTCAAAAATCTTTAATAAAATGGTTATAAATCCAAATTGAGTAAACTCAATTTTGTTAGAACTAGTAGGTTATTCTCTGTTACAAAAATTCATGCCCTCTTGATATCTTAATAGAAATGTTAGTCAAATATAACAACTTAAGGTTACAATACAAATAATTACAAAACTGCTATTTTCAGCCTTCCTATCTTATTATTTTTGTAACTCTTAAACCGTAAAAGATTTTGAAATGGTTCTTTCACTAAAATTCACTTTAAAATGTTAAAATACCACTGTATTTATCTCATAATTAATTGATCAATTTGCATAGACATATTTAATTTATTCTTATTTGCATATTCTCTTTTTATCGGTAGTTCAGACAATTCGGAGTACGTGGGGCAAGAACCTGAGGTTGAGTGTGACTTCATGCAGCAGCAAGGCAAGCATCTAAGCATATTGAGCCTATGTCTTCAATAAATTCATTTGTTTGCGAAAACAATATCTATATGCATGTTTCAATCCATTTAAAATGGGAAAACGGGTAGAGTCAATATTGCCCAATTGTATGCATTTCCATTCCTTAGTTGTTGATTCCAGGTTTTACCTTGTCACCCCTGGTTAAGGACTTCGGGATACATTTATTTTATCGAATGCTTAGCCATGCTTACTTCTAGACTTAGAAAAAATCCGATAGATGGAGCTATCGGTTCAAAACTAGTTTAATACGAATGGATGGGTTAAAATCTAAAAAGAATAACTTCTAATTATAATTGAGAATATTTTTGACTTGGACGGATGATAGGGCGAGGACGGGATGGTGTTTCCCTGATGCATGTAGCTCTGTCTGGGTCGTTAAGGACCGAACATGTTGATGTCTATTCAAGCACCCTACGTACTTCCACACGCTAGGAATGGGACGGCTTAACTTAGTAGCATGGGAGGCTGTGGCCATCTACGCTCGTCCGTCAGTCGTGAGGATGGTCTTTCCTTTGGAGGGCCTCGTGCGCGCTTGGTTTTGGCCGGAGGTGTCTCCCGCGACGGTGAGCCCGCCTTAGTCACCTGTGTGTGTGGCTAAGTCGTCGGGGGCCTAGACATGGTTTAGGTGGTTGGAGCTAAGCGTGGGAAATGTTTTGTTGTGACCTCTAGTCCGCACTCAATGTATAGAGTGTGGGTACCGACGGGTACGGATCAAACTAGAGTGTAGCCGTTTGGCTTCTATCACATCGTGTGGGTAAAGATGTACACCTCTGATCAGAGTATGAACTATTCGAATAGCCGTGTCCACGGTTACAGGACGACTGCTTGATGTGTTAGTCAGTCTATGTTAGCATCCAACTTGGGATAAGTGGTTATATCATGACTTAGGATAGTCATGGATGGATGGGTTTATATGAGAGGCTTTGGTGTTAAATATGACTTGGTTTTAGTCATGAAAGATGGTATGCTTGTGTAGCATATTTATTTGGGCAATGGTGGCCCATTGTTGATGTTAGAGCATGGGATTGTGCTCATTTTCACCTCTTTTTTTTCAGAACATATTAGTTGCTGTCATGAAATTTTAGATTGCTATTCTTTCGCAAATGCTTATAGTTTCAAGGTATTATTTTGCTCAATAAACTTAGCTTTATGCAAAACCAGATCAACATAGCCATATTCCTTGATGTAGAGACCAGCATTACTCCTTTGTACTATTAATATTGTGTAAGTCTAGCTAAGTACCATTCGTACTCACGCTACATATTTTTCAGGTGAGGATAACGACGATGTTGGTGTGGTCTACTATTATCCCGCCGGGGGTGGTGAGGATAATGTGTAGATGGAGTTATGCTCTATCCCAGTCGGTTGCCTTGTGGGTTTTGGTATGGCACCACTGGTTTTATCCTTATGTTTACATTTCCGCTGCTATCTTTTATGCTACTCTGTGATGAATTAGGGTGTGTGAACCCTCTATGTAATATATATAACCCTGCTGCACTTTTATCCATATTTAGAGTACTTGTGATGTTTATCAATTGCTTACGATGAAAGCGTGAGGCTAGTCGCTTTCCTAGGGACTAGCTGAACATGAGTATGAGTTGTGTATAATTGAGATGGTTGGGGGATAGCTATTGTGGTTCGAGTCCTCTGGGGTACGTATCGTGTTTGGTCGCCACCATCGAGTGGTTTGACGGGCATTTGATGGAGAGGACTGGCAAGCTATCCTTACGATTATCTCTTTGATACACTTCTCAGCATTTCGGTTATTATATTGGAAGGGGTCAATCATGATCATGGACACATTGAGGTCGAGTGGCTATTATGCGTGTATGGATCCCACTCATCCAACAATATGTGGTGGTCGCGTTGGACGCTGGACGATATAATACTCGGGGTGTCCACAGCGGTTGGTATCAGAGCAATACTGACTGTAGACTAGAGCTTAGCTTGGTGATTGCAAAAATACTTGCGAAAGGTTCAAAATGAACTATTTTTCGAAAACCATTAGGATAGGTGATCCTTTTTGCTTCTCATCCCTTTCTAGTATTCATCCTCACCTTAGTCTCATTTTATCTCCTATCCTTGCTGTGATTTTATTTGTAAAATCAACTCTATGCTTGTCTCATTCAAATCATAGTTCGAAATAAAAGCCGGTATGTTGAATGTAAGGAAATTGTTCTCACTTTACTAAAAACAATGTAAAATTTTGTAAACCAGTGAACTAAATGGTGCTTTACTATCCTCTGAACCTACCCTAAAATTTCTACAAATTTTGGAAGCCTACCACTCCAGTTTCAAGCTCCTTCATGCAAAAACCTGTATTCTGGAATTCTGGACCAGCAGCTGTTCACGATTTTCTACAGAAAGTTCTATTCATCTTTTTCCCTTGTAAATTTTTCTGGAGACTCTCAACTATACCAGCAAGCCTCACAAAAATTTCCAAAATTTTATCTCTTCTGTAGCCCCTCAAAAAAAATTCATGAATTGGCTGCTGTCTGGCAGTCCTAAAAATTTCAGATTCTAGTCTTCTGAAAAATAAAATATGTAACCATGAAGAATACACCAAATAAATTGTTAAAGGGTACTCCCAGCTGAGAGACGCTCGCTACAAAATTACTTAGATATCTTCTATGGCCATATGATTGTTGGTTTAAGTGGATCTTCGATCTTTCTTTTATTTCAACGGGTAGTTCACGATCCTAATTATCCCTTCGCAGGAACGTGTTTGGTTCTTGATTTCTGTGGTTCTTGTTCAGATTGTAGTAGTAGTGTGAGTTTACTTGATTTTTTTTGGATCTTATTGAAATGCATCATAGCATGCTAGGCTAACCATACCGCCATTTCAGTGCATTTGGTGATTTCATTCGTAATACTAGTACTGTAACTTAGATAATGCTGATATGTTATCTTTCCCTTATAGCTTACAACTAATTGTAGTTCCCATTGCCAATAATCATTATTCTGATTATGTCCGTAGGATGTCTCGTCCTCACACCCGTTCTCGATCTCAAGAGACACCGGAAGGTTCTCGTCGTAATGACCAAGAACCACCACCTCCACCTACCTTGGCCGATGTTTTAATGGCTGTGGAGCGCAACCGTCAAGCTCAGAATGTCGCGCTCCAACAAATCGCAGCAAGCACGGCCGCCACTGCTGCTCATTTCGCCCAAGCTGCGGGCGGAGGTGGTCATCAAGCTGCCGGAGGGCTTGCTGAATTTCAGCGTACACAGCCCCCAGTCTTCTCCCGCTCCGATGATCCGTTGGACGTGGATGATTGGCTCCACACCATCGAGCGGAAGCTAAACCTTGCTTGCTGCCTGGAAGCCGACAAGGCGAACCTAGCGGCCGAGCAACTTCATGGAGCTGTGGGTGCATGGTGGGAGAACTTTCTCGCTATGCAACTTGCCGGCCACATCGTCACGTGGGTGGAGTTTCGTGAAGCCTTTTGCATGGCTCACGTCCCAAACGGCATCATGGACCTCAAGCAACAAGAATTTCTCAATCTCACTCAAGATCACAGGACCGTCATGGAATACTTATACGAGTTCAATCACTTGGCTCGGTATGCTCCGGACGATGTCTCCACCGACTCCCGCAAGCAAAACCACTTTATGTGTGGGTTGTCGGCGAAGCTGCAACTCGAGCTTGCTGCACACATTTTCCGTGACTTCCAACACCTTGTCAATAGGGCTGTGGTCGTGGAAAGCAAGATGAAGAATCTCGAGAATGAGCGAAAGCGCAAGAGGGCTGCGCAGTTTCCAGTTACAGGAGGTTCGCAACGGCCTCGGGTATGGCTGCCAGCACCTCCGCGTTTTCAGACTCCCCCACCTCCTCGTCAACAAGCTTTCATGCCACATCCACCACAGCAACGATTCCCACCTCCCGTGGGTGGAAATCAGCAAGGTCTTCGTCCGTCGGCTCGTCCCAATGTTACTTGCTACAATTGTGGACAGCCGGGGCACTATTCGAACAAATGCCAGAATCGTGGCCAAGGTGCACCGGCAAATGCTCCAAGACCGGCACAAGCACATCCGAATGCACCACCGAGGCAAGCTCCTCAGGGCCAGCAGGTCCAAAAGAGGGGCAAGGTGAACCATGTCACCGCCGAAGAAGCAAGTCAGGCACCGGATGTTCTGATCGGTACGCTACTTGTTAACTCCTATCCAGTTAGCGTATTATTTGATTCCGGAGCTACACATTCTTTTGTCACAAAGAGTTTTGCTTCAGCCCATGGTCTTTCTATTACCAAATTACAAGCACCTTTAATTATTGAAGCACCCGGTTCGGAAATGAGAGCCGAATATATATGTCGGGATGCAAAGATTGTTGTTCAAGGGGTAGAATTTAGTGCCAACCTAATCATTCTCCACACCAAGGGATTAGATGTCATCTTAGGTATGGAAGGAGATGTAGAACACCTCTCAATTGGTCCGAGTCTGGAGAAAGACCATACTTTGGTCCGGATTTGGTCATGCAAGCCGAAGAGCAAGTGCGAACTATTTGTGAATGCTTGCGAATAGCTCAATCCCGGCAAAAGAGCTATGCCGATCGTCGCCGATGTGAACTGAGCTTCAAGGTTGGTGATTATGTATATCTCAAAGTCACTCCATTTAAAACCACACATCGGTTTGGAGTGAAGGGAAAATTAGCACCTCGCTATATCGGTCCTTTCCGCATTCTTGCAAAGCGAGGAGCTGTTGCTTACAAGCTGGACATTCCCTAATCACTCTCAGCTTTCCACAATGTATTCCATGTCTCACAACTGAAACAATGCTTACGGATTCCCACCGAAGAAACCAAGTTGGAAGATCTAGACCTTCAACCCGATCTTTCCTATCGAGAACACCCGATTCGCATTGTTGATGAAGCTGAGCATATCACTCGAAATCATACCATAAAATTCTTCAAGGTCCAGTGGAGTAATCACTTCGAGGATGAAGCCATGTGGGAACGCGAAGACTATCTTCGCAGTGCCTATCCCTATCTTTTCTCCAACCCGTCCCAATCTCGGGGACGAGATTCTTTTAAAGGGGGGAGAGCTGTAACATCCCCAATCTAGTAGAGGTAACTATTTAAGTTTCCTAGAACCATCTTTGTTCACTAATTAAAATTTTTGAATCATCTTGTCAAATAACTCAAAATTCGATTTAATTAAAACCTAATCGGCAAAATTAGACCAACTCCTAAAAGTGCAACAAACCTCACAGAAACATATGTGGAAAATAATTTATTCAAATGCTAGATTATTAATCATGAATTAATATAATTTTTTCAGAATTTAATTCATTATTTTAGACCCCTTAAAAATTCTAACAAATTTCAGCCAGGGTCCCTTTCTATGATTTTTTGTGAGCAAACCATTTTGAATTTTTGTGTGAAACTTTCAAAAATGGAACCTAGGTAGTCTGGGCTAGCTACACAAAAATCACCATATTTTTAACACCAGTTTTGCTTACTCAAATTGATTTTTAAATTGAAGGGGAAAAATAAACCTGAAAATCCAGAAAAATCCCTCAAAATCGGAGTTCACCAGCTTTCCTACCCATCTCCCTCTCGTTTCCATAGGCCTCCATGGCAGGGACCCACCTGGCTGTGACCTGGACTTGCCCAGCTCCCTGTCCAGCCAGCCATTGAGGAGGGACACGTCCTGGGCGGTCTCAGGACGCAGTCGACGCGTGTATCGTCATGGCTTGCGTGGAATTCCTCCTCTCGCTCTCTAACTCCTCCAGCTAGCTAGCCTAACCTCACAACTCCACCATAGAGCTGAGAAACCGAGGGAGAGCTCCTCTGGCTCTCTTTTTCTCCTCTTCTTTGCTGCCGGCCATGGAGAAGAAGAAGTCATCGCCACTTAGTTCTCCGGCGATCTTCCCGTCTCTTCCACGTTCCAAGCTCCCCTCCGCATGCCATAGCTCCTGACCTGATCTTGTCTCCTATCTCGCAGCCAATCCCCAAGAATGTGAGCTTCGCCATTGCTGTCTGTGGCTGCACTCCAGCGCCGCCGCCGGCGTCGACTCGCCGTTTCGGCCGGCACAGTAAGTCTTCGCCCGAGCCATTGCGCCATCACCGTCGCGCTGGCGTTCCAACCACCTTGGAGCTTCCCTGGCGGAGCAGCTGCACCAGCAACACCTCCTCAGCCCCAGCAGCCAAAAGCCCCAAGAATCTCTGGAAACCGAGCCCTGAGTGAGGAGACCGGCCATTGTCTTCTCCAACTCCGGTCAAGCTCCGCCACGCGCGTTTCGCCTCAACCGGTGAGCCGTTCGTCGATTCCTTGCATTGGTAGCATCCTAGGGTGATACTTAACCTCCTGCATGTGTTGTCTCCCCCACGCATGCAGCAAATCGAGCTAGTCACGGTGAAGCCGAAGCTTGGCCACGCCGCTGGACCAACCCTTTGCCGCCCGAGCTACCCCGAGCTCGCTGGCCTCGGAGACGAGCACGGTGAGCTTCCTGAGAACCCATTGATGCTTCTGCATGCCTCTCCCTAACGAAACCATAGCTGCAGGGCCACATGCACATATACCCGAGAACAGCCGCCGCTCGAGCTCGCCTCCGGCGACGCTCCGGCCACGGCCAGCTGAGCCCCGACCACCTTTGAGTTCGCCTGGATCTCCTCTCTCCATTTCTGTTAACCCCCAGACGAATCCCACCGCCATTCACCATCGGTGCCGGCAAACAGAGCCAGCGGCCCAGCTAGCCTGTGCCTCCCCTGCTCTATGAGACTGACGTGTGGGCTAGGCTGGGGAGAAATAAGAAAAGAAAAGAAAAGATGAACTGAAATATTTTACAACAAAAAAATGGACAAATTTTGAAAATCCATAACTATTTCATTTTAACTCCTTTTTGAATGAAACGAATTTTGTTAGATTCATCAAAGCCTGTAATTTATTTCTGTAGAATAAAAAGTAGCACACACAGTAGAGAAAATGACCCTAAAATTCATATTACTAATTTATATGTTATTTATTGCTTAAGTTATATTCAAGCTTGTTAAGCTTATTCCAATTTCAAATATTCTCAAACCCAGAATCAGTAGGCTCCTCTTGGCATGTTTGTCACTTCTATAAAGTACCTCATAACACTTTCATTTATATTCTATACACTAAATGTATTTCTATAATCATTTATCAATAGAGACTTCAAAAATCTTTAATAAAATGGTTATAAATCCAAATTGAGTAAACTCAATTTTGTTAGAACTAGTAGGTTATTCTCTGTTACAAAAATTCATGCCCTCTTGATATCTTAATAGAAAATGTTAGTCAAATATAACAACTTAAGGTTACAATACGAATAATTACAAAACTGCCATTTTCAGCCTTCCTATATTATTATTTTTGTAACTCTTAAACCGTAAAAGATTTTGAAATGGTTCTTTCACTAAAATTCACTTTAAAATGTTAAAATACCACTGTATTTATCTCATAATTAATTGATCATTTTGCATAGACATATTTAATTGATTCTTATTTGCCTATTTGCTTTTTATCGGTAGATTCAGACAATTCTGAGTACATGGAGCAAGAACCTGAGGTTGAGTGTGACTTCGTGCAGCAGCAAGGCAAGCATCTAAGCATATTGAGCTTATGTCTTCAATAAATTCATTTGTTTGCGAAAACAATATCTATATGCATGTTTCAGTCCATTTAAAATGGGAAAACGGGTAGAGTCAATATTGCCCAATTGTATGCATTTCCATTCCTTGGTTGTTGATTCCAGGTTTTACCTTGTCACCCCCGGTTAAGGACTTTGGGATACTTTTATTTTATCAAATTCTTAGCCATGCTTATTTCTAGACTTAGAAAAAATCCGATAGATGGAGCTATCGGTTCAAAACTGGTTTAATACGAATGGATGGGTTAAAATCTGAAAAAAATAACTTCTGAATTATAATTGAGAATATTTTTGACTTGGACGGATGATAGGTGAAGGAGTACGCGTAGGCTACGATAGCAAAAATAAAAATTTCTACCGCGCACACCAGGACATCATGCGAAAGAAGGGATCATGGATCGTTACCACTAGACGCGCAGTGCAGCGGAGGAAGAGTTGGAGAAGCCGGTCCAACCACGCGCGCGTCGAGGTAGTAGTGGAAGTAGTTGATCTCCGGCCGATCAACGCCGCAACGAGCAGCGCCTCTACGGGTATCCACACGTCCGGGGCTGAAACACCGATCGCGAGTGTACTAGCACTCGTGAGCGGCTAGGGTTCGGCTCGGAAGGTGGCGGCTAGGGTTTTGCTCGAGGCTAACAGAAAACACACGTGAAACTCCTCAGCCCTTCGCCTCCCTATATATAGACCACCTTACTCGGGCCTCGTGGATTGAGGCCCAGTAAGAGTCTACTCGGATCTCTATCCGAATCGAGCCCATATTCGAATCACATTCGAATAAGTGTTCCAACCCATTAAGTGTGTGACCCTGTAGGTTCACGTATATTTTGTCACGACCCAGAAACGCCTTTCTGGTCACCCTGTTAATAGCGGCCTCTAGCAAGGCATATTAGCCCCAAGATATACGTAAAGATCATATCGGCTGAACCTGTAATGTCCTTATGTACAAATCCCTTTGCCTCACGATATCGATCGAGCTCAAGGCGAGACTTGTGTCATCCTCTTAATAGCTCAATCACTCTCTCGATCCTGTGATGGATTACAAACTTGTGATTGACACCTCAATCACCGTAGCATGGCCATGCACTTCCATAATCCATTACTTCGAGGGGCCCAGAGATATCTCTCCCATAAGGAGGGACAAATTCTATCTTGATCAGTCATATCCCACTACATGTTTCATAGCAAACCCGAAGACCACTTTTATGACTACCCAGTTACGGAGTAGTGTTTAGTAGTCCCAAAATAAGCTACTACGTATGTTGGGAACCATGATGATCTCAAGTGTAAGGACTCTACATAAACACTACTTGAGACTAACTGATGACACATGAAATCTCTGCAGTATCTCATGGCGGGTCTATCCAACATATGTTCACTAACATATGTCCATATTATCGATTTGGTATCTCCATACCATGATCCATGAGACATGATCATCAATCAATACATATGCTGATATTACAATCATATTTGTTCCTCATATGATATATGATCAGGGATCATTTAGAAATAGCAATATTTGACATTAAGAGTCTCATGAATAAGTCACATACTCATTGATCAACAATGATAATGTCTATTTCAAGGAACAAATCAATACATTATAAACATAGCATGTGATATATATAACATCTCCATGTTGCCTCTAGGGCATATCACTAACAATAGGGCGATGACGGGATGGTGTTTCGCCGATGCATGTAGCTCCGTCTAGGTCGTTAAGGACCGAACATGTTGACGTCTATTCAAGCACCCTACGTACTTCCACACGCCAAGAATGGGACGGCTTAACTTAGTAGCACGGGAGGCTATGGCCATCTACGCCCGTCCGTCAGTCGTGAGGATGGTTTTTCCTTTGGAGAGCCTCGTGCGCGCTTGGTTTTGGCCCGAGGTGCCTCCCGCGACGGTGAGCCTGCCTTAGTCAACTTTGTGTGTAGCTAAGTCGTCGGGGGCCCAGACGTGGTTTAGGTGGTTGGAGCTAAGCGTGGGAAAGGTTTTGTTGTGACCTCTAGTCCGCACTCAATGTATAGAGTGTGGGTACCGACGGGTACGGATCAAACTAGAGTGTAGCCGTTTGGCTTCTATCACATCGTGTGGGTAAAGATGTACACCTCTGATCAGAGTATGAACTATTCGAATAGCCGTGTCCACGGTTACAGGACGACTGCTTGATGTGTTAGTCAGTCTATGTTAGCATCCAACTTGGTATAAGTGGTTATATCATGACTTAGGATAGTCTTGGATGGATGGGTTTATATGAGAGGCTTTGGTGTTAAATATGACTTGGTTTTAGTCATGAAAGATGGTATGCTTGTGTAGCATATTTATTTGGGCAATGGTGGCCCTTTGTTGATGTTAGAGCATGGGATTGTGCTCATTTTCACCTCTTTTTTTTTCAGAACATATTACTTGCTGTCATGAAATTTCAGATTGCTATTCTTTCGCAAATGCTTATAGTTTTCAAGGTATTATTCTGCTCAATAAACTTAGCTTTATGCAAAACCAGATCAACATAGCCATATTCCTTGATGTAGAGGCCAGCATTACTCCTTTGTACTATTAATATTGTGTAAGTCTAGCTAAGTATCATTCGTACTCACGCTGCATATTTTTCAGGTGAGGATAACGACGATGTTGGTGTGGTCTACTATTATCCCACCGAGGATGGCGAGGATAATGTGTAGATGGAGTTAATCTCTATCCCAGTCGGTTGCCTTGTGGGTTTTGGTATGGCACCACTGGTTTTATCCTTATGTTTACATTTCCGCTGCTATCTTTTGTGCTACTCTGTGATGAATTAGGGTGTGTGAACCCTCTATGTTATATATATAACCCTGCTGCACTTTTATCCATATTTAGAGTACTTGTGATGTTTATCAATTGCTTGCGATGAAAGTGTGAGGCTAGTCGCTTTCCTGGGGACTAGCTGAACATGAGTATGAGTTGTGTATAATTGAGATGGTTGGGGGATAGCTATTGTGGTTCGAGTCCTCTGGGGTACGTATCGTGTTTGGTCGCCACCATCGAGTGGTTTGACGGGCATATGACGGAGAGGACTGGCAAGCTATCCTTACGATTATCTCTTTGATACACTTCTCGGCATTTCGGTTATTATATTGGAAGGGGTCAACCGTGATCATGGACACATTGAGGTCGAGTGGCTATTATGCGTGTATGGATCCCACTCGTCCAACAATATGTGGTGGTCGCGTTGGGCGCTGGACGATATAATACTCGAGGTGTCCACATTGCCAGCTCAGCTCTCAGGCCGCTGAGTCCCAAACCGGGACCAGCGCAGTCGGGCTCAGCATCGTCGAGCCCAAGAAGAGCGCCACTGAGTACATGGTCAGGTCAAGCGCTGCCGGGCTCAGCAACATCAAGCCCAAGAATGGCACCGCCGAGTATCTAAGTGCCCCAGCCAGCCACACCAGGAGCGGGGCCAACTTGGACAAAAATGCCGCCGTCGACTGCCATGCCGTCCAGCCCGATAGTCGACAACAGTCCATCGCTGACATCAGGAGCCCCCGAGGGCAGGCTCAAATTCTCCAAGAGGTATGTGACTTTAAGTCTTTCGGAAATCCTGTTCAACATTGTGGTTTGTTGATATCCGACTCATCATGTAGGAAGCGCGCCAACATCGATCTGAAGGAGACCTCGTCGACTGCTCCTATTGTAGAGCCGTCCCCAGCCGGACCAGTGCCTGCGAGCTTATCTGCCAAGCCGGCGACCGCCTCAGTTGCAGAAACCGAGGTCGTCCCGACTGCAGAGCCATCGATGCTGACCGACCATGGGGCTAGTGTCGAAGCTGTTGCTCTAGCCCCTGAGCATGTCTCTGAAGCCTCAGCATCTACCGAGTTGGGGGCCAGGACCCCGTCGCCGTCCTTGTTGTCATCGTCCTCTTCAGAGAGACCGGACCTCCCCAGGCTTGAGGCTCCTCCCCATAAATTCCCGAAGACATTCTGCTGGGTCGCCCCCGGCGGAACTACGAAGAGTTACAAGCACGATGAGGCTGCGGCGGAGAAGGACCGTGAAGACTTGCTTCGCGCCACAATCGCCGCGTCCTGGGGGGTCTAGGTATGACTTTCGTCGTATTGGAGTCTTGGTAGTCTTCCTTACATGAATGTTCTAATGCTTGACTCTGCTTTTCTCTGTTTTCTCCCCGAGCAGAAACTTGTTGACCGCTCGGAAAGGATGAACAAAGTCCTGACCCATCTTGCCCCTCAACTCCAACAATTAGGCCAGCTCCAGGCCTTGAAGGCCGAGTTAGAGCGGTTGAGTCAGGAGAGGGAGACTTGGTTGAGGGGAGTCATTAACCAGCTCAGGGACGAGAACTGGGCTCTGGCCAAGAAGATCAGAAGTAAGACTTCCGTATTTGTCTTCCCGACTAAATCCCATGCATATTTCTCCAACTTGGTTGTTTCCGACTGCCCAGTTGTGTCCTAACTACAATCTTGGGTTCTTGACCATTCTGATGTGCAGCTCTCGAAGCTGAGGTGAAGACCCGAACAGAGGGGGAAAACCAACTGAAGGAGGCCGAGAGGGCCAAAGCTAAGCTCGAGAAAGACAAGGCCGACTTGGAGAAGGCCAACACCAAGCTCGAGAAGCAGAAGGCTGAACTGGAGAAGGCTAAAGCCAAATGGGAGGCCAACTATGAAAGTAAGCCTCCGCTCTGACAATGATCTTAACCAATCCATTAAGTACTCTGTTTGCAATTTTGCCTAACAAGTTTACTTGTCGATGAACCCGGGTAGCTGCTAGAGCCAATGCCCAAATCCAGTTTCAGGCTTTTGCAGAGGCGATAAAGATTGTCAAGGAGTCACGGGAGACCCTTGCCGAGTCCGTGAAAGGGCTCCTTGGCATCATGGATCCTCACTACGTGGGAACCAACTCCAACACGGTCTCCCAAGTGCAGGCGCGCCTTAACGAAGCTCCGAGTATCCTGAAGAGGTACTCGGACGAGCATGTTGTTGTTGGCGTGGCCCAAACCCTAGCGATGACCAAGTCAATCTACCCCAGGGCAGATATTGAAGCCATCGGAGAGGGATTCACTGAGGAAATGGCACCTAAGGAGGCGCTGGGGTTGATAGCCTAGGCGAGGCCTACTGCAGAGGTGATCACCCGAGACCTGGGTATGTAAAAATAGTCCGTCATGCAATTGGTGTATATAAACTTTTTGTAAGGAAATGTGTAAATATATGTGCAATGCCGCCAAGCTCTAAGTTTTGACTGAGTTATCATTAGCTTTACCCAACTATATAGTCTACGCCGAGTGAGTCTATAGGAACTTAATAAAATCGTTCACCACAGAAGACTGTACTCGGGCAAACATAACAAAGTCATTGCAAAACTTCATAACCTAAGCAAAATAGGCTCGTATATTATTGACAAAGCACCTATAATACATGCATTCCCTGACTCACTACTCGGTTGGAACAAGCGGCGTAGTGAGTCAGAGAAAAACTGTACACATGGGAAGATGTAAAACTCAGGTATAGAAAGGACGTAGCTGTTCTATATTCCATGAGTTGCTGACGAGGGCACCGTCTTTGGTCTTCAATCGGTAGGCGCCTGGTCGTGTGACCTTTGTGATAATGAACGGCCCTTCCCATATTGGGAATAGTTTATGCCTGTCTTTGGTGGTTTGTATTTTTCTCAAGACGAGATCCCCAACCAAAAAGGTGCGGCCATGGACATTGCGACTGTGATAACGACGCAGGCCTTGAAGATACCTTGCCGACTGGATTATTGCGATGTCCCTCGCTTCTTCCAACTAATCTAGTTTGACTAATCGGGTATTGTTGGATTTGTCTTCTGAGTAAGCCCGAACTCGCGGAGAGCCGAACTCTAACTCGGTTGGTAGCACAGCCTCGGCACCATAGACTAGAAAGAAAGGGGATTGCCCAGTTGCCCGACTAATCATGGTTCTAAGAGACCAGAGGATGGATGGGAGTTCTTGTACCCATCGGCCCGCGTATGGTTGTAGTCGGTCGAATATCCTTGTCTTGATGCCTTGTAAGACCATGCCATTGGCACGCTCAACCTGCCCGTTGCTCCATGGGTGTGCCACAGAAGCATAACAAATCTTGATGCCGAATTCGTCACAGAAATCTTGAAAGATGCCACCCGTGAACTAAGTACCGTTGTTTGTTATGATGCGGTTAGGAACCCCGAATCGGTATAGTATACTCATGATGAAGTCCTTCGCTCGTGCCGCTGTTATGGTGGCAACGGGTTTTGCCTCAATCCACTTTGTGAATTTATCCACTGCGACGAACAAGTGTGTGAACCCTCCTGGTGCTTTCTTGAAAGGCCCAACCATGTCAAGCCCCCATACTGCAAAGGGCCAAGAGATTGGTATGGTTTGAAGTTCTTGGGCTGGGAGATTTGTTTGTCTTGCGTAGAACTGACAACCCTCGCATGTGCGAACAATGTCTTTTGAATCTGTTACTGCTGTGGGCTAGAAAAATTCCTGCCGGTAAGCCTTTCCGACTAACGTTCTGGATGTGGCATGGTTGCCATATATGCCCGAGTGTATCGATTGCAGAATCTGCTTGCCTTCCTCGGTGGTGACGCAACGCATGAGGACACCGGATGCGCTTCTTCGGTATAGGTCTTCTCCGACTACTAGGAAACTTTTGCCTGGACATTTGATTTGTTCGGCTTGACTGTGATCTTCTGTGAGTTCATTGTCCAAGAGGAATTTGAGAACAGGAGTCTGCCAATCTTGACATATGTTCAGCACTTCGTTTGTTGCCGGGGTAGGTTCGCCTCCCGACTGCTCTGGCACTGGTTTCTTCTTGACTGACGGCTCCATGAGTTGTCGGGACTACTTCTCGCTTGGATCCCATGTTTGCCAATTCATCTGCAGCATCATTGTATTGTCGTAGGACATGTGTTATCTCTAGCCCATCGAACTTGTTTTCCAGCTTGCGGACCTCCTGACAGTATGCCGCCATGGTATTGTCGAGACATGTCCAGCCTTTCATGACTTGGTTCACCACGAGTTGAGAGTCTCCACGCACAACCAGTCGACGGATGCCGAGTGATATAGCAATGCGGAGCCCGTGGATGAGTGCCTCGTACTCGGCAACATTGTGGGAAGCCGGGAAGTGGATCTGTAGAACGTACTTAAGTTTTTCGCCGGTGGGGGACGTCAGTACAACGCTAGCCCCGGCGCCGCCGATCCTTAGAGAACCGTCGAAGTACATTGTCCAGTACTCTAGCTTCGCTAGTGACGTGGGTATCTGAACTTCTGTCCACTCGGCCACGAAGTCGGCTAGAGATTCTGATTTGGTCGCTGTTCGTGGCTAAAAGGTGATGTCGAACACCATCAACTCGAGCGCCCATTTAGCGATTCGGCCGATGGCCTCGTAGTTATGTAGGACGTCCCCGAGTAGGTACGATGTGACCACCGTGACTTGATGCGATTGGAAATAGTGCACCAGCTTCCGGACAGTAATAAGTAGGCCATAGAGCAGCTTCTGGACCTGCGGATATCTCATCTTGAAGTCGGCAAGGACCTCGCTGAAGAAGTAGACTGGCCGTTGAATCTTCTGTATGTGACCCGATTCGGATTGTTCGACTACCAACACCGTGCTGACTACTTGAGTGGTTGCCGCCAGATATAGCATTAAAGGCTCTTGGGGCATAGGTGACGCCAACACGGGTGGTGATGTGAGAAATTTCTTGAAGTCTTTGAAGGCTTGCTGGGCTTTAGGAGTCCATTGGAAATTGTTTGCTTTCTTCAATAGCTTGAAAAAGGGCATGCCCCATTCACCTAGTCGGGAAATAAATCAGCTGAGTGTTGCCATGTAGCCTGTTAGCTTCTGGACGTCCTTCTGGATGGTCGGGGGTGCCATGTTCATGATTGCATTGACTTTCTCCGAGTTGGCCTCGATGCCGCGATGCGAGACGATGAAGCCGAGTAGCTTGCCGGATGGCACACCGAAGGCGCACTTTTTCGGATTCAACTTCATCTTGAATCTTCGAAGATTTTGGAAGGTTTCTTCTAGGTCAGCAATGAGGTCTTCTTTCGACTTGGTCTTGATCACCACATCGTCGACGTAGGCCTCCACATTGCACCTGATCTGAGTGTGTAGATACCGCTGAATTGCTCGTTGATACGTTGCTCCAGCGTTCTTCAAACCGAACGGCATAGTGATGTAGCAGTAGGCGCCAAATGGCATGATGAAAGACATCTTTAAGTAGTCCTCCTCCTTTAGGCTGATTTGGTGGTATCCCGAGTAATAGTCAAGAAAGCTGAGAAGTTCGCACCCCGTGGTTGAATCCACCACTTGATCTATTCTAGGTAGACCGAACGGATCCTTGGGGCACGCCTTGTTTAGATCGGTGTAGTCGACGCACATGCACTATTTACCATTTTTCTTCCAGACCAAAACTGGGTTTGCTAGCCAGTCCGGGTGGTAGACCTCTTTGATGAACCCAGCTGCGAGGAGCTTGGTTATCTCCTCCCGAATAGCATCTTTCCGGTCCTGTGCAAAGTGCTGTAGCTGTTGCTTGACTGGCATGGTGTCTGTCTTGACCTTGAGGGCGTGTTCGATCACCTCCCTTGGTACGCCCGGCATGTCGGATGGTTTCCATGCGAAGATATCCTTGTTGGCTTAAAGGAAGGTGATGAGTGCGTCTTCCTATTTGGGGTCGAGTCCGGTCTTGACTAGAGAAGTCTTGGAGGGGTCGGAAGGGTCCAGGGGGATCTTCTTCGTGTTAGAGTCCGCTGAAATGTCCGACTTTACTACTTTTTTCACCGGAACTTGGTCTTCCTCAACTTCAGTTGTGACGGCTTGCTGAATGTTGTTGCGTCCGACTGCCACCTCTTGTGATTGAGCCAACTCGCAGCTCTCCTTGTCGCAGGTGAAGACTTGCTTGACGTCACTATGGAGGGAGAGGACTCCGGCTGGCCTAGGCATCTTGAGCACCATGTAGGTATAGTGCGGTATCGCCATGAATTTGGCGAGCGCCAGTCGTCTGAGTATCGCGTGGTACGCGGTCTTGAAGTCGGCGACCTTGAAGTAGATGTTTTCTGTGCGGAAGTTATCCCGCGTGGCGAAGGTGACCGGCAATGTTATCTATCGAGGGGGGTTGAAGACAGGCCGGGAATTATCCTGTGGAAGGGCGCCATACTCGGCCGCAATTCTGAATGAGGAATCTTCATCTCATCCAGAGTCTTGGCGAGCAAAATGTTGAACGCACTGCCTCCATCTATGAGTACATTCTTCAGCTTGATATTTTTGACGACCGGGTTCAGGACGAGTGGGTAGCGTCCCGGGTGTGAAACCTGATCTGGATGATCTGCGCGGGTGAATGTGATGGACATCTCTAACCAGCGCAAATACTGGGGGGCGTCTGCTGTAGAGACTGCATTGACGTCGCATGCTGTTAGCTTCTGCTTTCACTTGGACTCATACGCAAGTGGCCCTCTGAAGATATGATTGAACTCGGCATGGGGATCTTGAAAATCGTCGGCCGGGCCTGAATCTGGCTTATCTTTGTCCTTGTCGGCGCCATATGATGAAGCCTACTCGGAAGCAAACTTTGAGCATGAAGTAGTCTTTGGCAGCATGCTTGCCCTTGGGGGTGGAAGGGGCAAGGCCCGTTCATAACTTTTTGGTAGTCGTTGTTCCTTGGGGGCCGCGACCGAGTTCGCTCCATGTTGGCCACCTCGTTGTCCGACTTCAGTTTGCGGCTGCCGGACTTGTTCTGTGATGGCTCGTTGTCGGCTTTGGCCTTCTGGTCTTTCTACTGGGACTCCTTCTCGTCGAGGGCCTCTGCGACCGCCTCGGCCGAGTCAGCGTATTTATTTGCCATATCGAAGAGGGCCCTGACAGTGGCTGGAGGCTTCCGAGTAAATTTTGTGATGAACGGGGCGTCCTTGACAACCTTGCGAAAGACGGCAATGACGACCTCGTCCTTGATCATTGGGATTGAGTTGCGCTTCTCAGAGAACCTTTTGATGAACTCATGGAGGGACTCATTCTTCCTCTAGTGCAGCTGATAGAGATCGTGCTCGGAAGATGGCCGCTCGTAAGTCCCCTGGAAGTTGGCTATAAAGCGTTCTCGGAGTTCCCCCTAGGAGCCTATTGATCGCCTTGGGAGCCCTGTTAGCCATGTCCTCGCTGAGTCGGCCAGGGCGACTGGAAGGTAGTTAACCATGGCTTTGTGGTCACCTCCGGCAGCTCGGATTGCCAGGGTATATACGGTGAGCCAGGACTTGGGGTTAGTTTTACCGTCGTATTTCTGGATTCCCATAGGCTTGAAGCCCGACGGCCAGTCGACGTCTTGTAGTTCCTGGGTGAAAGCGGGTATGCCTTCATCTTCATGATGGCTCTGGCTCCTGCCGCAACGGTTAAACCGCTCGTGGTGGAAACCGAAACTCTCGTGCTCGTCCGCTAGTTGGCGGCGCTCGTCCTCTTCGCGTTCATGGTGCCGGGTGTTGATGTTGTGGCGGAGGTCGCGTTGTAGGCGTCCTTGGAAATCTTGATTGTCACGGTGATCGTATGGGGGACGCCGCCGATTGTTGTTAAGATGGCCGAGGGAGGTTTGCTGTGATTTCGCGTGCGGCTGACTTGAGCCGGTTTCCCGGCGTCGTGCTAATGTAGACGAGCCTGCCGCCGGAGAACCCGACCGGTTGGTCAGTACTAGTGTGTCGCCCGACTGCTGGTGCTGTTGACAGGTAGCAGCTGTAATCATCGCCTTGATCTTAGCGATAGTCGGGGTGGCCTAGTGATCAGGCCCGAGCTGGAGTGTGTCCAGTAGGGTTGCAGCGGTCATGATGTTCTGTTGTGGTGTGACGAAGACGTCGTGGTCGCCAACTTTGGTCTGGAGGATCTGTTGCTGAGCGGTTCGCCCAGCCTTGCGTAGCTCGTCGTTGCGAGCCTCGTGATCGGCCTCCTCTTGTTGCCGTAGTCAGCGTGCCTCGTCTTGTTGCTCCTCTTGTAGTCGGCGCACCTCCGGTGGAGGTGTTGAAGCCATGAAGATCTCTCGGGGCAAAAGGAAACTTGCCAGACTGGTGTCCGAACTAGCATTTGAACCACTGTCCGACTTGGAGTCGGAATCCAAGTAGTTGATCGGAGTAAGAACGACTCCGACCTCCCTAGATCCAATCTGGAACGGCTCTGGGCCATGTCCAAACTGAAGCATAAGAGATCGGGTCTACCGCGTGGGATGTAGATTCACGGCGTTGCCGAGTCTGCATGGGAAGTTGATGATCTCTCCCCTTCCTAACCCGACCCGGGCTGGCTCAAGGCCAAGCGTGAGTCGAATGCCGAAGGAGAGAGTTGTCCCAAGACCCGGACAGGTGGTTGATCGCCGCAGCCGATCGACGGGGGTGGCTGCAGCGTCTTGTGGGCTGACTAGTGCAGAGTTGGCTGGTTCCTCGGCCGGTTGGATCAGGTCTGTGTCGGCCAAGGTGAGATTGCCGAACATGTCGGCGAAGAAGTCGAGGCTTCCGAATGAGATTGTATCTCCGGGAGAGAGTTTGTCACCATCGACTCCTGTTGTTGGATCCATTGAGCTTGTAGATGTAGATCTCGCCGAAGCCCCTACCTGGCGCACCAACTGTTGATGTTTTACACCAGCAATAAATATATAGGGCTACTCGTCGGATCAAAACTCAGTGGATTGCAAAGGAACACAGGGAGGTTTATACTAGTTCAGGCCCTCGATGTGAGGTAATACCCTACGTCCAGTTGTGGTGTATTCCTTTGAGGAAGTATGATTCTGATGAATCTCTGTATGCCCTTAGGGGGCGCCCCGCCTCCCCTTATATACTAGGGGACAGGGGGTACAAAGTAGGAGTCCCAGCCAGATTACAGCCAAGGGATTCCTCTTAGAGATATAACCTACCTAACTAAGACTGTATATTCCTTATTGTACAAGGCAAAGTCTGCTGGGTTCTATCATATCTCTAATTACAAGGCTAGGCCCATCCTCTATCCGAGTGGCCCATATGCTTGTGATGAGGTACCCAGGGCCCATGGCCTCCACACCTTGTCTTGCAAGGTAACATAAAGCTGAGTCGTACTCTATCTCCAACTGTAGGGGCCGGCCCAATCTCTGTTCGTGTGGCCGTAATTGCCTTCCTTGAGGCACCCGGGGCCATGGCCTCCATTTTTTTTATTTGCCTCTAGCTTTTGATGTTTCTGAGGAGCCGTTTTACGTCGAGGCAGTCATGAGAGACAATCCAGAGCAGCAAGACAAGTCACATGGGTGTCCAAAATCCCTTGTGCATGTTAATCCTATGTTTTAAATTCTCGCTTCATTCAACTATTGCATTTATTTCGAATGTCATCGGGTTGGTGAATCTATGTTCCTTTGTTATGGCCCCATTTCCTATTGGTACCTTTACCTTGATAACTTAGGATATAATTTGACTATCCATGATCTTATATATTGGTTTGGCTAGATTAATTAGGTTTTGCTTAGCCATGCCTAGAAACACTAGTATCATGTGGGTTGACATATATTTCATTTATAATTTCATTATGGTTAAATAATGGTGTGGGTGCCATGGGCCCCGGGTACCTCATGACAAGCATATGGGCCACTCGGATAGAGGATGGGCCTAGCCTTATAATTAGAGATATAGCTAGATTCGGCAGACTTCGCCTTGTATAGAAAGGAATATACAGTCCTAGTCGGGTACGTTATATCTCTAAGGGGAGATCTCCTAGTCGTAATCCGATGGGGACTCCTACCTTGTAACCCTGTCCCCCAGTATATAAGGGGAGGCAGGGCGCCCCATGAGGGCAGAAGAGCACTCATAAGCTCAGAGGTTGAGTTGGTTCACCAGAATCACCACCATAATTCCTCAAAGGAATACATATAAACTGGACGTAGGGTATTACCTCACATCGAGGGCCTGAACCAGTATAAAATCTCCCTGTGTTCCTTTGCAATCCACCGAGTTTCCATCCGCCGAGTAGCCCCATATATTTATTGCCGGTGTAAAACATCGACAAATGGTAGCTCACGACGGTTGGTCGTGGTTAGTTAATTAATATCCAACAAAAACATGACTAATGGTGGGTTGTGAGCACATGGTTTTCATGGTCACACTCATGACAATTAAGGACTGGTTTACGAGCTACTGTTATGATGCATTTACCATGCTAAACACAAGCTAGAATAGCTTGTTGTATAACATAATCTGATGTGGGACACCAGACTGTGAAGTGGCGGTGATAAGTTCACGAGGGCACTGAGTGAATCTGTTTCGGGTATGGAATGACTAGGATCTCGGTGGATGAGCCTAACAGTGTTTTTCGTGAT
This sequence comes from Oryza meyeriana var. granulata, assembly GCA_003991445.1. Lineage (NCBI taxonomy): Eukaryota > Viridiplantae > Streptophyta > Magnoliopsida > Poales > Poaceae > Oryza > Oryza meyeriana. Next base: position 99,356 of record RYFJ01001705.1, on the reverse strand, counting down.
TAATCCCATACTGCTCACAAATGATTAATTTGGAATAATGTGGTTAACATGGAATCTCTGAGTATGGAGAGGTGGTTTGGTTAATCTTCGGGTGTGGAGAATGGGCCTGTTCAGCTGGGAAAGGTTGTTTAGTGTTGTTTAATATTGCTTAATTATTTAATTGTTTTATAATTTCTCAAATGCTTATTTAAATGTTGTTTATGCAAAATAGCCATATTATGCTTATCTTTGTTATACTCTGTGCATACTTGCATTTTGCTGTGTGACTTGTGGAGTATTCCATATACTCATCTTGCTATAATCAATGCCATAAGAGGAAGAGTTTTACAACGATGAAGGTGATATGGAGGACTAAACTGGCGTCTGGTCAAGATGCTTGTGGTGTGGAGCCGCTACTCTAGACGTTTATATTTCCGGTGCTATAGAGTTATTTCAGTTTGAGAGGTACTATAGACCTCTGTAATAATTGTACTTGTTATTAATCAAATCTTATATATATATCTATATATATATATATATATATGTGTACTCTGTTTATCAATTATGTTATTTATGTACCTCAGCTAATTCCTGGATGAGGATTAAATACACATAGCATGCTGGAATTTTGGATGGAAATTCCGAGTTTGATAAGTTGGTATTAGAGCCTCCTTGACCGTAGGACAAGCCAATTGGTAACCCATAGAAGCCTTCTGAATTCAAAAGAAAATTTTTATTAGGTCTCCTCTCTTCCCTTTCTCTTTATATTCTAAAAGAAAATGTATTTAAAAATTTTCAAAAATGATTTATTTTGAGAAAAATATTCTTTGAAAAAATTCTTACTTGGAAAAAATGTTTTAAAAAGGGTTTCTATAATAATTTTTAGGAACATGTAATAATCTGGTCTCTCTATGTCTTTCTTTAGATGTCAAACCACGAGCCATTGCTTTTGTTTGGAGTTGGAGGTTTTGTCAAGGAGCTTCGAGATATGGCTTTTGCAATTGGATTCAATTCAATGCCAGAGTACCAACAATTACCCATGACCCAACTGAACAAGAGAAGTGTTGCATTTGTCTTACGGTAACAAGTGATCGTGAAGAAGTTCCGTCGATGATCTTCGAGACGGGAGGAAGGAATTATAGCCACGCATGTCAAAAAGTAGCTTTAACTGCAATTGGAGAACTTCGTAATTGGTATACTACTTGATTGAAGAACATGCCTATTGTTAATCATCCATCTAGGACCCACAGGGATGACTACAGTTCCTTTTAGTGTCCCAGGCAGAAAAAAGTTCAGTGACGCAACATTTGGTGAGGATGCTGAGTACTATGGACAATGCACATGCTGATGTGATGATTGCAACCCATAACCGTGAGAACACCAATCGAGTCAAAATTTGCTGATTGCAAGATCAAGTGGACAGCTTAAGGAACGAGATAGCTAAGTTAAAGGGAGAAGCGCTGCCTAGAGGAGTTAGAATCTGCACTACCGCAAAAAAGAGAACCCATCCACCTCCCCGTCTTCAGCTAGCTACCAGGACGTGTTTGCTAAATGACTCACCGGTGAACACTTTGCTAGTACACGTCTTGTCCCACCGGTGCACACTTTTTTTCCCAGTGTTGTCTTCATTGAGTCTCTCTAGTGCACTTCTTGCCATCGTCCCATGCTGAACACCTCCACGCCCACATGGTGCACACGCCCGCCAGCATGCACACCTCCGCCCATGCCGGTGAATGCCGCTTGTATGTGCTTATAGGTTGTGCAGAAATCTTTTTATTAGAAATGTGTCGATGATGTTTATAGAATTACTTCGACGGTTCTCTACGGACCGGCGGAGTAGGGGCTGGCGTCATCCTGACGTCACCCATAGGAGAAAAACTAAAATATGTCCTTCAGATACACTTTCCAGCATCCCACAACGTTGCCGAGTATGAGGCACTCATCCACGGGCTCCGCATCGCCATATCACTCGGCATCCACCAACTGGTAGTATGCGGGGATTCTCAACTCGTGGTGAACTAGGTCATGAAAGATTGGACGTGTCTGGACGACAACATGATAGCATACTATCAGGAGGTACAGAAGTTGGAAAACAAGTTCGATGGGCTGGAGATTACACATGTGCTACACCAATACAATGAAGCCGTAGACAAGCTAGCCAATATGGGATCCAAGTGAGATGTGGCCCCGACTGGGATTTTTGTCGAGCACTTATTGGAGCCGTCAGTCAAAAAGAAGCTAGTACTCAAGCAGTCAGGGGCAGAACCTACCCCGGCAACAAATGAAATACTCATCATCTCTCAGGATTGGCGGACTCTAATAATCAAGTTCCTCCTGAAAGACGAGCTCCCAGAAGATCGCAGTGAAGCCGAGCGGATCAAACGTCGAAGCAAATGTTTCATTGTAATTAGAGAAGATCTCTATCGTCGAAGCACATCCGGAGTCCTCATGCGCTACATCACACCCAAGGAGGGCAAGTAGATTCTGCAATCCATCCACTCGGGCATCTGTGGCAACCATGCTGTATCAAGGATGTTAGTCGAAAAGGCTTACAGACAAGGATTCTTCTGGCCGACTGTAGTTACAGACAGTAAAGACATAGTTCGGATGTGTGAGGGATGCCAGTTCTTTGCCTGGTAAACACATCTTCCAGCTCAAGAACTGCAAACAATTCCAACCTCTTGGCCTTTCGCAGTTTGGGGGCTTGACATGGTCGGGCTGTTCAAAAAAGCGCAGGAGGGTTCACACACTTGTTCATCGCAGTGGATAAATTCACAAAGTGGATCGAGGCAAAGCCCGTTGCTACCATCACAGCGGCAAGGGCAAAAGACTCCATCATGAGTATCATATACCGATTTGGAGTTCCCAACCACACCATAACAGACAACGACACTTAGTTCACTAGTGGCGTTTTTCAAGATTTCTGTGACGACATTGGCATCAAGATCTGTTACACTTCTGTGGCACACCCATGAAGCAGTGGGCAGGTCGAGCATGCAAATGGCATGGTCTTATAAGGTATCAAGACTAGGGTGTTCGACCGACTACAATCATATGCAGGGTGGTGGGTGCAAGAGCTTCCATCTATTCTTTGGTCTTTTAGAACCACGGTTAGTCGGGCAATAGAGCAATCCCCTTTCTTCCTAGTCTACGGTGCTGAGGCTGTGTTACCAACCGAGTTGGAGTTCGGCTACCCGCGAGTTCGGGCCCACTCAGAAGTACAATCAACCGAAGACCGATTGGTCGAGCTAGACTAGTTGGAAGAAGCAAGGGACATCGCAACTACCTAGTCAGCAAGGTATCTTCAAGGCCTACATCGTTATCACAGTCGGAATGTTCGTGGCGCCTTTTCGGTGGGAGATCTCATTCTGAGAAAATCCAAACCACCAAAGACAGGCATAAATTATCTCCCTTATAGGGGGGCTGTTCATTATCGTTGAGGTGACACGTCTAGGTGCCTACCGACTAAAGACAGAAAACAACATCCAAGTCAACAACTCATGGAACATAGAACAACTACGTCTTTTCTATACCTAAATTTTTCTCTGATATATAAATAAAGTTTGTTACTCTGACTCACTACACTGCTTGTCTCAATCGTGTAGTGAGTCGGGGGCTATATAGTGATACATGTCCTCTGTTATTCATAAAGTTTGATCTTGTTTTATCTAAGTCATCAATTTTTATAATGATTATGCTAAGTTTTTCTGAGTATAGTTCCATGAAGTGAATGCTTTTTAAAGTCAAATCACTCGGCATAAACTGGCTAGTCGGGTAAAGCTAATGATGGCTAAAATAAAACAAGAACTCGGCAAGATGCAGCAATAAACATCAAAAGCATTTACAATATTTACATATTGTTTTTTTTTCAAACACTGACTACATAAAAGTTTGTGTTTACATCGGCAGATCTTCGGCGATGGCCTCAGTAGTAGGCCTGACCAGGCTAATCAGCTCCAACCCCTCCTCTGGGGTAGTATCTTCAGCAAAGCCCTCTCCGATGGTGTTAACGCCAAAATTTGGCACGGGTCTTTAGCAGATTCGGTTAAGAGAAAATCACAGATAACCGGTGAAGATTGATCCAGAAGAGACCGAGTTTGGGAAGAGACCGTGAAGACCACAGTATGGCAGTAAATTACCTTATCTATTAATTAGGTAGTTTTGATAATTGTTAGGAAACCTGATCTCGTATCCGATCAGGGCTTGTTAGTTTTCCGTTTATAGATAGGAAAGTATGTACCGTGTCCTATAAGGACTCTTGTAACTCGGGGTATATATACGTATGCCCGGGGACCTTGTAATCTATCAATCGATCAATTAAACTTCGGCGCATCGCCAACCTTTCGACGGGTTCTTGCTTCTCGAGCGGGGCTGCATCGGTTAGGTCCGAACTCCTGCGAGAGGGTAAGACTCGTCACCCCTTACCCAGGTGTATCTGCCCTGTCTACGGCTGCATCGGTTCGGTCCGACCTCTTAGGCCGATCAGGTATACCACATCACGCGTGCGTAGATCTTATCAGCTTACTGGGAGTAGCTTATCGTCAGTTTGTGCTGCATCGGTTGGGTCCGACCTACTAAACTGTCGCGATAAGTTTCTCCTGCTAGGTTGATGGTTTTTGCGTAAGCGTCTTATCGGAATGTATAGCCGGTAAGTTATTTTCATCACAGTTGCATTAGATCTATCGGTTTGTTGAGGTTCCTTTACTATTATCGATCTGTGCTGCATCAGTTAGGTTTGAACTACTAGATCGATAATAATAGATTTATCCTTGTCGGGCCGATCGGTGTATATGCGACGTTCTATCGGAGTGCTTAGCCGATAGGTTATCTTTTTATAAAGCCGACTGTATTATTCATACTATTTCGGTCATCTATATTATCATCGGTTTTCTAGCCGATGCATATGTGTTTCCTCGGCAGTCGGCTGGCTTACTACTTTGCTTATCTATTTTATCATCGGCTTCTAGCCGATGCACATGTTATACTGACATCTTGTCTATTTGCTCATAGCGCTATCGGTTTCCCAGCCGATACACAGGTGCCATCGGCTATCGGTTACGAGGAGCTTATATCAGTCCGTATCGGCCGATAGCCGATTGCGCAATTGCTGCCGATCCGGGCACGAGGACCAACAAGGACCCGGACGCGAGCACGAGACCCGGGCGCGAGTACAGGCAGGGGCCCGGGCACAAGCATAGCGGCGATCGGCTGGAAGGGATCCGTATCGGCTTACTGGCCGATTGGATCAGTAATCTAATTTCTTCATCTCCTTGTCAATTGCTGGGTCAAATTGACTGGCACGCCCGCGAACCTCAAATATTTTAGGACCTGCACTGGAGCTAAGCAGATCTCCCAGGCCTTCGTATGTTCAATCGCATCAAACCAGATCATCAACAAGCTTCTTGGCATACCCGGTGGTTTTTGGTGCGAACAGATGGCCTCAATTTCTACCCGGGGGTAGAGAGACTTCATCATGGCTAGAGCTTGGGCAATTCCCACGGTGACGCGCTCGGAGGAGTATTTCTTCAGGAGTGCAGGGGCTTCTTCAAGGTGCTGTGCCACTTGGGAGATGGAGCTGGAGCTGGTCCCGGCCAGGCTTGGTTACATAATGTCTAATAAAGTCTTCGCGGAATCAGCTATGATGTTCTGTGACTCCCTTATTATTTTAATCTTTTCAACAAAAGTGCCAAATTGGATCTGTGAATTTGCTTTGAAGGCTGCTCACACAGAGAAGAGGCATCAATAAATCTGGATACTATGGAGGCCATGGGCCCCGGGTACCTCATTACTAGTACATGGGCCACTCGGATAGAGGATGGGCCAAACCATGTAATTAGAGATAAGATAGCACCCGGCAGGCTGTGCCTTGTATAATAAGGGAACACAGTCTTTGTCGGATAGGACTCTATCTCTAAGAAGGAAATCCCTTGGTCGTATCTGGCTGGGATCCTAATCATGTACCCCTGTCCCCTAGTATATAAAGGGAGGCAGGGCGCCCCTCAGGGCAAGGCATACACAAGATCATCGATCATCAATCACCTCAGAGGAATAACACCTCAACTGGACGTAGGGTATTACCTCACATCGAGGGCCTGAACCAGTATAAAATCCCTGTGTGTTCCTTTGCAATCCATCGAGTTTCCATCCGCCGAGTAGCCCCATATATTTATTGTCGGTGTAAAACATCGACAGATACCTAGTCGGACAGAGTACCAGAGTAGATATGAAGCTTACTTACATACTCGGTGTCTACTTTGAACTTCGCCTTCTCAAGCTCCTTCATCTCCTTCTTCAGGCGTTCTATCTCCAGGGATTGGTTATTCAAGTTTGTCTCTAGAGCTACAGCCGAACAAAGACAAAATCAGCAGTGCAAGAAGATTGGTTTGGGGTTACACGGGCAAGGAAGAAACATACCTCTGATGGTCCCTGTCTGTGCCTAGTTCTTGTCCCTGAGCTTTTTCACTGAATCCTTCAGCCACTCCTCCCTCTCCTTGCTAGACTTCTCCAAATCATCTTTGGCAATCTGGAGCTGGTGGAGTTGAGTGAGCTGAGGGGCAAGCTGGGATAGAACTTTGCCCATTTTCTCGGATCGATTGACCACTTGCTGCACAAGATATGTTGGAGTCATACAACACAAGCAATGATGGCCAAAAATTCTGAGGAGTTGCAGATCAGCAAGCACAATCGGATGGATGACATACCTGGATACTCCTTGATGCGGCGATGGCAGCCTCCATTAGTTTGACTTGCTCCCTTTGGGCGGCTTGCTTGTTGTGCTAGAAGGTTTGTTCTTCCCCGTCCGGCGTAACCCAATAAAATGTCCGGGGGATGTTTGGTGGAGGAGCCTTGAGCCTAGGGAGATCATCGTCAACAGAAAACGGAGAAAGTGGAAGAGAACGAGTCCTGGGCCTTGGGTAGACTGGCGGTGCGGGGTCTTGGGCAAGCTCAGGGACTGAAGGCCTATTTGGCGGCGGAGTACTACAGGCTGTCAGGCTTGTGGGCACAGCAGTCGGCGCAGTTGGCGGTGGAGATCTTGGCCCAGTTGGCACCATACTCGGTGCAGTTGACTAGGGCATGGCAGTACTCGGTAGCGTGGCCTTGGGGCTGGTCGGCCTTGGGGCAGTGCTGCTGAGGTCTCTGATCATTGGAGTGCCTGATGCCTTACCCGACACATCTTTCTTCTTGGCCTGGTCCATCATTGGTCGCTTCCCAACCCTCTTGGGGCTAGGTTAGGCTGACGAGGGGCTGGCCGGTCGCTTTCTAAACTTACTGGCCAGCTGGCTAGGTGGGTCAGAAGCGAACTCACGAATTCCTACAAACATCAAGCATTGGGGAAAACTCAATTGGACAATGTTCATACAACGCATCACAAGCAAACATCAAGACAGATATCACACAAGGCATTACTGTTGGTCGAGGCCTGTCCTTACAGTATGGCTTGAGGGCCCTCTCGGCGTCTAGAGTCTCGATGGCTCCATTGACAAAGTAGCCAAGCAAGGTGTCAGTGATGACATCCTTGTTGACGAAGTCGGCGCATTCCCGAGTGGGATCATTCTTCCCCTCATAGTCATAGACAAAGTGGATCTTGGCCTTCAAGGGTTGAATTCTATGGTTCTGGAAGGTTCTAGCCACCCAAGGCCCGGTCAACCTTTTGTTCTTCAGATCATCGATCTTCTCCAGCAGCAATTGCACCTGGACTATCTCTGCCTGTGATGGTAAGGCAGTCCAGCCCTCTAGTAACGAAGGGGGATTTTTAAAAAAAGGGGGCAAGGAGGGCTCAAGGTTGGAGCAGTAAAACCACTCCTGATGCCATCCTTTCAGTGAAGTTTTCAGGGGAACATGGAGATAGGCTTTCTTCATCTCGTTGTGGAGTTGAAGGCCTGCTCCCCCTATCACCTGTATCTTGGACTTGGAGGGCTGTGGCTTGACATGGAACAAGAAGCAGAAGAGGTTGAAATAGGGATCGACTCCCAGAAATGCCTCGCAGAGAGTCACAAAGATGGAGATTTGGAGAATGGAATTGGGGTTGAGATGGATGAGCTCAATCTTATAATAGTTACAGAGGCCGCGAAAAATATTGGAGGTGGGAAGAGCAAATCCGTGCTTGAAAAAGGAGGCAAAAACCACAATCTCATGAAGACCTGGAGAGGGGGTTGTCTCACCGATGGTGGGGTGCCAGTTGATGATTTCTGTCGATGTTTTACACCGGCAATAGAACTATAGGGCTACTCGGCAAGGGGAAACTTGGTGGATTGCAGAGGAACGCAAAGAGATTTTATACTGGTTCAGGCCCTCGATGTGAGGTAATACCCTACGTCCAGTTGTGGTGTTATTCCTCTGAGGGGTTATGTCGATCAATGATCTTCTGTGTTGTTCGTTGCCCTCAAGGGGCGCCCTGCCTCCCCTTACATACTGGGGGGTTGGGGTACAGGATAGGAATCCCAGCCAGATACGGCCAAGGGATTTTCTTCTTAGAGATAGATCTTACCTGGCTAAGACTGTACATTCCTTATTATACAAGGCAAAGCCTACCGGGTGCTATTATATCTCTAACTACAAGACTTGGCCCATCCTCTATCTGAGTGGCCCATATGCTTGTGATGAGGTACCCGGGGCCCATGGCCTCCACAATTTCCTTCGGTTGGATGCATTTCCTCTTCTCTAGAAGGGCCAGCTTCGTTCAGCACGCATCGGATCTTGGCCACGAGCCAGCCGACATGCTAGGGATGTGAAATGGAGCTTTTGGCATAGTTGGGGTATTAAACTAGGTGGAAGGGCTTCTAGATGGTGGGAATCAAAGCAGGGGGGAAGACTCTTGCGGATTCTTGGGAGGAAGCTCGAGCTACAAAAAACCCTAGCTGGGGGTGGAGAGCGCAAAGTTTGGCGCCTGTGCGGGAGATGAAGCGATTTGGCAAATTGGGGGAGAAAGGGGAATCTTTTCTCTCTCCCACCACTTTATAGGCCTGCGCTGGGTTAGCAGGCTTGGGCCGGCTTGTCGATGTTTTATATCGGCAATGAAGATATAGGGCTACTCGCCGGACCGAAACTTAATGGATTGCAAAGGAACACGAAAGATTTATACTGGTTCAGGCACTCGAGATGAGGTAATACCCTACGTCCAGTTGTGGTGTATTTCCTTTGAGGATGTATGATTGATTCTACCCTCAGGGGGCGCCCTGCCTCCCCTTATATACTTGGGGATAGGGTTACAAAGTAGGAGTCCCAGTCGGATTATGACCAAGGGTTCTCCTTCTAGGAGTACAACGTGCCCGACTAGGATTGTATTTACCCTGTTGTACAAGATTAAGTCTGCTGAGTTCCATTGTATCCCTAATTACAAGGCTAGGCCCATCCTCTATCCGAGTGGCCTATATGCTTGTCATGAGGTACCCGGGGCCCATGGCCTCCACAGCAGCCCCTGAGACCTTCATAGTTGAGTCATAGTTGATGCCGAGTGCTCATCCTCCACGGTGAAGATTTCCCGAGTGCATTGCTCCTGAGTACTTTTTGTCCAAATGCTTCTTCTCCCTAGTCCTGCTTCATGTCAGCTGGCAGCGAGGCTATGAAGGGCTCCATGTAGAAATATGAATAGTGTGTGCCGAATAGGCGCACTTATTAGGTGTAGCCCCCGACTTTGTGCTTAATTGTGAAAGAATTAAACATAAAGTCAAAGATCTTTAACCTTGTAGTCTTTCCCGAGTAGTGTACTATTGGTATATGAGACTCTTCAGCATCATGTCAGCTGGAATGATTTTTGCTCATGGCAATTAATGGCTAAGCATGTAAGCCGAGTACCATTTTATGGATTTTAACCCAATACATGGTCTGTTGTACTTGAGAGATATCTACATCCCCAATTTTAATGGAGACTAGCTATCAATCCTTGTAAGGATATATCTTCAATACCTGGTAAATAATGCAGATACCTGAATGTATACACCCGGCTATAGGCTTAGCATGAAGCATATCTGATTATTTAATCGGTTTCTGTGAGTAGCACCAGCACTGTGGTTTTAACACAGCCAGCGAGCGGCCCAAATTGAGCGTGCTACTGTAGAAACTCATATCTTGTGGCCCAGTACCGAATTTGCAGGCCCAAGCCCAGTTATCAGCAGACGCTCTATAAAGGCGAGGGGAGAGAAAAGATTCCCTCATCTTCTCCAATCCACTAATCGCTTCATCTTCCAACTTCCGCGCCGAAATTTCGCACCTTGCTTCGCTAGGGTTCACCATTGCTAGCTCTTCCTGCTCGAAGCTTGGGCGATCCTGTTCCACTGCATCAAATCCGAGCCTCAAATAGCATTTCCCCCAAATCTCCTTGCCTCTAGCCATGTCGAGAGCTTTGGAAATCCCAGAGGTGTCTACTGAAGCCTAGCCGACATCGGACTGCGGTTCAACAAAGTTGAAATACTTGGAGAAGTTGCTGAGATTGCAGCGCCGTGAAGTCATCCATTGGCGTCCGGCTGAAGGGGAATCGATTCCAGCACCCCAATCTAGTGATACTATAGTCTTCGCCTCTTTCTTTGACCGGGGTTAATGCGCCTGGGTGCCCGATCTTCCGATAGGTTCGATTTGGCGACGTGAAGACGTTCACGTTTTGAGGCTTCCGATCAGCGATTGTCACCTCGCAACCGCTACACCCACACGTCTAGTTGTTATCAACCACGCTCTCACGTAGTCGACCTCACCATGAAGGTTTTATCCCTGCAAGCAATCGAAGAAACTCACAAGAACAAGGAAGAACGCAATCTGAATTGCAGATGAATGTTTAGCATACGAAGTTGGGGTTCTACAAACCGATCTAGACGGCGAAACTGCAATGGCAGAATAATCTAAGCAAAACCCACCTCTAAACAACGACGGCTACTGTATATATAGGTGTTGGGACGTCCTAGGGTTATCCCTAGGGCGCACACCCCTTGGGCTTAGCCCACGTCACAATTACAAGGCCCAAGGCACAAAACAGACTCGGACTGGAAGAGGTATGTGTCTTGTTTCGACGATTCCGAACAGCTCAGGAGGAATTTTGATATGGGACCAAAACCATCTAAAAGTAGACTCCATAAGCTTTCCAACAAGTACTTATGGGCCCTGAAAGTCCTTCTGGATCAGCGGCTAGGTCCGTTTGAAGTTGATGCTGTCAGGAGGTCCGAATCCGAATCCAAAACGTACAGAACTTCATCTCTTGCCTTCTATGGACCAAAAGTGACGTGGTAATATAGAAGTAAACTTGGATAAGATCTTGGTTTGGTCCCCAATCAATTTCTTTGATCATCCATGTGTTCCTTGTGCTCGGTCTCTTTCCATTCACCCAAGCAAGTATCTCTGCAAACGAGAACACACAAAACTCATGGTGCATTAACGGCTGTTCAAATATATAACGTATAAATCTTATGTAGAAAGCATACACCTTTGGTTGATGAATATATAAAATTGTTAGGGTCATATCCGAGCTAGTGATGTCCTCATCATCCTCCCCTTCTTGATTGGAAACCGTCCGCGGTTTTACCTTGTCATTAAGCCTGATGAACATATCTTTATCTTTGACCACATAGGGGAAGGTAATGTTGTGCATATGGTTGGATTCTGAAATTTTTAAATACGGAGAACACTTTGTATTGTTGTGCAGCTCACAACACTCTCCTTCTTGCAAACCAACCTGCAACTTATTTAAACAACTAGAGGGACTAGATAGAGAATTATTTATACTCATACGGTCCTCTAGACAAGACATGTCATTATGAAAAGGAGGTATATTAAAATTTGAACAAATGTATGCTCTATGCACATTATATTCTCCTTTATTATCATAATTGCCAATAATATGAAAAATCACATGAGAAGGACATGGCAAATCAGATGTAGCAAATAATTTCTTCTCTAAACAATTGAGTGGACAAAGATCATCAAATTGAATATAGCCCCAAGTATTTAAAGAAGATAGCAATCTAAGCTCTTCATTCTCACTAGCAATGTGAACAACATGTCTAAAATCAGCATATGGTGGTTCAACAACATTACTATCATGTTCATTCACTAGTTGTGGTACGGATATAAGTGAAGCATTGCACAACTCTTCTTTATCACAAGAAATAGGAACCAAATCATCGTGTGACAAAGGTAAGTTAACATACGATTCCACGGAAGATTGCTCTAAACTAACATGATTAGTGGACATATATAGCACATCAAAATTGTCCATACCTTGAGTAAATGTAGCACCATTTCTGTTACCTATGTTCTCATTTTCAAAAACTGTAGGTGCACTCTTAATTAAACCATCTTGAAACATGCATGAAGCAATAGGTGGATCTTGTGTCTCTATGTCTTTCTTCTTTTCCTCGTTACCTTGGCTCTTCTCAGATACTGGTGGTGGTGCTGTACGATTACACGAAGAAGGGAACAGCTTAGTCGATCCTGCGGTTGTTGTTGTTCGTGGCGTGAAGGAAACGCCAAAGTTGCTCCGGTTCCTCTGTTGACGTCCCTGCAATTCTTTCTCTGCAAGCATAGCAAGCTGGAACAAACGATTGATAGTACTATATTCCTTATAATAAACAATATCCTGAATTTCATGCCTCAAACCACCATAAAAACGACAGATTATATCCTCTGTATCCTCCTCTACCTCACAACGCAACATTCCTATTTGTAGCTCCTGAAAGTAATCTTCTACAGATTTTTCTCCTTGGTCTAAGCGTTGCAACTTATTTCTCAAATCACGTTTGAAAGATGGAGGAATAAACCTACCCCGCATTGCTCGCTTTAGTCTATCCCATGTGTCAGGTTCTAGGCCAGATTTAACTAGCTCATTCCACCAGATAATGGCAAAATCCTTGAACTCACTAGTTGCTTGCCTAACCCTATGGGCTTCAGGAACTAGATGGGAATTAAATGTTTGCTCTACGGTCATCTCCCAATCCAAATAAGCTTCAGGGTCATATTTTCCTGAAAATGAAGGCAAGGTAAATTTAACTTTAGCAAAAGGATCATCGTTACCTCGCCCTTGGTGGCGGTTACCTCCCATACCTCGCCGGTTGAATCGCAGCCGTTGTCGTAGGTGCTCTTCACAAAGTGTATCACGTGCGTCGCTATTGTTGGCTTCCTCTTCTTCATTATCTCCGTCATCGTCAACAAGTGGTGGTGTTGGCTGACGGTTTGCTACCAGTTGGTCGACGCGGTTAGTGAGGGTGGTAATGCTCCCCACGATAGCCTGGAGGTCTTCCCGCATAGCATTCACGGCAGCTACATTCTCCTCAATCTTCTGATCCAGCTTAACGATCTCCTCTTTTGAAGCACAATCAGCGAAATCATTCACCTCACCTGCCATGGTTAGTAGAAAATAGGAAACAAACAGCAGAAAAGTGTTATCCCTATCAACTACTACTCTGCAAGGATAGTGGATACTCGCAAATGGAACCACCTTACCGAGCTCTTACAAGGTTCTGAGACTAGCGAGCAAGGAAAGGTACAACCGGTGGCTAGTTCGTGATACCTTGAGGGCGTGATCCAGCGATTGCAAGGGTTGAGACCGTGCTGATCAGAAGTATATATATGTGGAGCTTGGGAGGCCAAAAATATTAGTGGCACACAATTCAATAACAGATAGTAATGCTGAAAAAATTGTCCCAAGCACTTGTCCTAGTTGCTGGCCTAAACGAGTTCTAAACCAGATGTGATAAAACAAGGGCAACCAACAAGTATAAAAGGACAGCAGCAAAGAAGAAAGGACAAGGTAAGAACACAGCACAAAACAGCACACAGATGGCTCCCTGGTGTGTCCAATGTGCTCCTCTCCTTTTTTTTCTTTTTTTTTCTCTTTTTTTTTCTTTTCTTTTTTTTTCAACTAAGGAGCACAGGAACAGCAACCTCAGGAAGGTGGCAGCTCAATCTGGTATAAGGTGTGAGCTGTGGAAAAACACGAGCGTGCTTTAAAAAGCGTGCTAGAACTTCGGAGTGCGAAAACCCAATCTTCTAGCTTGAATTTTGCAAAACGGATTTTGGCGAACCCAACAAAGTCAGGGGGTAGCGGATGGGAAAATTTTTGTAGATGTCCGTAGACTATTTATTTGCCTGATTCCGACTCCGTATGTGAAAGTTATGGCTATTTCAAGGAAGGCCCTCCGTATCAGTGTTTTGGTGGAGGCTGAAACAGAATCAGGTGGTGAAAACGGGGATGATATGGTGGCGGTGGCTACTGGAGAGATGGATGGTGATGTAGGACGTAATATATGACACTAAAACAGAACACACAAAGACCAACACTTGCACAAGGTAGCTAGTATATGGGAAAAACAGAGACGATGGTGGTGGTGGCTAGGGTTGGTAGGGGTGCGGTGGATGGATCACGAACTGGACTCAAACACAATCTAAGCCAGCAACTGAACTCGACCTAGGACACCAACTCAACACTACGGACTCTGAAACAGAATTATGCAAAAGGCTAAACACGGTTGTAGGACAGGGGAAAAAACCTACGACTACCAATTTTCTTCTTTTGTGGCTTTTTCTGGACTCTAGGTATAGGAAAAACAAAGATTAAACAGGATGGAAAAGATATACCTAACGGGCAACCTTCGCTCTGATACCACTTGATGCGCCTGGGTGCCCGATCTTCCGATAGGTTCGATTTGGCGACGTGAAGACGTTCACGTTTTGAGGCTTCCGATCAGCGATTGTCACCTCGCAACCGCTACACCCACACGTCTATTTGTTATCAACCACGCTCTCATGTAGTCGACCTCACCACGAAGGTTTTATCCCTGCAAGCAATCGAAGAAACTCACAAGAACAAGGAAGAACGCAATCTGAATTGCAGATGAATGTTTAGCACACGAAGTTGGGGTTCTACAAACCGATCTAGACGGCGAAACTGCAATGGCAGAATAATCTAAGCAAAACCCACCTCTAAACAACGATGGCTACTGTATATATAGGTGTTGGGACGTCCTAGGGTTATCCCTAGGGCGCACACCCCTTGGGCTTAGCCCACGTCACAATTACAAGGCCCAAGGCCCAAAACAGACTCGGACTGGAAGAGGTATGTGTCTTGTTTTGACGATTCCGAACAGCTCAGGAGGAATTTTGATGTGGGACCAAAACCATCTAAAAGTAGACTCCATAAGCTTTCCAACAAGTACTTATGGGCCCTGAAAGTCCTTCTGGATCAGCGGCTAGGTCCGTTTGAAGTTGATGCTGTCAGGAGGTCCGAATCCGAATCCAAAACGTACAGAACTTCATCTCTTGCCTTCTATGGACCAAAAGTGACGTGGTAATATAGAAGTAAACTTGGATAAGATCTTGGTTTGGTCCCCAATCAATTTCTTTGATCATCCATGTGTTCCTTGTGCTCGGTCTCTTTCCATTCACCCAAGCAAGTATCTCTGCAAACGAGAACACACAAAACTCATGGTGCATTAACGGCTGTTCAAATATATAACGTATAAATCTTATGTAGAAAGCATACACCTTTGGTTGATGAATATATAAAATTGTTAGGGTCATATCCGAGCTAGTGATGTCCTCATCAGGGGTCTTGCTCTTCCCTCTTTGGATTTTCTTCGCCAACCTCTTTCCTTCTATGAGCTAGAGTTGGTGAATCTGAACCCCAACTTCATCTTGCAAATATCTATCTTTGCAACTCTGTGTGAATGCTTTCTGGGTGTGAAGCCCCATTTCAATCTGTTCAGATATCTGTTCCACATCAAACCTCAGCCTTCCAAACACAAAGTCCAAGTGATAGGGGGAGCCGGTCTTCAGCTTAGGAACGAATGAAAAAGATCTATCTTCATGTTCCTTTGAAAACTTCCCTTAAGGGCTAGCATAGAGAATGGTTCTATTGCTCTGATCTCGAACCTCGTATGCCCCTTTTCACTGGTTTGTCTCCGGTGGTCTCGCCCAGTTGGTCATCTATGCCAAGTTTTGAGGAGACGGGCCAAGTATATCTGTTGATTGATAGAATTGACAAGCTAAAGAGCGCAGGATTGACAAGTCCCTAGGTGGCCAAATGTTTCTCAAACCATCGCATCAGGCCGTTGAAGCTGAGAAGCCACTTTGGCTGGGATTATGTGTCAATGTTTTACACCGGCAATAAATATATAGGGCTACTCGTCGAACCGAAACTTGATGGATTGCAAAGGAACACGAAACGTTTATATTGGTTCAAGCCCTCGAGATGAGGTAATAACCTACGTTCAGTTGGGGTGTATTGCCTTTGAGGTTTCTCTAGTAAGATTGCTTCTTCTTCTGCCCTCAGGGGTACCTTGCCTCCCCTTATATACTGGGGATAGGGTTACAAAGTAGGAGTCACAGTCGGACTACGACCAAGGGATCTCCTTCTATAGATATAACGTGCCTGACTAGAACTATATTTTTCTTATCGTACAAGGCTGAGTCTGCCAAGTTCCATCATATCCCTAATTACAAGGCAAGGCCCATCCTCTTTTCGAGTGGCCCAATAGCTTCTCATGAGGTACCTCGGGCCCATGGCACCAACAGCAGCCCCTGAGACCTTCATAGTTGAGTCACAGCTGATGCCGAGTGCTCATCCTCCATGGTGAAGATTTCCCGAGTGCATCTCTCCTGAGTACTCTTTGTCCAAGTGCTTCTTCTTTCTGAGTCCTGCTTCATGTCAGCTGGCAGTGAGGCTATGAAGGGCTCCATGTAGAAGTATGAATAGTGTGCACCTATTAGGTGTAGCCCCCAACTTTGTGCTTAATTGTAAAACAATTAAACATAAAGTCAAAGATCTTTAACCTTGTAGTCTTTCCTGAGTAGTGCACTACTGGTATATGAGACTCTTCAGCATCATGTCAGCCAGAATGATTTTATAGTCTTTCCCAAGTAGTATAGCACTCGGAAGTTAGACTCTCCAGCGTCATGTCAGCTAGAATGGTTTTTGCTCATGGCAAATAATGGCTAAGCATGTAAGCTGAGTACCACTTTATGGATTGTAACCCAATACGTGGTCAGGTGTACTTGAGAGATACCTGCATCCCCAATTTTAATGGAGACCAGCTTGTGATCCTTATAAGGATATATCCTCAATACCTAGTAAATAATGCAGATACCCAAATGTATACACCCGGCTGTAGGCTTATCATGAAGCATATCTGATTATTTAATCGGTTTCTATGAGTAGCACCAACACTGTGATTTTAATATAGCCAGCGAGCGGCCCAGATTGAGCATGCTATTGTAGAAACTTATATCTTTGGCCTACTACCAAATAAGCCGGCCTAAACCGACCTACCCAGCGCAGCCCTATAAAATTGGCATCCCTCGCATGTCAGGATGAGTATTTCAGCGTTGATAACCGCAATCAGCTAGAGGAATCCTTGTCTGCAAGCCTTTCCAACTTATGTTATGGATGCAACCTGGTTGCCACAGATGCCTGAATAGGTATAATGTAGGATCTGCTTGCCCTCCTCAGGAGTGACGCAGCGCATGAGAACTCCGGATGTGCTTTGACGATATAGGTCTTCTCTGACTTCAGTAAAGCTGAATAAGGTACCCGAACCTTGCATTAGCATAGGATTCGGTTGGCGACCCTCATGGGGCATACCCTACTCAACAGAATTATAGCCAAATAAGGTACCTGAACCTTGCATTAGCATAGGATTCAGCTAGCGACCCTTATGGGGCATACCCAACCTAGCAGAGTTGTGACCAAATAAGGTACCCGAACCTAGCATTAGCATAGGATTCAGCTAGCGACCCTCATGGGGCGTACCCTACCTAGCCGAGTAGTACACGAGCCTCGACTGGCGCCGGAGGTCAGTTATATTAGTCGAATAAGGTACTCGAACCTTGCATTAGCATAGGATTCGGCTGGCGACCCTCATGGGGGCATACCCAACTCAGCGGAGTGGTACTCGAGCTCCGACTGGTGCCGGAGGTTGGTTGTTAGCTGAATATGGTACCCGAACCTAGCATTAGCATAGGATTTGACTAGCGACCCTCATGGGGCGTACCTTAGACAACCGAGTGGTGTCGGACCCGGGTTTGACCCCGAACCCTATGTGTGTACCGTGCTAGTCCCACGATCAATTGCTAGCACACACATTCAACATTGGCATCATAATCCATACATCACAGGTTCAGCTCACAGCAGTCCAAACATAAGTCATACAAGAGTCTAGACTTCAGCGATTACATAGAGGCCGACCGGCCAAATAGAACAACAAATTAACAAAGAGTTCAACAGCGGAAACAAGATAATAGAGGCACAAAAAGACCAGCAAGTATGCCTCTGCCTGCCCACAGGCAACCAACCGGTAAGCCCTAGTAAGCACCGTCGTCGTCGTCGTCGTCTCCAAAACCCGCTGCATAGAAGTACCCGATTGTCGGGTCCTCCTCAAACATCTCTAAAAAAAGAAAGAAGTCACACAAGCGTGTGTGAGTACAATACGTACTCCGCAAGACTTATAGTGTTTGCAATGGTATTCCATAATATGCGAAGATAAACAAGGAATGGTTCAGGTCCTGCAGTTTGCATAAATCATAATATACATAGCGAAAACATTGCGGTTTTGCAACAAAATTTTTGTAAAACAAGCCAGCACAGCAAACAAGTATATAAGCATCAACCCACAAGTGTTTCCAACCATATGGGCTCCCTGCCCATGCCAGCCAACAGTGGCAACACGCTGCCACAACCATCCCAGCGAACTCCCCGTTCTCACCAAGATCTTTCCCCAAAACGGTCCCAAAAAATTAAAACTACTACGGTGGAGAATTTCCCAAGTCGTCCATAACCGAGGACACGGCTATTCGAATAGTTTTAACTCTCGAGAGTGTGTACAACTGTACCCACGTGACAAGGACAATATGAGTTACCACACAGGAGGCTCACACCATCAATGACAAAGCCTTTCTATCGTTGACCTAGCAATATCCCGCGCTTATGATCCATCCCTAGGGAGTTGGGAGGCCTCCCAAAATCCTCAAGGCTCATACAATGTGCTGGTCACCCTTGAACAATAATCAAGGTGTGACATCCTGGCCCAATTAGGATTTGGGCCTATGTGGCCCATGAGTGCGGTGTGCACATGAATAGTACCACCTTGCTAGTGGAGCAAGAGTTGAACCAACTTATAAGGCCTTGTCCCTCCAACCATAGTACTTCCGGGTTAACCCTTTTACACGAAGCGAGGACGAAAGTGTAAGTGGGGTGCTATGTGTAAGTGGGCCCGCCTGTCGGATGGGCTGGGCTGCGCGGTTCTGGAGGACAGGCTGTACAAAATGGTATCAGAGCCGACCCTCGCAGTTGCGCGTACGGGTTAGTGTGCGGGCATATGGCGCATGGCGCATGTGGGCTCGGTGTGAGGCACATGGCATGGCATATGGCGCCGGCACTGGACGTACGGACGTGCGCTAAGAGGGGGCGCGTTCCTGGACATTTGCCTATATGCCTGTGTGGCTATGTGGGTAAGTTGGACTGGCGGGGACGCCAGGTCCTTTGAGGGGGGGTGTGTGTGACATCCTGGCCCAATTAGGATTTGGGCCTATGCGGCCCATGAGTGCGGTGTGCACATGAATAGTACCACCTTGCTAGTGGAGCAAGAGTTGAACCAACTTATAAGGCCTTGTCCCTCCAACCATAGTACTTCCGGGTTAACCCTTTTACACGAAGCGAGGATGAAAGTGTAAGTGGGGTGCTATGTGTAAGTGGGCCCGCCCGTCAGATGGGCTGGGCTGCGCGGTTCTGGAGGACAGGCTGTTACACAAGGTACCCTCGGGCTATGGACAAAAACCATATCCCGCACTATCCCAATGTCAACAATTATGACCTACTACTACCACCGGCGGGTCTATTGCTAGTATCAAACAATATACTAAGCTAGGAACTCCCCATAAGAGCCACATGTGGTTTGCACTGTGCTTCTTGGTTCTAGCTACACCATAGAATCGGTCCTTAGTGAACCGGGCGAGACAACCACCTAATCGGTACCACAACAAGACACCGAACACTACATCCACTCGCCCAAGTCCAAAAGCATGTTTTCAATTTTTTTTTCCACCAAGAGCACAGGGGAAAAATACCCACTGTTCATTTCCATATTTTCGCAAATGCTTCTTTTCCCCAACATCCCAAAATCAAGTAACAAGTAGCATTGATTAAATAGCAAACTAAGCATACCTATTGACATCTTCCCAACCACATGAACCCAAATTTTCAGTGGCAACATAAGTGAAAAGGAATTCATGATACTCAAGTAACAAGGACAGGGCATATGCAACAAGAGGTTAACTACCCAAGAATCCCACACATTTTCAAGTAAAACATCGCATGCATAATAGTTTGCAATCAATATAGTTTGTAAGCTTGAAATATAGGAGCAATTGATCAAGGGGGTGCTTGCCTTGTTCCTGGACTTCTTGGAACTCTTCTGATCCTTCCTCAACCGGGTCAACAACGTCGTGTTCTACGAGAATACCAAACGAATGCAATGAAAACAACGGCAAAATTTAACAGTACAGGAAGTACAAATATTTTTGCAGAATATGCAAGTGCTTGATTTTAGATGAATTTAGGAAAAAGAATCGCTTGAAACCGAGTTCGTATGAGGGAGATACGGCTAAACGAAGTCTGCTCTGTCCTAAAATCGAAAATAATTGAGAAACAGCGTTTTCGCTCGACCGAACTGCTGAAACGGCTGAAAACCTTCTACCGACTTAACGGGTGGTCTATTTGGGACGTTTTCGGTTCTAGGGGCATTTTTATGGTACGAAACCTACATGTGTGCTACTGTGAAACCTAAGGACAACTCCCCAAAAGTGGATATACTCCAACTCGCTAGGATATTATTCGCACACGCTCACACGTCACTAAAACGGCCTAACACGTGAAATCCACCGGCGTGAAGCATTAATCCTAGCGTTTGGGGCGTGGAGGGTTTCTAGGGCCTAGGGGTTACTGGATGCACAAGTGGAACCTATGGGAAGGCTTCGGTAGCGGCGAACGCCTCGGTCCAAAAACGATGTCTTCGTACGCGCAAACTACACGTCTTCGCACGTTAACGATGACCGGCAAAATTGGGAATCTAACAGCAGCAGCCCTACTCGCGGTTTATCCCGATCTAACACTAGTGGGGCCAAACCTGGCTTGCATGGGGCTGATGGGGTGGCTGCCACTCACTCAAACACAAGCGCACCTAAGGTGTTTGGTGAAAAGCCAAGCTAATGCACGGCTCGTCTACCTCTATCCTCTCATGCCCGAGTGCATGGCTAGCGCATGCAGGGCACGAGGAAGCTCTAGGGGTCCTGCATGCAAGATCAAAGGGCTCTACTACATGCGGCCATGCTCCGATTGAGCCTCATCCACACATATGGCCATGGTGGTGACGCTTGGGTGGATGGCAAAACAATGGCATGACAGGACAAGCCAAGGACGTGGGGAGAACTAGTGGCCTCCCAGGAATAAAAGGAAGTACTTGCAGAAACAGAAGCTCACCGAAGAGTTCAGGCCGTGGGGTGCGACGTTGAGGCGGTGGTCGGCTCGGCAACAGGGTCGCTCGTCATGGAGGCTGCAGACAAGTGCTATGATGAGCTCAAAGAGTGAAGGGAAGATGGTGATACGGCCAGGACAGTGCTAACTCACCAGGGTGCAGTTTAGCGACCGCAAGATCACGGTGGCACCCGGTCGGCGTTGCAAAACACAATGGGGCTGCAGTGGTGCCTGCTGCCTGCCGAGGGCGAAAACGGAGTTAGGTCGGGCAAGAACACGTGGTGACACAGCTGAGACAAGGTGAAACTCACTGGAGCTCTCAGACGGAAAGGGTGTGCTCGCTGGCGCCGTGGGCGGCACCTCACGTTCTCAGCAAACCAAGGGGCAATCCTTTGGGTCCTTGGCAGGTGAGAAAGAGGGCGAGCTGGGGAACAGGAGGGCATAGGCTTGGTTAAAAAGGAAGGCAAGGAAGGAGAGGAGAGGGGAGGGGCGCTGGTTCTCCATCGGTCTCGCGATGGCGTGTGCGCGGGCAAGCGTGCAGCAGACAGATGGGACAGGGCAGGGCGCCGCTGAGGCTGTCGGGGGGATCTCGTGAGGTCCCAAGGTGGCTCTGCCACTCCCTCCCATGTGGTCTGGGGCGCGCAGAGGAAGCCACCTGGTCGAGCCGCACGGGCGGGGAGAGATCCTTGCGTGATCTCGTTTGGACGACGGAGGACAGGGCACAAAAGATAGCATCACGTATGAAAGATTCACACTTGAGGACTGTCTCCAACAACCATGCGATTCAAACACGAGACCCATTGGATGAATGCGCGGGCGAGGGCGCGGGTGAGGGTGCAGGTTCGAGAGAGAGGGCGAGGCGCGAGTTCGGGAGCGAGGGAGGGCGGGCGCGAGCTCGGGAGCGAGGAGGGCGCGGGAGCGAGAGGGCGCGGCTCGGGAGATCCGATCGAGAGGCGCCGGTCGATCGGGAGGCGGCCGGTCCGATTGGAGGGATTCGGACAGTCCAATCCCCAAGCGGATGGTCCGATTGGGGCAGCTTGCTTCAAACCGAAAGAAACTTGGGGGCAAGGCTGGGTTTTTCATGCATGAAAGATGACATGAAGAGCATGCAGATGGAAAAACTGTTTTATGCACCAAAGATCAAAAGTGGGCTGTTACAAAACCTACCCCCCTTAAAATGAATCTCGTCCCCGAGATTCGGCCGGCTCGGTGAGGAGATAGGGAAACTCGCTTCGAAGACGGTCTTCACGCTCCCAGGTTGCCTCATCCACTGTGTGGTTACTCCACTGTACCTTGCACATCTTGATTGTCTTGTTCCTTGTCCGCCGCTCAGCTTCTTCTATTATGCGGATTGGGTGCTCTTTGTACGTGAGGTCTTGTTGTAGTTCGATGCTTTCTATTGGCACAACCTCAGTGGGCACTCTAAGGCACTTCTTTAACTGTGATACATGGAAGACATTGTGCACTTCAGACAGCTCGGGTGGCAGGTCCAATCTATAGGCCACTTCTCCTACTCTTGCAAACACCCTATACGGTCCAACATACCGTGGTGCTAATTTTCCCTTGACTTGAAACCTGTGGGTACCTCGCAGCGGCGTCACTTTGAGATATA
The DNA here is from genome assembly GCA_003991445.1 of Oryza meyeriana var. granulata. NCBI lineage: Eukaryota > Viridiplantae > Streptophyta > Magnoliopsida > Poales > Poaceae > Oryza > Oryza meyeriana. The sequence continues at coordinate 76,320 of RYFJ01001705.1, read as the reverse complement.
TGAAGTCATTAGGTCTGAACTTGAGCTTACGCCTCCTTTGGTTAGCATAGCTCTTTTGTCTTGATTGGGCTTCCTTCAATCTTGCTCTAATCAACCGAACTTGCTCTTCCGCTTCATTGATCGAAGCTGGGCCAAAAACGTGTCTCTCACCAACTTGTGACCAGTTTAGAGGTGTTCTACATTTCCTCCCATAGAGAGCCTCGAATGGTGACATTTGTAGGCTTGCTTGGTAGCTGTTGTTGTAAGAAAACTCGGCATATGGCAAGCAGTTTTCCCAGCTTGGTCCATGGGACAGCACACACGCTCTTAACATGTCCTCTAGAATTTGGTTCACCCTCTCGGTTTGTCCTCCAATTTGTGGGTGATATGTGGTGCTAAAAGCTAGGTTGGTTCCCATTGATTGCTGCAACCGTTTCCAAAAATGTGAGATGAATTGGGCACCTCTGTCCGAAACTATCCGTTTTGGCACACCATGCAAGCAAACAACCCGGGAGAAATATAATTCGGCTAGCTTGGTTCCTTTGTCAGTGGTTTTCACTGGTATAAAGTGTGCTACTTTTGTCAACCGATCCACTACAACCCATATTGAATCATTGCCTCGCTGTGACCTTGGCAAGCCAGTGATGAAATCCATTCCAACTTCATCCCATTTCCATTCCGGGATTTGTAATGGCTGTAGTAGGCCGGCTGGCTTTTGGTGCTCAGCCTTCACTCGCTGACACACATCATAGAGCGCCACGTATTCAGCTACATCACGCTTCATGCTTGCCCACCAAAAATCCTTCCTTAAATCTTGATACATCTTGGTACTACCGGGTTGAATTGAGTACAATGTTTCATGGGCTTCTTTCAGAATCAGGTTCTTGAGCTTTTCATCTTTGGGGATGCATATTCGTTGTCCACGCCGAACCACTCCATTTTCATCCATGTTGTAATCTGAGGTTTTTGCTTTCTCTATGCGGCGCTTAATTTCCTGGATTTCCTTGTCTTCAGCTTGGGCCGCAAGAATTTGGTCTTCTAACGTCGACTTTGCTTCCACGGCTGCAACACAACCATACTCCACCAAATCCAGGTTGAGGCGTTGAAATTCCTTATACAACTCAGGTTGTCCATTGCTTAGTGTGAGACTATTGCAATGAGCTTTCCGACTCAGCGCGTTTGCAACTACGTTGGCCTTCCCCGGGTGATAATTTATGCCTAGGTCATAGTCCTTGATTAACTCGAGCCATCTCCTTTGCCTCAGGTTCAGATCCGCTTGTGTGAATATATATTTTAGGCTCTTGTGATCTGAGTATATCTCGCAGTGATTACCGATCAAGTAATGCCGCCAAATCTTCAAGGCATGCACAACAGCTGCTAGCTCTAAGTCATGCGTAGGGTAGTTCTGCTCATGTGGTCTCAATTGTCACGATGCATAGGCTACTACCTTCCCTTCTTGCATTAATACGCAGCCAAGACCTAGCCGAGATGCGTCACAATACACATCGAAGCTCTTGCCAACATCTGGTAAAACCAACACGGGTGCTGTGGTTAGTCTTTTCTTTAATTCTTGGAAGCTTTCTTCACATCCCTTAGTCCATTCAAACCTCTTTTCCTTCTTCAACAGCTGAGTCATTGGTCTAGCAATCTTTGAAAAACTTTCAATGAACCGGCGGTAGTAGCCAGCCAATCCAAGAAAGCATCTTATGTCCGAAACATTCTGGGGTTGATTCCAATTCAACACCTCTTGGACCTTGCTTGGGTCAACGGCTACTCCACCCTCGGACAGCACATGACCAAGAAATCCAACCTCCTCCAACCAGAACTCACACTTGCTAAATTTTGCATATAATTGGTGCTCTCGAAGTTTATCCAAAACTAGCCGTAGGTGCCTTTCAAGCTCTTCTTCACTCTTCAAGTAGATGAGGATGTCATCAATAAAGACTACTACAAACTGATCCAAGTACTCCATAAAAATCTTATTCATCAAGTTCATAAAGCTTGCCGGGGCATTAGTTAATCCAAAAGACATTACGGTGTACTCATACAAACCGTAACGTGTGGTGAAGGCTGTCTTCGGGATATCATTGGGTCTGATTTTCAGCTGAAAGTAGCCTAGTCTCAAGTCAATCTTTGAGAATACACGTGCCCCACTCATTTGATCAAAAAGATCATCAATACGAGGCAACGGGTATTTATTTTTGATGGTAACCTCATTCAATGATCGATAGTCGACGCACATCCTAAGAGTGTGATCCTTCTTCTCCACGAACAGCACGGGAGATCCCCATGGTGATGTGCTTGGCCGAATGAATCCTTTGTTCAGCTGCTCTCTAAGTTGTTCCTTCAGTTCAGCTAGCTCATTAGGCGGCATCCGGTAGGGCCGTTTGGATATTGGGGCTGTTCCGGGCAGCAGCTCTATTACAAACTCCATGTCTCTGTCAGGTGGCATACCGAGTAACTCATCTGGAAAGACGTCAGGGTACTCACAAACTACCGGAACCTGGCTTATTTCCCTACTAACAAGGCTGCTGAGAAGAGAATGAGAAGGTACAGTTCTATTAGAGACAAACTCTACCCGATCCCCGGCCGCGTTTGTGAGTGTGATGGACCTACACTCACAGTTGATCAAACCCTTGTGCTTGGAGAGCCAATCCATCCCAAGTATCACATCTAAACCTTGTGTCCCAAGCACAATCAGATTTGCCAAAAACTTATTACCATTGATAGCAATGGTCACGTCGGTGCAAACTAGTTTTGTTGTCAACTTTGACCTAGGGGATTGTACTATCATTGGGTTAACTAGGGTGTCAACTTTCATTTGATGATTTGCAGCAAAAATCTTGGATATGCAAGAATGTGAAGCTCCAGAATCAAATAAAACCATTGCAGGGGTTGAGTTCACGAGAAACATACCAACCACCACATCAGGCGCATCCTGAGCTTCCTCGGCGGTCACATGATTAACCCTGCCCCTCCCAAGGTTCTGAGCAGGCTTGGGGGCTGGGTTGTGGGCTGGTGGTGCCCCACGGCCTCTCCCACGCGCTGCTGGTCCGGCTGGAGCACGGGGAGGCGCAAGCTGAACTGGACCGGGTACCTTCTTCGGGCACTGATTGGAGTAATGCCCGTACTCTCCACAATTGTAGCAGTCTACCGGCCTGAAGTCGGTAGCTTGTTGTGCAGCCGGGCGAGGTGGCGGCTGAGGGACACGAGGGGCTGGTGGCTGTGGCCTTGCTTGAAGTGGCGCTGGATACCTTGCCGGTGCTGGCGCCAGCGGCCGAACCGTTGCGGGACGCCACACACGCTGCTGGGAGGAGCTTCCTCCCGCGGGCTTGCGTGCAGCCCACTTACGTTTGCGGGACTCCACTACGCCACGGTGCTTGTGCTCCCATCCAATGGCCTTGTTCACCAAAGTGGGGAAGTCAGGGAAGTCAAATGGCTCAAAGGCCAGCTGCATCTCTTCATCTAGCCCTTCCAGGAACTTCTCCATCTTTGTCTCTTCATTTGGTAGGTCGGCAGCGGCATAGCGAGCAAGGTGGTTGAAGCGGTGGAGGTACTCGCTCACGGACATGTTGCCTTGCTTCAGGGTTTCAAATTCCTTCCTCTTGATCTTCATGATACCAGCTGGGATGTGTGCTTTGCGAAATGCTACCTTAAACTCATTCCACGTTACAACATGGCCTTCATGTTGCATTGCACGGTAATTGTCCCACCAATCACTAGCGGCGCCGTGAAGCTGTTCTGCTGCAAATGCCACCTTCTCAGCATTGTCGCAGTGAACCAAGTCGAGCTTTTTCTCCACTGCACGCAGCCAGTCATCGGCGTCAAGTGGATCCTCCGAACGGGCAAAAACAGGTGGCTTGGTGCGGTGAAAATCAAACAACTTGGATGGTTGATTGTTGCCCACGTGTTGTGCTCCTTCAAAAGCTTGTGCGGCTGCACCACGCGCAGCGGTGTTCCTTTCAATCCTCTCAAGCAATTGAGTTTGTGCCATGCGGTTTTGCTCAGCCAACATGAGCACTTCCGCCAAGGTAGGACCAGATTGCTGTCCACCGACAGGTGCACCGGGCAGGGGCCTATCTTGGCCACCCTGTTGCTGCTGGGGTTGTCCATGGTGCTGTGGTTCAGAGGGACCTTCTTCCTGAGCCACTCGTGCTGCGGAACGGGTCCGTGCTGCAGTCATCCTGTACAACAATCTCCCGATTACTACTTGCATAAGGATGCAAAAACTAGTGCTACTAGATTGTTGATAGGATGAAATCTAAACAGCCCAGGAACAGAGAAAAAGATTCCAAATAAAATGTCAACCGAAGTACAAATAAGATCCATTAAGCCACAATGAAACACTTAAGTCATACAGTACATAAACATGGGACAAGCCATAGTCGATTCACAACCCTACAAAGCCCAAGGGCTGAGTGAATCAAGCATCTAGCAGCACAACATCAGTCATTACATCACATCATCAACCATCACGGCCACCCACGCCTACGGCCGGAAACAAAAGCACTACTCGCTCACTACAAAACACCTCTTACTAGTGAGCTCTACCAACTGTGGAAGACCTACTCCTGGTTAACCTCTTGCATGTCACCATCTTCTGGCGAAGCGGGTACAATTGGCTCATAATCCTCCTCATCTGCAGTAGACCTCCTTGTGGGAGCAGGGGCGATGACCCGACGCCGCTGAGCTGATCGTGAGCTTTCAGACTGAACCGGCTTGAAGAGGCCACGATACTCTACAGCTGTCATGCGTGTAGCGCGAGTTGGAGCAGCTGAGCGGGCACCGGGTTAGCAGGCAGCGCTAAAACTACCATTGGCTCCGGGGCAACGGGTGTTGGCACAGGTGCGGGAGCATGGGTAGCAGCAGGCCTTGGTGCCGCAGCAGGGGCAGGTGCAGCAACATTCTCCACACCATACAGCTCGATGCGGGGAATTTGGCCCATGCGGACATAAGGCTCAATGAGGCGCTCCAAGTGAGCGATGCGCCCATGAGCTTGCCGCAGTTCCAAGCCAATGACACGGTGGTACGATATGAGGAGCGCACGTACTCCGCCAAGTTGCGAAGGACATGGTTTGGCTCACGCTCAGCTGAGAGGTAGAGGTGAACTTCCTCCCCCAAAGGGCGTGCCAGATGGTACGGGTATTGTGTAGCCAACTCTACATGGAGATGCAGCATGTGTGCCATAGCAATATAGGCAGCATCATTGATGGCTCTGTGGAGGGAGGAGCCATAGCCGGTGAACTCCAAGGGTCGGCTCCCAACATAAGCCCTGGCGAGTATAAGAACTCGTGCACGGTACTCAACTGAAGCAGGGCCAATGTTGGTGTGAGCAACTGTATACTCAGGAGGGTGGTGATAATGTGCACGCTGCAGCATGTTCCACAAATCACGTGGCAACCCGGTGGGGCCGGCGTCACTGGTCCAATGGCAAACAACCCACTCGGCCATCTGCAGCAAGTTAGCAACAATACAAAAAAATCATGATTTCAGAAATAAAAGTTGGGCAGGTTAGTAGTAAAACTATATGAGATGAGTGATATATGTTATAGTCCTTAGTTTTCACAAGTTTTAGCAATTAGTTTTCGGATTCCAAACAAGCATGGGTGATGCGAACATAACAAGTATATCGCACAACCGGCAAGAGATAACAACAAGAATAAAAGGAAGATGCAACGCTTCCCATCCCAGTACTGCTACCCCCCTTAAGTCCTTAACCTATAATGTTAATAACGTCTAGCGTTCATCACAAGGGTCATCTTCAAACCAAATGACAGTAGGTAAGGAGATAGAAGTCTAGATTTTGCTGTAACATCTTTTTGCAAACATTTTGCAGCAGCTTTTCACTAAGATTTAACAACTTTTTAAAATCATTTAGAGCTAAAATTCAAAAGTACTTAAACCATTTTCAAGGGCAAGGGCCGCTGCAGTTTTGAACATTGAAGCATAAGTTTAAGTCAAAATCTTTTGTCCAAAGGGAGGTAAGTAGAGTAATATGATATGCTAAATAGGTAATATGACTACTTAGAGTTTTTAGAAGATAGATGAGAATTTTGAACGGTGTTTTCCAAACCAAAACCTACCTAACGACATGGCTTACTATGACTTAACCATAGTCAGTATGGCTCTGATACCAAGCACTGTCGGACCCGGGTTTGACCCCGAACCCTATGTGTGTACCGTGCTAGTCCCACGATCAATTGCTAGCACACACATTCAACATTGGCATCATAATCCATACATCACAGGTTCAGCTCACAGCAGTCCAAACATAAGTCATACAAGAGTCTAGACTTCAGCGATTACATAGAGGCCGACCGGCCAAATAGAACAACAAATTAACAAAGAGTTCAACAGCGGAAACAAGATAATAGAGGCACAAAAAGACCAGCAAGTATGCCTCTGCCCGCCCACAGGCAACCAACCGGTAAGCCCTAGTAAGCACCGTCATCGTCGTCGTCTCCAAAACCCGCTGCATAGAAGTACCCGATTGTCGGGTCCTCCTCAAACATCTCTAAAAAAAGAAAGAAGTCACACAAGCGTGTGTGAGTACAATACGTACTCCGCAAGACTTATAGTGTTTGCAATGGTATTCCATAATATGCGAAGATAAACAAGGAATGGTTCAGGTCCTGCAGTTTGCATAAATCATAATATACATAGCGAAAACATTGCGGTTTTGCAACGAAATTTTTGTAAAACAAGCCAGCACAGCAAACAAGTATATAAGCATCAACCCACAAGCGTTTCCAACCATATGGGCTCCCTGCCCATGCCAGCCAACAGTGGCAACACGCTGCCACAACCATCCCAGCGAACTCCCCGTTCGCACCAAGATCTTTCCCCAAAACCGTCCCAAAAAATTAAAACTACTATGGTGGAGAATTTTCCAAGTCGTCCATAACCGAGGACACGGCTATTCGAATAGTTTTAACTCTCGAGAGTGTGTACAACTGTACCCACGTGACAAGGACAATATGAGTTACCACACAGGAGGCTCACACCATCAATGACAAAGCCTTTCTATCGTTGACCTAGCAATATCCCGCGCTTATGATCCATCCCTAGGGAGTTGGGAGGCCTCCCAAAATCCTCAAGGCTCATACAATGTGCTGGTCACCCTTGAACAATAATCAAGGTACCCTCGGGCTATGGACAAAAACCATATCCCGCACTATCCCAATGTCAACAATTATGACCTACTACTACCACCGGCGGGTCTATTGCTATGTATCAACAATATACTAAGCTAGGAACTCCCCATAAGAGCCACATGTGGTTTGCACTGTGCTTCTTGGTTCTAGCTACACCATAGAATCGGTCCTTAGTGAACCGGGCGAGACAACCACCTAATCGGTACCACAACAAGACACCGAACACTACATCCACTCGCCCAAGTCCAAAAGCATGTTTTCAATTTTTTTTTCCACCAAGAGCACAGGGGAAAAATACCCACTGTTCATTTCCATATTTTCGCAAATGCTTCTTTTCCCCAACATCCCAAAATCAAGTAACAAGTAGCATTGATTAAATAGCAAACTAAGCATACCTATTGACATCTTCCCAACCACATGAACCCAAATTTTCAGTGGCAACATAAGTGACAAGGAATTCATGATACTCAAGTAACAAGGACAGGGCATATGCAACAAGAGGTTAACTACCCAAGAATCCCACACATTTTCAAGTAAAACATCGCATGCATAATAGTTTGCAATCAATATAGTTTGTAAGCTTGAAATATAGGAGCAATTGATCAAGGGGGTGCTTGCCTTGTTCCTGGACTTTTGGAACTCTTCTGATCCTTCCTTCAACCGGGTCAACAACGTCGTGTTCTACGAGAATACCAAACAATGCAATGAAACAACGGCAAATTTACAGTACAGGAAGTACAATATTTTTGCAGAATATGCAAGTGCATGATTTTAGATGAAATTAGGAAAAAGAATCGCTTGAAACCGAGTTCGTATGAGGGAGATACGGCTAAACGAAGTCTGCTCTGTCCTAAAATCGAAAATAAATGAGAAACACGTTTTTCGCTCGACCGAACTGCTGAAAACGGCTGAAAACCTTCTACCGACTTAACGGGTGGTCTAGTTGGGACGTTTTCGGTTCTAGGGCATTTTTAGGTACGAAACCTACATTTGTGCTATGCTGTGAACCTAAGGACAACTCCCAAAAGTGGATATACTCCAACTCGCTAGGGATATTATCGCACACGCTCACACGTCACTTAAAACGGCTAACACGTGAAAATCTACCGGCGTGAAGCATTAATCCTAGGCGTTTGGGGGCGTGGAGGGTTTCTAGGGCCTAGGGGTTACTGGATGCACAAGTGGAACCTATGGGAAGGCTTCGGTAGCGGCGAACGCCTTGGTCCAAAAACGATGTCTTCGTACGCGCAAACTACACGTCTTCGCACGTTAACGATGACCGGCAAAATTGGGAATCTAACAGCAGCAGCCCTACTCGCGGTTTTATCCCGATCTAACACTAGTGGGGCCAACCTGGCTTGCATGGGGCTGATGGGGTGGCTGCCACTCACTCAAACACAAGCGCACCTAAGGTGTTTGGTGAAAAGCCAAGCTAATGCACGGCTCGTCTACCTCTATCCTCTCATGCCCGAGTGCATGGCTAGCGCATGCAGGGCACGAGGAAGCTCTAGGGGTCCTGCATGCAAGATCAAAGGGCTCTACTACATGCGGCCATGCTCCGATTGAGCCTCATCCACACATATGGCCATGGTGGTGACGCTTGGGTGGATGGCAAAACAATGGCATGACAGGCCAAGCCAAGGACGTGGGGATAACTAGTGGCCTCCCAGGAATAAAAGGAAGTACATGCAGAAACAGAAGCTCACTGAAGAGTTCAGGCCGTGGGGTGCGACGTTGAGGCGGTGGTCGGCTCGGCAACAGGGTCGCTCGTCATGGAGGCTGCAGACAAGTGCTATGATGAGCTCAAAGAGTGAAGGGAAGATGGTGATACGGCCAGGACAGCGCTAACTCACCAGGGTGCAGTTTAGCGACCGCAAGATCACGGCGGCACCCGGTCGGCGTTGCAAAACACGATGGGGCTGCAGTGGTGCCTGCTGCCTGCCGAGGGCGAAAACGGAGTTAGGTCGGGCAAGAACACGTGGTGACATAGCTGAGACAAGGTGAAACTCACCGGAGCTCTCAGACGGAAAGGGTGTGCTCGCTGGCGCCGTGGGCGGCACCTCACGTTCTCAGCAAACCAAGGGGCAATCCTTTGGGTCCTTGGCAGGTGAGAAAGAGGGCGAGCTGGGGAAACAGGAGGGCATAGGCTTGGTTAAAAAGGAAGGCAAGGAAGGAGAGGAGAGGGGAGGGGCGCTGGTTCTCCATCGGTCTCGCGATGGCGTGTGCGCGGGCAAGCGTGCAGCAGACAGATGGGACAGGGCAGGGCGCCGCTGAGGCTGTCGGGGGCATCTCGTGAGGTCCCAAGGTGGCTCTGCCACTCCCTCCCACGTGGTCTGGGGTGCGCAGAGGAAGCCACCTGGTCGAGCCGCACAGGCAGGGAGAGATCCTTGCGTGATCTCGTTTGGACGACGGAGGACAGGGCACAAAAGATAGCATCACGTATGAAAGATTCACACTTGAGGACTGTCTCCAACAACCATGCGATTCAAACATGAGACCCATTGGATGAATGCGCGGGCGAGGGCGCGGGCGAGGGCGCAGGTTCGCGAGAGAGGGTGCGGGCGCGAGGTCGGGAGCGAGGGAGGGCGCGGGAGCGAGAGGGCGCGGGCTGGGAGCGAGAGGGCGCGGGCTCGGGAGATCCGATCGAGAGGCGGTCGGTCCGATCGGGAGACGGCCAGTCCGATTGGAGGGATTCGGACAGTCCAATCCCCAAGCGGATGGTCCGATTGGGGCGGCTTGCTTCAAACCGAAAGAAACTTGGGGGCAAGGCTGGGTTTTTCATGCATGAAAGATGACATGAAGAGCATGCAGATGGAAAAACTGTTTTATGCACCAAAGATCCGAAGTGGGCTGTTACAAGTGGTACCCAAACTCCGATTGGCACCGAGGTCGGTTATTAGCCGAATAAGGTACCCGAACCTCGCATTAGCATAGGATTCGGTTGGCGACCCTCATGGGGCGTAACCGAGGTCGGTTATTAGCCGAATAAGGTACCCAAACCTCGCATTAGCATAGGATTCGGTTGGCGACCCTCATGGGGCGTACCTCACCCAGCAGAGTTGTGACTGAATAAGGTACCCAAACCTAGCATTAGCGTTGGATTCAGCTGGCGAACCTCATGGGGCATACCTTACCCAGCAGAGTTGTAACCGAATAAGGTACCTGAACCTAGCATTAGTGTAGGATTTGGCTGGCGACCCTCATGGGGCGTACCTCAGTCGGCCGAGTTGTACCCGAGCTCCGACTGGCGCCGGAGGTCGGTTTTTAGCCCACATGGAGTGTAGCCAGGGAAGATGACGTCCCGACTGGTGCAAGTACTCGGACAATGGCCCTCATGGAGCATTCCAAGTGATTCTTGGCAGACTGGTCCTGCCCCTGAGCATTGGAGATAGGCTCGTAGCCTCGAGTTCCTATCACGCATATCCAGAACTAGCCCTGCATTATAAACACATCGGATGAGTAGCATCTGATGATGAAAACAATCACCCAAAGAAATTTTATGTATTTTACAATATATGTAAATACATGTTCTTCCTCTTTTTTATATTAATTTCCCTGAATAGTTGACCCCTTACGTTTAAGCACTCTGCCCAACTAGTCATAGCCCCCTAGTGTTGGGAGTTGGCTCATGGCTCTTTCCCAGACGCATTTTGGGTGACTTGAGTTCGTCTTTCATGGAGAAAAGTTTCACGGATCGGAATTTATGCTACTCGAGTACTTTTGCAATCATTAAGAGCAAAAATAGAAAAAAGTGCAGCTTGTACATCTATTAGGTGTAAGCGGCTACAACATTGGCGAGGCTGAGTGAAGAAATATTTATCAGAAAGTGACTTAGCTGTTCGGTATTTGGGAGTGGGGATGCCATCCTTGCGTTTGGGCTTGTGAGCCCCCGAACATGTCATTTCTTGTTCTGATAATCTCCAGTTGTTCAAAGTCGAAGACTGTTGTGACCGATTGCCACAATGAAGCCGTCCGACTTGCTTTTGCTGTTCCCATCCTTAGTCGAGGTCGCATCATCGGTGCCCTTCCGCTCCTTCTGTCAGGGTGCTTTTTTGTCATCGAAGACCTCAGCAACAGCGTCGGCCGAGTCGACGTACTTGTTCACCATGTCAAATAAAGCCTTGACAGAGTTGGGAGTCTTCTGAGTGAATTTAGCAATGAATGAGGTGTCATTGACCCCTTTTCGAAAGGCGGTGATGACGACCTCATCCTTGATCTTTGGGATTGAATTTTTCTTCTCAGAAAACCTCTTGATAAAGTCACGAAGAGACTCGTTCTTCCTTTGATGCAACTGATATAGGTCATACTCGGAAGATGGCCTCTCGTATGTTCCCTGGAAGTTGGCGATGAAGCGTTCCCGGAGTTCTCCCCAGGATCTGATCAGCTTGGGAAGTCCCATCAACCATGTCCTCGCCGAGTCGGCTAGAGCAACTGGGAGGTAGTTAGCCATGGCTTTGTGATCTCCTCCGGCTGCTATGATTGCCAGAGTGTAAACCGCGAGCCAAGGCTCGAGGTTCGTCTTCCCGTCTTATTTTTCAATTCCAGTCGGCTTGAAGCCTAATGGCCAGTTGACTTGTTGCAGCTCATGAGTGAAGGCCGGTACACCTTCATCTGCATGAGGACTCCGACTCCTCCTACAGTGGCAAAACCACTCGTGGTGGAGGCCGAAGTGCTCATTCTCATCTTCCAATTGGTGTTGCTCATCTTCCTCTCGTTCGCGGCACCTAGCATTGATGTCCTGCTGAAGATCACGTCGTAGTCGGCCTCGGAGATCCCTGTTGTCCCGATGGTTGTCTGGATGTCGGTGCCACCGGGCATTATTGTGGTTGCCGAGCGACGTGTAGCGTGACTCCATGTGCAGCCGACTAGAGCCTGCCGCTCGGCGTTGTGTTGAGGCAGAAGAGGTCGCGGTTGGAGATGCCGACCGGTTGGTCGGTATGAGGGTATCACCCGACTGTTGGTGCTGCTGACATGCAGCAGCGGTAATCATGGCTTCTATCCTCGCCATAGTTGGGGTGGCCTAATGATCAGGCCCAAACTAGAGCGTGTCCAGCAGAGTTGCAGCAACCACGATATTCTGTTGAGGAGTAACAAAGACGTCGTGGTCGCCGACTCGGGTTTGGAGGATTTGTTGCTGAGCAGTCCGCCTAGTTCTGCGCAGGTCGTTGTTGCGGGCATGCAGGCGTCTTGCTTCTTCCTCTTGTTGTTCTCGCAGTCGGCGGGCCTCCTCCTTTTGCTGCTCGCGTAGTCGGTGTGATTCCTGAGTAGGAGTAGAGCCTTTGGATGCCATGAAGATTTCTCATGGCGAAGAGAAGCTTGCCGAGCTGCTGTCCGACGTAGAGTCGAAATCTGATTGAGAGTCGGAATCCGACTGAGAGTCGAAGTCAGAATAGTTGATGGGGGTGATTATAACTCCAACCTCCCTAGATCCGATCTCGAGTGGCTCTAGGCCGTATCCGAGTTGACCTCCAGTGGATCGGGTTTGCCGCGTCGGATGTTGTTTGAAGATATCCGCAGTGTTGCCAAGTCTGTACGGGAGATTGACGATCTTTTTCCATCTTAGCTCGATCTTGGCCGGCTCAAGGCCGAGTCCGAGTCGAACACCGGAGGAAAGAGTTGTCCCGAGACTTGGACAAGATGAAGAGTGCCACAGCAAGTTGATGAGGGTTGCCGCAGCGTTGCGTGGGCCGACTGGTGTAGAGTCGGCTTGTTTCTTGGCCGATCGGATCGAGTCCGGTTCGGATAGGGTGAGGTTGCCGAACTTATCGGTGACGAAGTCGAGGCTCCCGAAACTGATTGCTTGCCTGGGGAAGAAGCTGATGCCGTCAACTCTAGTGATTGGATCCATTAGGCTTGATGAAGATGATCTCGATGAAGCCCCTACCTGGCACATCAACTATTGATGTTTTACACCGGCAATAAATATATAGGGCTACTCATCGGACCGAAACTCGATGGATTGCAAAGGAACATGAAAGGTTTATACTAGTTCAGGCCCTCGAGATGAGGTAATATCCTACGTCCAGTTGTGGTGTATTGCCTTTGAGGTTTCTCGGGTGAGATTGCTTCTTCTTTTGCCCTCAAGGGGCGTCCTTCCTCCCCTTATATACTGGGGGACAGGGTTACAAAGTAGGAGTCCCAGTCGGACTACGACCAAGGGATCTCCTTCTAGAGATATAACGTGCCTGACTAGAACTATATTTTCCATATCATACAAGGCTGAGTCTACCGAGTTCCATCATATCCCTAATTACAAGGCTAGGCCCATCCTCTTTCCGAGTGGCCCAATAGCTTCTCATGAGGTACCCCGGGCCCATGGCACCGACATTATGAGGGCAAAAACGATCCTAGCCGAGAATACCCAGATTTGACTGACAAGCACAAGGTGACTGACATCTTGCTCAGCTTCTTCACCAATGGGGTGGTTGAGACAGAAGATGCAGAGCGCGTCACCACGGCCTACAGCTAGAAAAGGCCTTGTCCAGAGGTAATATTGAAATGCTGATGTTAACTTGCTGTCTATCTGTGATGAACATCTATATATGTGCATCCTGGATTGCTTTGCAATGTTGTAGGAATGTGAGGAGTTTGATGATGACTCCCAAACTTTGTCGGCTGCCAAATCAATGAAAAGGCCATTGAGTCGTTCTGCTGTCCAGCCCAGCTCCAAGAGAACTGGGAAGAAACCTATCAAAGATCCGAGCAAGAAGAGAGCTAACAGACCGAGTACTGCAGCTAGTAGCCTGAAGATAAAAGACACCGCCAGTGTAGCCCCCAGTCTGCTGAGTCCAAGGCCATCATCTTCAAGCCCGAGACCAACGCCCCCGGGCTCAGCAACATCGAGCCCAAGGCTAGCGACGCCGAGTACGAGATCAGCAATGTCGAGCCAAAGAGCGGTGCCACTGAGTGCTTCAGCACCCTAGTCGGCCGTCGTAGAGACTGGGCCGACCAAGAGCAAAGCACCACCGCCGACTGCCGCGTTGACTAGCCCAGCAACCAGCAGCTCTCCACCGCTAACATCTGGAGCCCTCTCGTGGAGGTTCAAGACCTCCAAGAGGTAAGCAATCTTGAATCTTCTGAAAATCTTGACCAGTGTAGTAGCGTCTTGACATTTGACTCATCATGTAGGAGGCAAGTAAACATAGATCTCAAAGAGACTATGCTGACTGCTCCTGTTGCCGAGCTAGCCCCAGCCGAGCAAACACCAACAAGCTCATCTGCTGAGCCGATGACTGCCTCAGTTGCAGAAACTGAAGTTGCCCCGATAGTAGGATTGCTAATGCTGGCTAACCAAGTGTGGAGGCCATGGGCCCCGGGTACCTCACCACTAGCATATGGGCCACTCGGATAGAGGATGGGCCGAACCATGTAATTAGAGATAAGATAACACCCGGCAGGCTTTACCTTGTACAATGAGGAATAACAGTCTTAGTCGGATAGGTTTCTATCTCTAAGAAGGAAATCTCTTGGCCGTATCCGGCTGGGATCCTTATCATGTACCCCGGTCCCCCAGTATATAAGGGGAGGCAGAGCGCGCCTCAGGGCACGGAAGATCATTGATCACAAACCACCTCAGAGGACTAACACCACAACTGGACGTAGGGTATTACCTCACATCGAGGGCCTGAACCAGTATAAATCTTCTCTATGTTCCTCTGCAATCCACCGAATTTACCTTCACCGAGAAGCCCTATAGTTTTATTGCCGGTGAAGAGCATCGACAGTTGGCGTGCCAGGTAGGGGTTTGGGTGAATTCTTCATCAACAACTTCGATGGATCCAACTAGCAGAGTCGATGGCAACAAATTCTCCCCTGGAGACAAGATTTCCTTCGGAAGCCTCGACTTCGTTGCCGACCAGATCGGCAACCTCACCTTGGCCGGAGCAGATTCAATCCAGCTGGCCGAGGAACCAGCCGACGTTGCGCTAGTCAGCCCATAGGACGCCACGATCTCCTTCAACGACTTACTGCGGCAGTCCCTCACATCGCCAAGCATCAGGACAATTCTCTCCTTCGGCGTCCGACTTGCGCTAGGCCTTGAGCCAGCTCGGGTTGGGCCGAGAAGGGGAGAGATTGTCAATCTCCCACACGGACTCGGCGACGCTGCGGATCTACATCCCGCACAATAGACCCAATCTCCTGTGATTCAGTTTGGACACGGCCAAGTGCCATTTCCGATTGGATCGAGAGAGGTCAGGGTCGTTCTCACTCCGATAAACTACTCGGAGTCCCACTCCAAGTCGGATAATGGTTCGAACGCCAGTTCGGACTCCAGTCTGGCGAGTTTTCTCCTCCCCCGCGAGATCTTCATGGCTTCAACACCACCCTCCGAGGTGCGCCGACTACAAGAGGAGCAACAGGAGGAGGCACGCCGACTGCAACAACAGGAGGAAGCTGATCGTGAGGCTCGCAACGACGGGCTACGCAGAGCTGGGCAAGCAGCCCAGCAGCAGATTCTCCAAACTAAAGTCGGCGATCACGACGTTTTTGTCACGCCGCAACAGAATGTTGTGGCCGTGGCAACTTTGCTGGACACGCTCCAGCTCAGGCCCGATCACCAGGCCACCCCAACTATCGCCAAGATCAAGGCGATGATCACGGCCGCCACCTGCCAACAACAAGAACAACAGTCGGGCGACACCGTGGTGCCGACTAATCGGTCGAGATCTCCAGCAGCCGACTCATCCACTTCAGCATGGCGTCGGGCAGCCAGCTCAAGTCGGCCACACGAGGAGTCTAGGCAAACTACACTCGGCAATACCAATAACGACAACCGGCGCCATCACCAGTATGATCGCCGGCCTAATCAAGACCTCCGAGAGCGCCTACAACATGACCTTCACCACACTATCAGCGCCGGGTGCCACGAACGACGTGAAGATGAGCGCCGCCGACTGGAAGACAAAAACGAGCGCTTTGGCCTCCATCACGAGTGGTTTAACCACCGTGGTCGAAGACCGAGCCCTCACGAAGACGAAGGCATCCCAGCTTTCACTCGGGAGCTACAGGACGTCCATTGGCCGACTGGCTTTAAGCCCACTGGGATCGAAAAGTATGACGGCAAGACAAATCCCGAGTCATGGCTCACCGTATATACCCTAGCAGTCCAAGCTGCTGGGGGTGACAACAAAGCCATGGCTAACTACCTCCCAGTCGCGCTAGCTGACTCGGCGAGGACATGGCTAACAGGGCTCCCGAGACGATCAATCGGTTCCTGGGGAGAACTCAGGGATCGGTTCATCACCAAGTTTCAGGGAACCTACGAGAGGCCGTCTTCAGAGCACGATCTTTATCAGCTGCACCAGAAGAAGAATGAGTCTCTGCGAGATTTCATCAAGAGGTTCTCCGAGAAATGCAATAAGATCCCAATGATCAAAGACGAGGCTGTCATCACCGCCTTCTACAAGGGAGTAAAGGACGCCCCGTTCATCGCGAAGTTCACTCGGAAACCACCGCCATCTGTCTGGTGCCGACAAGGACAAAGACAAGCCAGACTCGGGTCCGGCTGATGATTTTCAAGATCCTCAAGCCGAGCTCAATCACATCTTCGGGGGGCCGCTAGCGTACGAGTCCAAGCGCAAATAGAAGCTTTCAGTGCACGACATCAACACGGTCTCCACAACGGACACCCCCCAGTACCTGCGCTGGTCAGAGATGGCCATTACCTTCAATCGCGCGGATCACCCAAATCGGGTCTCTCACTCGGGACGTTATCCACTTGTCCTGGACCTGGTCGTCAGAAACATCTGGCTGAAGAAAACCCTCATCAACGGAGGCAGTGCGCTCAACATCTTATTCGCCAAGACTTTGGACGAGATGAAGATTCCTCGTTCAAAACTACGGCCGAGTACTGCGCCCTTCCATGGGATAATTCCTGGCCTGTCATCAACTCCACTCGGGCAGATAACCTTGCCAGTAACCTTCGGCACGCGGGAAAACTTTCGCATGGAAAACGTCTACTTCGAGGTTACCGACTTCGAGACCGCGTACCACGTGATACTCGGATGACCGACACTCACCAAATTCATGGCGATACCGCACTACACATATATGGTGCTCAAGTTGCCTGGGCCAACAGGAGTCCTCTCCCTCTGCAGCAACATCAAGCAAGCCTTCACCTGCGACAAGGAGAGCTGCGAACTGGCCCAATCACAAGAGGCAGTAGTCAGGTGCGATAGCATTCGGCAAGCCGTCACAACAGAAGTCGAGCCAGATCAAGTTCCGGTGAAAAAGGTAGCGAAGTTAGGAATTTCAGCGGACTCTGACACAAAGAAGATCCCCATGGACCCTTTTGACCCCTCCAAAACTGCTCTAGTCGGGACCGGATTTGACCCCAAATAGGAAGACACGCTCATCACCAAGCCAATAAAGATATCTTTGCATGGAAACCGTCCGACATGCTGGGCGTACCAAGGGAGGTGATCGAGCACGCCCTAAATGTGAAGACAGACGCCAAGCCAGTCAAGCAACGGCTGTGGCGCTTCGCTCAAGACCGCAAGGATGCTATTCGGGAGGAGATTACCAAGCTCCTCGTAGCCGGGTTCATCAAGGAGGTCTATCACCCGGATTGGTTGGCAAACCCAGTCCTAGTCCGGAAGAAAAATGGTAAATGGCGCATGTGCATCGACTACACCGATCTCAACAAGGCGTGCCCCAAGGACCCATTTGGTCTTCCCAGGATAGATCAGGTGGTTGATTCCACGGCAGGGTGCGACCTACTCAGCTTTCTCGACTGCTACTCGGGATACCATCAAATCATCCTGAGGGAGGAAGACCACTTAAAGACATCTTTCATCACGCCGTTTGGAGCGTACTGCTATATCACAATACCGTTCGGTTTGAAAAATGCTGGAGCAACCTATCAACAGGCCATTCAGCGGTGTCTGCACACTTAGATCGGGCGCAACGTGGAAGCCTACGTCGACGATGTGGTGATCGAGACCAAGTCCAAAGAAGACCTCATGGCTGACCTAGAAGAAACATTCCAAAATCTTCGATGATTCAAGATGAAGCTGAACCCGGAAAAATGCGCCTTCGGAGTGCCATCCGGCAAGTTACTTGGCTTCATCGTCTCGCATCACGGCATCGAGGCCAACCCGGAGAAAGTCAACGCCATCAGGAACATGGCACCCCCGACTAACATCAAAGACGTCCAGAAGCTGACAGGCTGCATGGCGGCACTCAGCCAGTTTATTTCCCAACTGGGCGAACAGGGCATGCCCTTCTTCAAGCTACTCAAAAAGGCGGACAATCTCCAATGGACTCCGGAAGCCCAGCAAGCCTTTGAAGACTTCAAAGAATTCCTTATATCACCTCCCGTGCTGGCATCACCTATGCCCCAAGAACCGCTAATGCTATATCTGGCGGCAACCACTCAGGTAGTCAGCACGGTATTGGTGGTCGAGCGATCCGAATAGGGTCATATCCAGAAAATACAACGACCAGTTTACATTGTCAGCGAGGTGCTTGCCAACTCGAAGACGAGATATCCGCAGGTCCAAAAGCTACTATATGGCCTACTCATCACAGTCCGGAAGCTGGTGCATTATTTTCAAGCACATCAAGTCACGGTGGTCACAGCGTTTCCACTCGGGGATGTCCTTCATAATCACGAGGCCACCGGCCGAATCGCTAAATGGGCACTCGAGTTGATGGCGTTCGATATCACCTTTCAGCCACGAACAACAATTAAATCACAAGCTCTAGCCGACTTCGTGGCCGAGTGGACAGAAGTTCAACTGCCTACATCAATAGCAAAGCTAGAGTACTGGACAATGTACTTCGACGGTTCCCTACGGATCGGCGGCGCCGGGGCTGGAGTCATATTGACGTCCCCCACCGGTGAAAAACTGAAGTACGTTCTACAAATCCACTTCCCGGCTTCCCACAACATCGTCGAGTACGAGGCACTAATTCACGGGCTCCACATCACTATATCACTTGGCTTACGTCGACTGGTTGTGCGCGGGGATTCTCAACTCGTGGTAAACCAAGTCATCAAAGACTGGACTTGTCTCGACGATACCATGGAGGCATACTGTCAGGAGGTCCGCAAGCTAGAAAACAAGTTCGACGGGCTGGAAATAACACATGTCCTGCATCAATACAATGACGCGGCAGACGAGCTGGAAAACATGGGATCCAAGCGAGAAGCAGTTCCGACTGGAATCTTTGTCGAGCAACTCATGGAGCCATCAATCAAGAAGAAACCGGCGCCGGAGCAGTCGGGAGGCGAACCTACCCTGGCCATAGAAGAGGTGCTGCACATATGTCAAGACTGGAGGACTCTTGTTGTCAAATTTCTCCTGGACGACGAACTCCCAGAAGATCGCAGTCAAGCCGAGTAGATAAAGCGTCGAAGCAAAAGCTTCCTACTAGTCGGAGAAGACCTGTACCGAAGGAGCTCATCCGGTGTCCTCATGCATTGCGTCACCACCGAGGAGGGCAAGCAGATTCTGCAGTCGATTCACTCGGGCATATGTGGCAACCATGCCGCATCCAGGACGTTAGTCGGAAAGGCTTACCGGCAGGGACTTTTCTGGCCCACAGCAGTAACAGACGCTAAGGACATTGTTCGCAAGTGTGAGGGTTGCCAGTTCTACACAAGACAAACAAATCTCCCATCCCAGGAACTCCAAACTATCCCTATTTCTTGGCCATTGGCAGTATGGGGGCTCAACATGGTTGGGCCTTTCAAGAAAGCAGCAGGAGGGTTTACACATCTATTCGTCGCGGTGGATAAATTCACCAAGTGGATTGAGGCTAAACCCGTTGCAACAATTACAGCGGCACGAGCAAAGGACTTCATCATGAGTATACTATACCGGTTCGGGGTTCCTATCCGCATTTCACCGACAACGGTACTCAGTTCACGGGCGGCGTATTCCAAGACTTCTGCGAATATTTCGGCATCAAGATCTGCTACGCATCTGTGGCGCACCCGCGGAGCAACAGGCAGGTCGAACAAGCCAACGATATGGTCTTACAAGGCATCAAGGCCAGGATATTCGACCGACTACAACCATACGCGGGCCGGTGGGTACAAGAACTTCCATCGGTTCTCTGGTCTCTAAGAACCACGGCCAGTCGGGCAACAGGGCAATCCCCTTTCTTTCTGGTCTACGGTGCCGAGGCTATGCTACCGACAGAGTTACAGTTCGGCTCTCCGCGAGTCCGGGCTTACTCATAAAATGACTCAAATAATACCCGACTGGTCGAGCTAGATCAGTTGGAAGAAGCAAGGGACACCGCAACAATCCAGTCGGCAAGGTATCTTCAAGACCTGCGTCGCTACCACAACTGCAATGTCCGCGGCCGCGCCTTTTTGGTCGAGGATCTCGTCCTAAGGAAAATACAAACCACCAAAGACATGCACAAATTATCCCCAATCTGGGAAGGGCCGTTCATTATAGCCGAGGTGACGTGGCCATACGCCTATCGACTAAAGACCGAAGACGGTGTCCTCATCAACAACTCATGGAACATAGAACAGCTACGTCCTTTCTATACCTGAGCTTTATACTTTTTCATGTGTACAGTCTCTCTGACTCACTACGCCGCTTGCATCAACCGAGTAGTGAGTCGGGGGCCGCATGTATATACGTGCTATCAATAATATACGAGCTTGTCCTACTCAGTCACGAAGCTTTACTACAACTGTCGCGTTTGCTCGAGTCCAGCTTCATAGTTTGAACAATTTTATTAAGTTCTAACAGAATAACTCGGCACAGACCGCACGGTCAAGTAAAGCTAATGACGACTGAGTACATAAGCTTGGTGGCGTCGCACATATATTTACACATGTTTTTCGCAAAAGTTCATACATACCGACTACATAATATGTTGCCCTAACAGACCCAAGTCTCGGGTAATTATCTCAGCAGTCGGCTTCGCCCGGGCAATCAGCTCTAGCGCCTCCTCGGGCGTCGTCTCCTCAGCAAACCCCTCCCCACTGGCTTCAATATCTGCCCTCGGGTAGATGGACTTGGTCATCGCTAGGGTCTGGGCCACGCCGGCAATGACACGCTTATCCAAGTACCTCTTCAGGGCACTCGGTGCGTCCTCAAGACGGGCCTCTACTTGGGGGATCCTGCTGCAACTGGTTCCCACAGGGCTAGGATCTATGAGGTCGAGGAGCCCTTTCACGGACCCAACAAGGGCCTCCCGTGACTCCCCGATGACTCTTATCTCCTCTGCGTAAAACCGATACTGGGCCCGGACATTGACTCTCATGTCTGTCCGGGTCCACCGGCAAGTAAACTTATCAGACTCGGTTGCAGACGGAATGACTAGTGGATTGGTTAAGATCACGGTCAGGTTGAGGACTTACTTCCATAGTCGGCCTCCCACCCAGCCACGGTCTTCTCCAGTTCAGCTTTTTCCTTACCGAGCTTGACGACGGCCTCTTTCAACTCGGCCTTCTCCCGATCATGCTCGGCGTTGGCCTTTGTCAGGTCGGCCTTGACCTTCTCAAGCTTGGCCCTGGCTTCTTCGGCCTCCTTCAGCTGGGATTCCCTTTCTGTTCAGGTCTTCAACTCTGCTTCGAGGGCTGCACGACAGATTAGCCGAGAGCTCAACCGTGCGGTCAAGACATAACTGGGCAGTCGGGAACAAGGCAGTTGGATGAATACATCAATGGTTCAGTCGGGAAGGTGCACTCGGGGAATTTACCTCTGATCTTTCCGGCTAGGGCCCAAGTCTCCTCCCTAAGCTGGTCGGCGCCACTCTTCAGCCAGGCTTCCCTCCCCGCGTGACGTGCCTCCATCTCGGCCTTCAATGCCTGGAGCTGCTCCAGTTCCGCAAGATGGGGGGCCATTTCGACCAGGATTTCGGTCATCGCCTCGTTGCGGTCAACAAGCTCCTGCTTAGGGAGAGAGCAAGTCAAAATTGGAGTCAAGACGTCAAAACGAGAAGACCATCAGGACTTTTATCACAGGGGTCATACCCGAACCCCCTCGGACCCGGCAATGGCAGCGCGGAGCAACCTTTCGCGTTCCCTCCTCGCCGCGGCCTCATTAAGCCTGAAGCTCTTCACGGTCCCGTCAGGCGCCGTTCAGGTGAACGTCCGGGGCATCCTACGTGGGGGAGCTTCAATCCGAGGCAGGTTCAGGATCTCTAGCGGTGGCGACGAAGACGACGACGACCGCGACGGCGACGGGGTCCTGGCCTCCACGCAGTCGTCCCTTGCAGCCTCGGGGATTGACTCGGGGGCTCCAATAGCGGCCTCTGCAGCGGGCGACACTTCAAGGGCTGGGGCCTCAACCTCAGTAACTGCCACTTGTTCGGGTGGCGACGGCGACCCTGTAGTCGGGACCACCTCAGTCTCCACGACTGTGCTGGCCACCAGCTCAGCGGGAAGGTTCGTGGCCGCCGGCTCGGCTGGGGCAGGCTCTTCAAGGGGAGCGGTCGGATCGGTCCCCTTGAGATCGATATCAGCCCGCTTCCTGCGTGACGAAACAAGACATTAGAACACTACTTCAACAGGCAAGAATCCTAGAAGACCCGGAGTAGCTTACCTCTTGGAGAACTTGAGTCTCCCACCGGGCGATTCAGGTTCCGGCGCAGTGCGCCCGGCAGTTGGGTTAGTCGGTGTCACAATTGGCGGCGGCACATCAACTTGAGTCGGCCCCGTCTCTGGTGTGGCTGGCTTGGACACCCCCGTGCTCAGCGATACCCGCTCTGGCCAACCACTCGGGCAGTGCTGTTGCCGGACTCGGCAATGTTGGGCTCAGCCCCGCAAGTTTCAACCTGGGGCTCGATCGCCTGGGCGTCGCAGCGGCGGTGTCCTTTATCTTCAGCCCTCCTACCGCGACACGCGGCGTCATGGCCCCCTCGCCCCAATAAAGAACAGGTTTCTTCCTGGCTCTCTTGGAGTCGGGTTGGGCGGTAGCGGGGCTCCTTGGCCTTTTCTTTGATGCAACGGCCGACAACGGGCAGGAGTCCTCATCAAACTCCACGCACCACTACAGAAGATTCAACAGAATACATCATACAATGCCAGGCAATCACACATACAAGTCCACAGGCATTCGCTACAAAGGAAAGATGGAGGTCACCTCGGGGCAGGGCCAACTGCGCCTATAAGACGCAATGCTTCTCTTCTTGTCTTCGGTCTCGATCACCCCGCTGGAGAAGTATCCAAACAGGGTTTCCATCACCTTCTGCTCATTGGCCGACTCGTGGTTGACCCAGTCAGGATCATGTTTTCCCTGGTAATCCCAGCCAAATGCACTCCTCAGCTTCAGGGGCTGGAAGCGCCGAGTCAGGAACCTCCTGGCCACCCAGGGTCCAGTCAAGCCATCCTTCTTGCAGTTATTTAACTTTGTCAACAGTTGATGCACCTGGCCCATCTCCTCAAGGGTTGGATCTGTTGACCAATTTGGTAAAACCACCGGTGGCAAGCCGGTGAATGGCCTCAAGGAGGGAGCCAGATCTGCGCAATAGAACTACTCCTTGTGCCAGCCTTTTAAGGAGGATTTCAAGGGAAGATCAAGATATGACTTTTTCCTATCGCTCCTTAGCCGAAGACCAGCCCCCCCAATTACACTGATGTTATTTTTGGTGGGCTGGGGTTTAAGGTGGAACAAATGCCTAAAGAAGTTGAAATGGGGTTCCACGCCCAAATAACACTCGCACAGAGTAACAAATATGGAGATCTGAAGGATTGAGTTGGGATTCAAATGCACCAACTCTAACTTATAGAAGTCAAGGATTCGGCGGAAGAATGCAGAAGAAGGAAGGCACAAACCCTGGTCCAAAAAAGAAGCAAAAACTACCATTTCGCCAGACTGGGGTTTGGAGCCGACTCACCCTTAGCTGGCCGTCAGCGGATTACTTCTTGGCTCGGTAACTTCGATTGATTCTCCATTAGCGTCAGTTTCACCGAACCGCAATCCGACATCGGCCAAGTTTTCCCCGGCGAACCCGCAAGATCCAAAGCTTTCGGCATGGTTAGAGGCGAAGAGATTTGGGGGAAAAGCGATTGGGGGCTTGGAATAGATGAGGAAAACCAGAGTCGCCCGAGTTCACGTGGGAAGCAGTAGTAACAGCTAACCCTAGCCGAGCGAGAGGCGAAAAGTTGGGCGTGGAAGTGGAAGATGAAACGATTGGCTAATTTGGGGAAGATGAAAGAATCTTTTTCTCTCTCCCAGCTTTTTTATACAGCCGATGCCGACTAAGTGGGCTTGGGCCTACACAGTTAGCACTGGGCCATCAAGATATGAGTTCCTACAGTAGCATGCTCCATGTGGGCCGCCCGCAGGCTGAGTTGAAATTATAGTGCTAGTGCTACTAATAGGAATCGATGAGGTAAGCAGCTGGCTTCATGGGAGCCTTATTGCTAAACATATATGTCTGGATATCTGTTTTATCTGCCAGGTCTCGAGGATATATCCTTATAAGGATCACAAGCTGGTCTTCATTAAAATAGGAGATGCAGGTATCTTTCTCAGGTACACCTGACCACGCTATGGATTTATTTTCATAATGTGGCATTCAGCCTACATGCATGGCCACCAGTTGCCATGAGCAACGTCATTCTTGCCGACATGACGCTGAAGAGTCTAACTTTCGAGTAGTGCACTACTTGGGAGAGACTACAAATATTTTTTCCCACTGACATGATGCGGAGGAGTCTAACTTCTGAGTGGGACGCCACTCGGAAAAAACTATAAACCCCTTTTTCTAGCTGACATGATGCTGAAGAGTCCCATATACGAGTAACATCCTACTCGACAAGACTATAAACATACATTCCGATTGACATGAGGTCGAAGAGTCCTATATACGAGTGGCATGCTACTCGGCAAGACTATATATTAAATTCCGGTTGACATGATACCGAAGAATCTCATATACCAGTAGTAATCTACTCGAGAAAGATTATCAGGGTAAAGATCTTTGACTTTATGTTTAATTGTCTTCACAATTAAGCACAAAGTCGGGGGCTACACCTAATAGGTGCGCCTATTCGGTGCATACTATTCATATATCTACATGAAGCCCTTCATAGCCTCGTTGCCAGCTGACATGAAGCAGGACACGGGAAGAAGACTTACTCGGACAAAGAGTACTCGGGAGCATCGCACTTGGGCAATCTTCACCGTGGAGGACGAGCACTCGGCATCAGCTGTGACTCAACTATAAAGGTCTCAGGGGCTACTGTGGAGGCCATGGGCCCTGGGTACCTCACCACCAGCATATGGGCCACTCGGATAGAGGATGGGCCGAACCATGTAATTAGAGATAAGATAACACCTGGTAGGCTTTACCTTGTACAATGAGGAATAACAGTCTTAGTCGGATAGGTTTCTATCTCTAAGAAGGAAATTCCTTGGCCGTATCCGGCTGGGATCCTTATCATGTACCCCGGTCCCCCACTATATAAGGGGAGGCAGGGCGCCCCTCAGGGCACGGAAGATCATTGATCACAAACCACCTCAGAGGAATAACACCTCAACTGGATGTAGGGTATTACCTCACATCGAGGGCCTAAACCAGTATAAATCTTCTCTGTGTTCCTTTGCAATCCACCGAATTTACCTTCGCCGAGTAGCCCTATAGTTTTATTGCCGGTGCAGAGCATCTACACCAAGGGGCGAGTACGGAAGCTGTTGCTCCAACCCCTGAGTGAGTCCCTGAAGCCCCAGTAGCCGCCGAGTCAGGAGCCAGGACCTTGTCGCCATCCATATCGTCGTCGTCTTAAGATGAAGCAGATCTCCCTAGACTTGAAGCCCCTCCCTGCAAGTTCCCGAGGACATTCCACTAGGTATCCCCCGAGAGAGTCAGGGAAAGTTACGAGCATGATGAGGAGGCAGCGGAGAGGGAGTGCGAAGTTCTTCTTCGTGCCGCGATCACCGCGTCCCGGGAGTCTAGGTATGACTCTCGCCAGATTGAGTTCTTGACAGTCTTCCTTGTATTGGTTCTTTGCCTCTTGACTCTGTTTTGTTCTATTTTTGCACTGAGCAGAAGATAGTCGACCGCTCAGAGAAGGCGAATAAGGTCTTGACCCAGCTCGCCCCCCATCTCCTATGATTGGGCCAGCTCCAAGCCGCCAAGGTCTACCTGGAACGGTCTAGTCAGGAGAGGGAGACCTGGCTAAAGGGAGCAGTTGACCAGCTTAGGGATGAAAAGTGGGCTCTAGCTGAGAAGATTAGAAGTAAGTCTTCTATATTTGTCTTCCCGAATAAATCTCAAGTATATTTCTCTAGCTTTGTTGTTTCCTGACTGCCCGGTTGAGTCCTGACTGTAATCTCGAGTTCTTGACTATTCTGATATACAGCCCTCGAAGCCGAGTTGAAGATCCAGACAGAGGAGAAAAAGCAATAGGAACTTGAGCTAAAGAAAGTTGAAAAGGCTAAAGCTGAACTGGAGAAGGCCAAAGCCAAAGTAGAGGCCGACTATGCAAGTAAGCCTTCCCTCTGACAATAACCCTAACCAATCCTATTGTTACTCTGACTGCAGTTTTGGCTAACAAGTATACTTGTCAATGAATCTGAGTAGCTTCAAGAGCCAATGCCCAAACCCAATTCCAAGCCTTTGCAGAGGAGATTAAAGTCATCAAGGAGTCACGTGAGATTCTTGCCGAATCCGTGAAAGGGCTCCTTGACATTATGGATCCTCACCATATTGGGACCAGCTCTAGTACAGTCTCCCAGGTGCAGGCGCGCCTTAGCCAAGCCCCGAGTACCTTGAAAAAGTACTCGGATGAACGCGTTGCTGTCGGCGTGGCCCAGACCCTTGCCATGGCCAAGTCGATCTACCCTAGGGTAGACCTCGAGGCCATCGGTGAGGGGTTTGCCGAAGAGACAACACCTGAGGAAGCACTGGAGTTGATTACCTAGGTGAGGCCGATTATACTGCAGAGGCAATCGCAAAGGACCTGGGAATGTAAGAACAAACCATTATACAGTGGGTATATATAAAGCTTTTGTAAAGACATGTGTAAATATATGTACAATGCAACAGAGTTCTTGGTTTTCCTTAGTTATCATTAGCTTTACCCGACTATATAGTCTGTGTCGAGTTGATCGATAGGAACTTAATAAAAATTATTCACCTTAAAAAGCTATACTCGGGCAAACATGACATAATCATTGTAAAACTTCATAACTTAGATAAAACAAGCTCATATTCTGTTAACAAAGCACATACAATACATGCAGCCCTTGACTCACTACTTGGTTGAAACAAGCGACGTAGTGAGTCAGAAAAAACTTTATACATATGTATGTGTGAAAGTACAAAACTCAGGTATAGAAGGACGTAGCTGCTCTATATTCCATGAGTTGCTGACTAGGGCCCCGTCTTTAGTCTTTAGTCGGTAGGCGCTCGGCCGAGTCACCTCAGTGATAATAAACGGCCCTTCCCACAAGGGGGATAGTTTATGCCTGTCTTTGGTGGTTTGTATTTTTCTCAAGGTGAGATCCCCGACCAAAAAGGCGCGGCCACGGACATTTCGACTGTGATAACGACGCTGGCCTTGAAGATACCTTGCCGACTAGATAGTTGCGATGTCCCTAGCTTCCTCCAACTGATCGAGTTGAACCAGCCGGTTTTCGTTGGATTTATCTTCTGAGTAGGCCCGAACTCGTGGAGAGCTGAACTCTAACTCGGTTGGTAACATAGCCTCAGCACCATAGACCAGGAAGGAGGGGGATTGCCCTGTTGCTCGACTAACCATGGTTCTCAGAGACCAGAGAACGAATGGGTGTTCTTGTACCCACCGCCCTGCATATGGTTGCAGTCGGTCAAAAATTGATGCGAGACTGGGTGCCCGATCTTCCGATAGGTTCGATTTGGTGACGTGTGGACGTTTACGTTTTGAGGCTTCCGATCAGCAGATCATCACCTCGCACTCGCTACACCCACGCGTCTTGTTGTTATCAGCCACGCTCTCACGTAGTCGACCAAACCACGAAGGTTTTTCTCCTGCAAACAATTGAAGAAATTTGCAAGAACAAGGAAGAACACAATCTGAATTGCAGATGAATGTTTAGCACAAGAGGCTCGGGTTCTACAAACCGATCTAGACGGCAAAACTGCAATGGTAGAATAATCTAAGCAAAACCTAACCCTAAACAATGACGGCTACTATATATATATATATGAGTTAGGACGTCCTAGGGTTAACCCTAGGGCACACACCCCTTGGGCTTAGCCCACGACACAATTACAAGGCCCAAGGCCCAAACAGAATCGGATTGGAAGAGGTATGTGTCTTGTTTCGATGATTCCGGACAGCTCAGGAGGAGTTTTGATGTCAGACCAAAACCATCTGAAAGTAGACTCCATAAGCTTTCCAACAAGTACTCATAGGCCCCAAGAGTCCTTCTGGATCAGCAGCTAGGTCCGTTTGAAGTTGATGCTGTCAAGAGACCTGAATCCGAATCCAAAACGTGCAAAACTTAATCTCTTGCCTTCTATGGACCAAAAGTGATGTGGTGATGTAGGAGTAGACTTGGGTAAGGTCTTGGTTTGGTCCCCAATCAACTTCTTTGATCATCCATGCGTTCCTTGCGCTTGGTCTCTTTCCCTTTACCCAAGCAAGTATCTCTGCAATCGAGAACACACAAAACTCATGGTGCAGTAACGGCTGTTCAAATATATAATATGTAAATCTTAAGTAGAAAGCATGCACCTTTAGTTGATGAATACATAAGGTAGCTATGGTTATATCCGAGCTAGTGATGTCCTCATCATCCTCCCCTTCTTGATTGGAAACCATCCGCGGTTTCGCCTTGTCATTAAACTTTGTAATGTCGTGCAGCTCACAACACTCCTCTTCTTGCAAACCAACCTGCAACTCATTTAAACAACTAGTGGAACTAGATAGAGAATTATTTATACTCATGCGGTCCTCTAGACAAGACATGTCATTATGAAAAGGAGATATATTAAAATTCGAACAAATGTATACTCTATGCACATTATATTCTCCTTTATTATTATAATTGCCAATAACATGAAAAATCACATGAGAAGGACATGGCAAATCAGATCTAGCAAATAATTTTTTCTCTAAATAATTAAGTGGACAAAGATCATCAAATTGAATATAGCCCCAAGTATTTAAAGAAGATGGCAATCTAATCTCTTCATTCTCGCTAGCAATGTGAACAACATGTCTAAAATCAGCATATGGTGGTTCAACAACATTACTAACATGTTCATTCACTAGTTGTGGCATGGATATAAGTGAAGCATTGCACAACTCTTCTTTATCACAAGAAATAGGAACCAAATCATCGTGTGACAAAGGTAATTTAACACACGATTCCATTGGTGATTGCTCTAAACTAACATGATTAGTGGACATATATAGCACATCAAAATTGTCCATACCTTGAGTGAATGTAGCACCATTTCTATTACCTTTGTTCTCATTTTCAAAAACTGTAGGTGCACTCTTAATTAAACCATCTTGAAATATGCATGGAACAATAGGTGGATCTTCTTTCTCTGTGTCTTTCTTCTTTTCCTCATTACCATGGCTCTTCTCAGATACCTCGCTAGCTCGTGAAGATGGCGCTGCTGGTGCCCTATTGGTGGAAGGCATAGAACTCCGAATAGGGACACTTTTGCCTTGCCCAATGGAAGGCCTCGATGTAGATGTGCTTCCCCAATTGTTCCTTCTCAATGGCTGCCTTCCCTACAATTCCTGTTCAACTAATATAGCTAGATGGAACAATCAGTTAAGAGAATTGTATTCTTTATATTGAATAATGTCCTGAATTTCATGTCTCAACCCCCCATAAAATCAAGCCATCTTACCCTCCTCATCCTCCTCTACCTCACAACGCAACATTCCTATTTGTAGCTCCTGAAAATAATCTTCTACAGATTTTTCTCCTTGGTCTAAGCGTTGCAACTTATTTCTCAAATCACGTTTGAAGGATGGAGGAATAAACCTACTCCGCATAGCTTGCTTCAACCTTTCCCATGTGTCAAGTTCTAGGCCAGTTTTAACTAGTTCATTCCACTAGATAATAGCAAAGTCTTTGAACTCACTAGTTGCTTTCCTAACTCTATGATTTTCAGGAAGTAAATGGGAATTAAATTTCTACTCTACGATCATCTCCCAATCCAAATAAGCTTCAGGGTCATATTTTCCAGAAAACGAAGGCAAGGTAAATTTCACTTTAGCAAAAGGATCATCGTTACCTCGCCCTTGGCGGTTTCCTCCTATACCTTGATGATTGCGGCGAAGGCGTTGACATAGTCGTGCCTCTTCTGTCGCTCGCCGGTCAACCTCTCCATCGTGATCATACATCGTGTCCTGGTTGGCATCATCTCTGGAGGGTGGCCGATGGGTCTCCAATTCACCAATCCTCTCAGTCAGCGTGGCTACTCATCTGTCCAGACTTTCAAGCATGTGGTTTATGTTCTGCTTGGCAAGAGCATCGTTGACCCCCTTTAGAATGGTTTCATTCAGCCCCTTCATCATATGGTCCATGTAGCCTTGCATCTTGCTGCGGAGAACACACTCTGAGATTTTGTCGGTCCCTGACATTGTTAGCAAGAAGACAGAGAAAACACAAAGGAATTATCCCTATCAACTACTACTATGCAAGGATAGTGGACACTCGCAAATGGAAGCGCCTTACTGAGCTCTTACAAGGTTCTGAGACAAGCGAGCAAAGGATGGTACAATCGGTGGCTGGTTCGTGATACCTTGAGGGAGTGATCCAGCGATTGTAAGGGTCAAGACCGTGCTGACCAGAAGTATATATGTGGAGCTTGGGAGACCAAATATGTTAGTAGCACACAATTGAATAACATATAGTAATGCTGAATAAATGTCCAAAGCACTTGTCCTAGTTGCTGGCCTAAACGTGTTCTAAACCAGATGTGATAAAACAAAGGAGATAAACAAGTATGAACGGACAGTAGTAAGGAAAAAGGGACAAGACAAAAACACAAGACAAGACAACACACAGCTGGCTCCATAGTGTGTCCTATGTGCTCCTCTCTTTTTTTTCTCTTCTTTCACACCTTTTTTTTATTTTTCTTCTATTTTTATGATATTTTTCCTCAACTAGGAGCACAAGAACAGCAACCTTAGGAGGTAGCAGCTCAGTCTGATATAAGGTGTGGCCTGTAGAAAAACACGAGCGTGCTTTAAAAATCGTGCTAGAACTTTAGAGTGCGGATACCCAATTTTCTGGCCTGAATTTTGCAAAACTGATTTCGGCCAACCCGGAATTTTTTTTTAGATATCCGTAGACTATTTATTTGCCTGATTCCGAGTTCGTATGCGAAAGTTATGGCTGTTTCAAGGAAGATAGTGCGAACTAGAATTTCGTGGCACAACCCTGTTGCTCCGGCTAGAGTATAAGTGCCAATAAGTCAAGCGGGGCTGACAAGGAGGCTAGCGATACAGGGTGATTGACACAAGGTGGCTTGCAACCTATCTAAAAAGGCTTGCGAAAGCGGGTTAAAAACACAAGGCGGCTTGCAGTCCGAAACCAAGTAGAACTCGATCTATCAAGGCAGGCTCTCACACAACGCAATAGCTAGAACTAGAACCACGAACACGACTCTAAACCAGTGACCACTAACTTGACCTAGGACATAGACTCAACAAAGTGAAACTGAAATAAATTTTACAAAGGCACAAAGGGTTTTGGACAGGGGATAAACCTAACACTACAAAGAACACGGTGGTAATAAATTTTTGGGTTTTCTGGACTCTAGGTAAAAGAAACAAAGACGGATAGATGGGAACAGATAATACCTATCAGGCAACCTGTGCTCTGATACCACTTGATGCGAGACTGGGTGCCCGATCTTCCGATAGGTTCAATTTGGCGACGTGTGGATGTTCACGTTTTGAGGCTTCCGATCAGCAAATCGTCACCTCGCACTCGCTACACCCACGCATCTTGTCGTTATCAGCCACGCTCTCACACAGTCGACCTAACCACGAAGGTTTTCCTCCTACAAACAATCGAAGAAATTTGCAAGAACAAGAAAGAACACAATCTGAATTGCAGATGAATGTTTAGCACACGAGGTTGGGGTTCTACAAATCGATCTAGACGGCGAAACTACAATGGCAGAATAATCTAAGCAAAACCCGACCCTAAACGATGACGGCTACTATATATATATATATATATATATATATATATGAGTTGGGACATCCTAGGGTTAACCCTAGGGCACACACCCCTTGGGCTTAGCCCACAACACAATTACAAGGCCCAAGGCCCAAACAGAATCGGACTGGAAGAGGTACATGTCTTGTTTTGACAATTTCGGATAGCTTAGGAGGAATTTTGACATAGGACCAAAACCATCTGAAAGTAGACTCCATAAGCTTTCCAACAAGTACTCATGGGCCCCGAGAGTCCTTCTGGATCAGCGGCTAGGTCCATTTGAAATTGATGTTGTTAGGAGGCCCAAATCCGAATCCAAAACGTACAGAACTTGATCTTTTTTCTTCTATGGACCAAAAGTGACGTGGTGATATAGGAGTAGACTTGGGTAAGTTCTTGGTTTGGTCCCCAATCAACATGCGTTCCTTGTGCCTGGTCTCTTTCCCTTCACCCAAGCAAGTATCTTTGCAAACGAGAACACACAAAACTCATGGTGTAGTAATGGCTGTTCAAGTATATAATACGTAAATCTTAAGTAGAAAGCATTCACCTTTAGTTGATGAATACATAAGGTAGCTATGGTCATATCCGAGCTAGTGATGTCCTCATCAAAAATCCTAGCCTTGATACCTTGTAAGACCATGCCATTAGCACACTCGACTTGCCCATTGCTCCGTGGGTGTGCCACAGAAGCATAATAGATCTTGATGCCGAAGTCATCACAGAAATCTTGAAATACGCCGCCCGTGAACTAAGTACTGTTGTTCGTTATGATGCGGTTAGGAACCCCGAATCGATATAGTCTACTCATGATGAAGTCCTTTGCTCGTGCTGCTGTTATGGTAGCAACAGGTTTTGCCTCAATCCACTTTGTGAATTTATCCACTACGACGAACAAGTGTGTGAACCCTCCTGGCGCTTTCTTGAAAGGCCCGACCATGTCAAGCCTCCATACTGCAAAGGGCCAAGAGATTAGGATGGTTTGAAGTTCTTGGGCTAGAAGATTTGTTTGTCTTGCATAGAATTGACAACCCTTGCATATGCGAACTATGTCTTTAGCATCTGTTACTGCTGTTCGCCAGAAAAATCCCTGCCTGTAAGCCTTTCTGACTAACGTCCTGGATGCGACATGGTTGCCACATATGCTCGAGTGGATTGATTTCAGAATCTGCTTGCCCTCCTCGTGTGTGACGCAGCGCATGAGGACTCCGGATGCACTTCTTCGTTATAGGTCTTCTCTGACTACTAGGAAACATTTGCTTCGACGTTTGATTCGTTCGGCTTCGCTGCGATCTTCTGGGAGTTCATCATCCAAGAGGAATTTGAGGACTAGAGTCTGCCAATCGTGACATATGATCAGTACTTCATCTGTTGCTGGGGTAGGTTCATCCCCCGACTGTTCTCACATTGGTTTTTTCTTGACTGATGGCTCCAGTAGTTGCTCGACAAAAATCCCAGCTAGGACCGCTTCTCTCTTGGATCCCATGTTAGCCAATTCGTCTGTAGCATCGATGTATTGTTGTAAGACATGAGTTATCTCCAGCCCGTTGAACTTCTTTTCTAGCTTTCTAACCTCCTGACAGTACGCTGCCATAGTATCATCGAGACATGACTAGTCTTTCATGACTTGGTTCACCATGAGTTGAGAATCCCCACGTATAACCAGTCGGCGGATGCCGAGTGATATAGCAATGCGGAGCCCGTGGATGAGTCCCATGTACTCGGCGACATTGTGGGAAGCCGAAAAGTGAATCTGGAGAACGTACTTGAGTTTTTCACCAGTGGGTGACATTAGTACGACGCCGGCCCTAGCGCCGCCGATCCATAGAGAACAGTCGAAGTACATTGTCTAGTATTCTAGCTTGTCTGTTGTTGTAGTCGTCTAAACTTCTGTCCACTCGGTGTGGAGGCCATGGGCCCCAGGTACCTCATCACAAGCATATGGGCCACTCGGATAGAGGATGCGCCTAGCCTTGTAATTAGAGATATGATAGAACCCGGCAGACTTTGCCTTGTACAATAAGGAATATACAGTCCTAGTCACATAGGTTATATCTCTAAGAGGAGATCCCTTGGCTGTAATCCGGCTGGGACTCCTATCTTGTAACCCTGTCCCCCAGTATATAAGGGGAGGCAGGGCGCCCCCAAGGGCACAGGCTCATAGAAGCGAACACACATCCTCAAAGGAATACACCACAACTGGACGTAGGGTATTACCTCCCATCGAGGGCCTGAACCAGTATAAACCTTCCTGTGTTTCTTTGTAGTCCATCGAGTTTCGATCTGATGAGTAGCCCTATATTCATATTGTCGGTGTAAAACATCGACAGTTGGCGCGCCAGGTAGGGGCTTCGGCAAGATCAACCTCAAGCTCGATGGATTCGACAACTGGAGTCGATGGCACCGGATTCTCCCTTGGAGACATAATTACATTCGGAAGCCTCGACTTCATCGCCGACCAGCTCGGCAACCTCACCTTGGCCAAGTCAGAGCAGATCCGATCAGCCGAGGAACCAACCGACTCCGCGCCAGTCGGCCCACACGACGCCGCAGCAACCCCCGTCGATCTGCTGTAGCCATCTTCTACGTCGCCGGGCCTCGGGACAACTCTCTCCTTTGGCGTACGGCTTGGACTCGGCCTTGAGCCGGCCTAGGTCGGACTAGGAAGCGGAGAGATCATCAATCTCCCATGCGGGCTCGGCGACGGCGCGGACATATACAATCTACATCCCACACGGCAGACCCAATCCTCTACACTTCAGTTTGGACATGGCCTAGAGCCGTTCCAGATTGGATCTAGGGAGGTCGGAGTCATCCTTACTCTGATCAACTACTCGGATTCCGACTCCAAGTCGGACAACGGTTCGAACACTAGTTCAGACACCAGTCTGGCGAGTTTCCTTCTACCCCAAGAAATCTTCATGGCTTCAACCCCTCCACTAGAGGTGCGCCGACTACAAGAGGAGCAAGAAGAGGAGGCACGCTGACTACGGCAACAGGAGGAGGCCAAACGCGAGGCTCGCAACGACGAGCTACGCAGGGCTGGGTGAACCGCTCAGCAACAGATCCTCCAAACTAGAGTTGGCGACCGCGACGTCTTTGTCACGCCTCAACAGAACATTGTGGCCGCTGCAACTCTACTGGATTTACTCCAGCTCGGGCCTGATCACCAGGCCACCCCGACGATAGCAAGGATAAAAGGCATGCTCACCGCTGCTGCATATCAATAGCATCAACAGTCGGGTGAAACACTCATGTCGACTAATAAATCGGCTTCCACAATGGCAGTCTCATCTACCTCAACGCGACGCTGAGCGGCTAGCTCCAGTCAGCTGCACACGGAGTCACGCCAGACGTCACTCAGCAACCCCAACAACAAACAGTGGCATTGACATCTAGATGACCGTCAGGACAACTGGGATCTCCGAGGGCGACTACGATGTGACCTTCGACAGGACATCAACGCTCATCGCCATGAACGAGAGGAAGATGGGCAATGCCAATTGGAAGACAAGAACGAGCGCTTCAACCTCCATCACGAGTGGTTCCACTGCCGCAACCAGAGCTCGAGCCCTCATGCAGATGAAGGCATACTGGCCTTCACCAAGGAGCTACAACAGGTCGACTGGCCGTCGGGCTTCAAGCCTATCGAAATTGAAAAATATGATGGGAAGACTGACCCCGATTCCTGGCTCGCGGTTTATACTCTAGTGATCCGAGTAGCTGGAGGAGATCACAAAGCCATGGCTAACTACCTCCCAGTCGCTCTAGCCGACTCGGCGAGGACATGGCTAATGGGACTTCCCAAGCAATCAATCGGCTCCTGGGGAGAACTCCAGGAATGCTTCATCACCAATTTCTAGGGAACATACGGGAGGCCATCTTCTGAGTACGACCTATATCAGTTGCATCAAAGGAAGAACGAGTCTCTTCGTGACTTCATCAAGAGGTTCTCTGAAAAGAAGAATTCAATCCCGAAGATCAAGGATGAGGTCGTCACCGCCGCCTTTCGAAAAGGAGTCAAAGACACCTCGTTCATCTCCAAATTCACTTGGAAGCCTCCCAACTCCGTCAAGGCTCTATTCGACATGGCAAACAAGTATGCCGACTCAGCCCACGCTGTTGCTGAGGTCATCAATGACGAAATGGCCCCCTGATAGAAGGAGCGGAAGGACACCGATGATGCAACCTTTCCCGACTAAAAAAGCTGGGAACCCACAAATGCAAGTCAGACAGCTTCATTGTGGCAGTCGGTCACAACTGCCTTCGACCTTAAACAACTGGAGATTATCAGAACAACAAGTGACATGCTCGGGGGCTCAAAAGCTCAAATGCAAGGATGGCATCCCCACTCCCAAATACCGCACAGCTAAGTCGCTTTTTGATAAATATTTCTACACTTGGCCTCGCCAATGCCGTAGCCGCTTACACCTAATAGGTGTACAAGCTGCACTTTTTTCTATTTTTTCTCTTAAATGATTGTAAAAGTACTCGAGGAGCATAAATTCCGATCCGTGAAACTTTTCTCCATGAAAGACGAAACTCAAGTCACCCAAAACACGTGTCTGGAAAAGAGCCATGAGCCAACTCCCGACGCTAGGGGGCAATGACTAGTAGGGCAAAGTGCTTAAACGTAAGGGGTCAACTATTCGGGGAAATTAATATCAATAAGAGGAAAAACACGTATTTACATATATTGATAAATACACAAATTTTATTCAGGTGATTGTTTTCATCATCAGATGCTACTTATCCAATATGTTTATAATGTAGGGCTAGTTCCGGATACGCGTGATAGGAAATCAGGGCTACGAGCCTATCTCCTACGCTCGGGGGCTGGACCAGTCTGCGAGATCTTCATGGCTTCAACACCACCACCGGAGGTGCGCCGACTACAAGAGGAGCAGCAGGAGGAGGCGTGCTGACTACGACAACAAGAGGAAGCTGACTGCGAGGCTCGCAATGACGGGCTACGCAAGGCTGGGCAAACTGCCCAACAACAAATTCTCCAAACCAAAGTCGGCGACCATGACGTCTTCGTCACGCCACAACAAAACGTCATGGCCGCTGCAACCCTGCTGGACACGCTCCAGCTCGGGCCTGATCACCAGGCCACCCCGACTATCGCCAAGATCAAGGCGATGATTACAGCTGCTGCCTGTCAGCGGCAACAGCAGTCGAGCAACACACTTGTACCGACCAATCGGTCAGGTTCTCCGGCAGCAGGCTCATCTACATCAGCATGACGCCGGGCGGCTAGCTTAAGTCGGCCTGTGGAGGCCATGGGCCCCGGGTACCTCACCGCCGGCATATGGGCCACTCGGATAGAGGATGGGCTGAACCATGTAATTAGAGATAAGATAACACCCGGCATGCTCTACCTTGTACAATGAGGAATAACAGTCTAAGTCGGATAGGTTTCTATCTCTAAGAAGGAAATCCCTTGGCCGTATCCGGCTGGGATCCTTATCATGTACCCCGGTCCCCCAGTATATAAGGGGAGGCAGGGCGCCCCATGAGGGCAGAACAACACATGCAAGATCATTGATCATCAAACACCTCAAAGGAATAACACCTCAACTGGACGTTAGGTATTACCTCACATCTAGGGCCTGAACCAGTATAAAACCTTTCTGTGTTTCTCTGCAATCCATCGAGTTTCCCTTCACCGAGTAGCCCTATAGTTTTATTGCCGGTGCAAAGCATCGACAGTTGGCGCGCCAGGTAGGGGCTCCGGCGAATTCTTCATCAGCAAATTCGATGGATCCAACAAACGGAGTCGACGGCAACAAGTTCTCCCCCGGAGACAAAATTTCCTTCGGAAGCCTCGATTTCATTGCCAACCAGATTGGCAACCTTACCTTGGCCGAAACAGATCTAATCTAGCCAGCCGACGTAGTGCCTGTCGGCCCACAGGACGCCGTGATCTCCTTCAATGACTTACTGTGGCAGTCCTTCACATCGCCAAGCATTGGGACAATTCTCTCCTTCGGGGTCCAACTTGCACTAGGCCTTGAGCCAGCCCGGGTTGGGCCGAGAAGGGGAGAGATCATCAGTCTCCCACATGGACTCGGCGACGCTGCGGATTTATATCCCGCACAATAGACCCGATCTCCTGCGATTCAGTTTGGACACGGCCAAGTGCCATTTTAGATTGGATCTAGAGAGGTTGGGGTCGTTCTCACTCCGATAAACTTACTCGGAGTCCGACTCCAAGTCGGATAACGGTTCGAACACCAGTTTGGACTCTAGTCTGGTGAGTTTTCTCCTCCCCCGTGAGATCTTCATGGCTTCAACACCACCCTCCGAGGTGCGCCGATTACAAGAGGAGCAACAGGAGGAGACGTGCCGACTGCAACAACAGGAGGAGGCTGATCACGAGGCTCGCAACGATGGGTTGCGCAGAGCTGGGTGAACAGCCCAGTAGCAGATCCTCCAAACTAAAGTCGGCGATCATGATGTTTTCGTCACGCCACAACAGAATGTTGTGGCCGCCGCAACTTTGCTGGACACGCTCCAGCTCGGGCCTGATCACTAGGCCACCCCAACTATCGCCAAGATCAAGGCGATGATCACGGCTGCTACCTACCAACAGCAACAACAACAGTCAGGTGACACTCTAGTACCGACTAACCGGTCGGGATCTCCAGCAGTGGGCTCATCCACGTTAGCTCAGCGTCGGGCGGCCGGCTCAAGTCGGCCACGCGAGGAGTCTAGGCAAACTACACACAGCAATACCAATAACGACAACCGGCGCCATCACCAGTATGATCGCTGGCCTAATCAAGACCTCCGAGAGTGCCTACAACATGACCTTCGCCACACTATCAGGGCCCGGCGCCGCGAACGACAAGAAGATGAGCGCCGCCGACTGGAAGATAAAAACGAGCGCTTTGGCCTCCATCACAAGTGGTTTAACCACCGTGGTCGAAGCCTGAGCCCTCACGTAGATCAAGGCATCCCAGCTTTCACTCGGGAGCTACAGGACGTCCATTGGCCGACTAGCTTTAAGCCCACTAGGATTGAAAAGTATGACGGCAAGACAAATCCCGAGTCCTGGCTCACTGTATATACCCTACCAGTCCGAGCTGCTAGGGGCGACAACAAAGCCATGGCTAACTACCTCCCAATCGCGCTAGCCGACTCAGCAAGGACATGGCTGACAGGGCTCCCGAGGCGGTCGATCGATTCTTGGGGAGAACTCAGGGATCGGTTCATCACTAACTTCCAGGAGACCTACGAGATGCTGTCTTCAGAGCATGATCTTTATTAGCTACACCAGAAGAAGAACCAGTCCCTGCGAGATTTCATCAAGAGGTTCTCCGAAAAGCGCAACAAGATCCCAATGATCCGTGACAAGGCTGTCATCGCCGCCTTCCACAAGGGAGTAAAGGACACCCCATTCATCGCAAAGTTCACTCGGAAACCACCGCCGTCTGTCCGGGCTCTGTTCGACATGGCCAATAAATACGCCGACTCGGCTGCAGCGGTCGCAGAGGCGCTCGACGAGAAGAAGGAGTCCCGACAGAAGGACCAAAAGGCGAAAGCTGACAACGAGCCGTCTCAAAACAAGTCTGGCACCCGCAAGCGAAAGTTGGACAACGAGGTGGCCAACATGGAGCACACTCGGTCGCGGCCCCAGCGAAATAACGACTACCAGAAAGTCATGAGCGGGCCATGCCCCTTCCACCCCAAGGGCAAGCACGCGGCCAAAGATTGCTACATGCTGAAGAAGTTTGCCTCCGAGCAGGCTTCATCATTTGGCGCCGACAAGGACAAAGACAAGCCAGATCAGGGTCTGGCCGACGATTCCCAAGATCCTCAGGCCGACCTCAACCACATCTTCGGAGGGCCGTCCACGAGTCCAAGAGCAAACAGAAGCTAACAGCGCGCGACATCAACATGGTCTCTACGGCGGACACCCCCCAGTACCTACGCTGGTCAGAGATGGCCATTACCTTCAATCGCATCAATCACCCAGATCTGGTCTCTCATCTGGGACGTTATCCACTCGTCCTGGACCCGGTCGTCAGACACATCAGGCTGAAGAAAACCCTCATTG
The DNA here is from genome assembly GCA_003991445.1 of Oryza meyeriana var. granulata. Lineage (NCBI taxonomy): Eukaryota > Viridiplantae > Streptophyta > Magnoliopsida > Poales > Poaceae > Oryza > Oryza meyeriana. The sequence goes on along the minus strand of RYFJ01001705.1, from coordinate 36,028 downwards.
ACGGAGGTAGCGCACTCAACATCTTATTCGCCAAGACTTTGGACGAGATGAAGATTCCTCGTTCAGAACTACGGCCGAGTACTGCGCCCTACCACGGGATAATTGCCGGCCTGCCATCAACTCCACTCGGGCAAATAACCTTGCCGGTAACCTTCGGCACGCAGGATAACTTCCGCACGGAAAACATCTGCTTCGAGGTTGCCGACTTCGAGACCGCATACCACGCGATACTCGGACGACCGGCACTAGCTGAATTCATGGTGATACCGCACTATACATACATGGTGCTCAAAATGCCTAGGCCAGCAGGAGTCCTCTCCCTCCGCAGTGACATCAAGCAAGCCTTCACCTGCGACAAGGAGAGCTGCGAACTGGCTCAATCACAAGAGGCGGCAGTCGGGTGCGATAGCATTCGGCAAGCCATCACAACTGAAGTCGAGCAAGATGAAGTTTTGGCAAAAAAGGCATCGAAGTCAGGAATTTCAGCGGACTCTGACACAAAGAAGATCCCCCTAGACCCTTTCGACCCCTCCAAGACTGCCCTAGTCGGGACCGGACTCGACCCCAAATAGGAAGATGTGCCCATCACCTTCCTACAAGCCAATAAAGATATCTTCGCACGGAAACCGTCCGACATGCCCGGATGGAGTCCGGACAACTTCCAATGGAGTCCGGATGCCCGACAAGCCTTCGAAGACTTCAAACAATTTCTCATATCACCTCCCATGTTGGCGTCACCTCTGCCCCAAGAACCGCTAATGCTATATCTGGCGGCAACCACTCAGGTAGTCAGCACGGTGCTGGTGGTCGAGTGATTCGAACAGGGTCACATCCAGAAAATACAACGGCCAGTCTACTTTGTCAGCGAGGTCCTTGCCGACTCAAAGACGAGATATTCGCAGGTCAAGAAGCTGCTATATGGCCTACTCATCACAGTCCGGAAGCTGGTACACTATTTTCAAGCACATCAAGTCACAGTGGTCACAGCGTTTCCACTCGGGGATGTCCTTCATAATCGCGAGGCCACCGGCCGAATTGCTAAATGGGCACTCGAGTTGATGGCGTTCGATATCACTTTTCAACCACGGATAGCAATTAAATCACAAGCTCTAGCCGACTTCGTGGTCGAGTAGACAGAAGTTCAACTGCCAACATCAACAGCAAAGCTAGAGTAGTGGACAATGTACTTCGACGGTTCCCTACGGATCGGCGGCGTCGGGGCTAGAGTCATATTGACGTCCCCCTCCAGTGAAAAACTAAAGTACGTTCTACAAATCCACTTCCCGGCTTCCCACAACGTCGCCGAGTACAAGCACTTATTCATGGGCTCCGCATCGCTATATCACTCGGCATACGTCGACTGGTTGTGCACGGGGATTCTCAACTCGTGGTAAACCAAGTCATGAAGGACTGGACTTGTCTCAACGATACCATGGCAGCATACTGTCAGGAGGTCCGCAAGCTAGAAAACAAGATCGACGGGCTAGAAATAACACACGTCCTGCGCCAATACAAGATGCATTAGTACAGGATCGGTTCAACGGTAGCGAGGCTCATTTGCGGAGAGCAACTTTCACAAATTAGTTCATAAACCGGGCATGCCCCATTCGCCCAGCCGGGAAATAAACCGGCCTGTCAGCTTCTAGACGTCCTTTTGGTTAGTCGGGGGAGCCATGTTCATGATTGTGTTGACTTTCTCCAGGTTGGCCTCGATGCCGCGATGCAAGATGATGAAGCCGAGTAACTTGCCGGATGGCACACCGAAGGCGCACTTTTCTGGGTTCAACTTCATCTTGAATCTTTGAAGATTTTGGAAGGTTTCTTATAGGTCAGCGATGAGGTCTTCCTTGAACTTGGTCTTGATCATGACGTCGTCGACGTAGGCTTCCAAGTTGCACCCAATCTGAGTGTGTAGACATCGCTAAATTGCTCGTTCATACGTTGCTTCAGCGTTTTTCAAACCGAACGGCATAGTGATGTAGTAATACGCTCCAAATGGCGTGATAAAAGATGTCTTAAGGCAGTCCTCCTCTTTCAGGCTGATCTGGTGGTAGCCCGAGTAGTAATCAAGAAAACTAAGAAGGTCACACCCTGCAGTCAAATCCACCACCTGGTCTATTCTTGGTAAACCAAATGGGTCCTTAGGGCACGCCTTGTTGAGATCGGTGTAGTCGACACACATGCGCCATTTACCGTTTTTCTTCTGAACCAGAACTGGGTTTGCCAGCCAATCCGGGTGGTACACTTCTTTGATGAACCGGGCTGCGAGAAGCTTGGTTATCTCCTCCCGAATAGCATCCTTTCGGTCTTGAGCGAAGCGCCGTAGCCGTTGCTTGACTGGCTTGGCGTCTGGCTTCACGTTGAGGGCGTGCTCGATCACCTCCCTTGGTACGCCCGGCATGTCGGACAGTTTCCACTCGAAGATGTCTTTGTTGGCTTGGAGGAAGGTGACGAGTGCGTCTTCCTATTTGGGGTCGAGTCCGGTCCTGACTAGAGCAGTCTTGGACGGGTCAGAAGGGTCTAGAGGGATCTTCTTTGTGTCCGAGTCCGCTGAAATTCCTAACTTCGCTGCTTTCTTGGCCGGAACTTGGTTTTCCTCGACTTCGGTTGTAGCGGCTTGCTGAATGCTATTGCGCCCAGCTACCGCTTCTTGGGTCTGAGCCAATTCGCAACTCTCCTTGTCGCAGTTGAAGGCTTGCTTGACGTCGCTGCGGAGGGAGAGGACTCCTGCTGGCCCTGGCATTTTGGGCACCATGTATGTATAGTGTGGTATCGCCATAAACTTGGCAAGCGCCGATCGTCCGAGTATCGCGTGATACGCAGTCTCGAAGTCGGCGACATCGAAGCAGATGTTCTCCATGCGGAAGTGATCCAGTGTGCCAAAAGTGACTGGCAAGGTGATCTGCCCGAGTGGCGTTGAAGATAGGCCGGGAATTATCTCGTGGAAGGGCGCCATACTCAGCCGCAGATCTGAACGAGGAATCTTCATCTCATCTAGAGTCTTGGTGAAGAGGATATTGTGCGCGCTGCCTCCATCTATGAGAACCTTCTTCAGCTTGATGTTCTTGACGACCGGGTCCAGGACGAGTGGATAACGTCCATCTCTTCAGCGTGATGGACGTCTCTGACCAGCACAAGTATTGGGGGGTGTCTGCTGTAGAGATTGCATTGATGTCGTGCACTGTTAGCTTCTGCTTGCGGTTGGACCCGTATGCAGATGGCCCTCCAAAGATATGGTTTAACTTGGCCTGGGGATCTTGGAAATCGTCGGCCGGGTCCTGATCTGGCTTGTCTTTGCTCTCGTTGGTGCTAGACGTTGAAGCCTGCTCGGAAGCAAACTTCTTGAGCATGAAGCAGTCTTTGGCCGCGTGCTTGCCCTTGGGGTGGAAGGGGCATGGCCCATTCATGACCTTCTGGTAGTTGTTATTCCGTTGGGGCCGCGACCGAGTACGCTCCATGTTGGCCACCTCGTTGTCCGACTTCCGCTTGCGGTTGCCGGACTTGTTTTGGGATGGCTCATTGTCAGCTTTCGCCTTTTGTTCTTTCGGTCGGGACTCCTTCTCGTCGAGGGCCTTTGCGACCGCTTCAGCCGAGTCGGCGTACTTGTTTGCCATGTCAAAAAGAGCCCGGACGGAGGATGGTGGCTTCCAAGTAAACTTCGCGATGAACGGGGCGTCCTTTACTCCCTTGCGGAAGGCGGCGATGACGGGCTCGTCCTTGATCATTGGTATCTTGTTGCGCTTCTCGGAAAACCTCTTAATAAAGTCACATAGAGACTCGTTCTTCTTCTGGTGCAGTTGGTATAGGTCATGCTCAGAAGACGGCCTCTTGTAGGTCCCTTGAAAGTTAGCGATGAACCACTCCCTGAGTTCTCCCCAAGTCCCGATCGATCGCCTCGGGAGCCCTGTTACCCATGTCCTCGCCGAGTCGGCTAGCGCGACTGGGTGGTAGTTAGCCATGGCTTTGTGGTCACCACCGGCAACTCAGATTGCCAGGGTGTATATTGTGAGCCAGGACTCGGGGTTGGTTTTGCCGTCGTGTTTCTCGATCCCCGTAGGCTTGAAGCCCGACGGCCAGTTGACGTCCTGGAGCTCGTGAGTGAAAGCTAGAACGCCTTCGTCTTCGTGAAGGCTCCGGCTCCTATTGCGGCAGTTATACCACTCGTGGTTGAGGCCGAAGCGTTCATAGTCGTCCTCCTGTCGGCGACGCTCGTCTTCTTCGCGTTCATGGCACCGAGCATTAATGGTGTGTCGGAGGTCACGTTGTAGCCGGACTCAGAGATCCTGGTTAGGCTGGCAGTCGTACTGGTGATGCCGCCGGTTGTTGTTGTTGGTGTTGCCGAGTGATGTTTGGCACGATTCCTCATGTAGCCGACTTGAGCCGGCCACCCAACGCCATGCTAATGTAGATGAGCCTGCTGCCGGAGAACCCGACCTGTTGGTCGGTATAATTGTGTCGCCCGACTGCTGTTGCTGCTGACAGGTAGCAGCTATGATCATCGCCTTGATCTTGGAGATACTCGGAGTGGCCTGGTGATCAGGCCCGAGCTAGAGCGTGTCCAGCAGGGTTGCAACGGCCATGACGTTCTATTGTGGCGTGACGAAGACATCGTGGTTGCCGACTTTGGTTTGGAGAATCTATTGCTGGGCAACTCGCCCAGCCTTGCATAGCCCGTCGTTGCGAGCCTCGCGATCAGCTTCCTCCTGTTGTCGTAGTCAGTCGCGCCTCCTCCTGCTGCTCCTCTTGTAGTCGGCGCACCTTAGGTGATGGTGTTGAAGCCATGAAAATCTCACGGGGTAGGAGAAAACTCACCACAATGGAGTCTGAACTAGTGTTCAAACCGTTGTCCGACTTAGAGTCAGAGTCCGAGTAATTTATCGAAGTAAGAATGACTCCGACCTCCCTAGATCCAATCTGAAACCACTCTGAGCCATGTCCAAACTGAACCGTGGGGGGTCGGGTCTGCCGCATGAAGTGTAGATCTGCGGCGTAGCCAAGCTCATGTGGGAGATTGACGCTCTCCCCCCTTCCTAGCCCGACCCGGGCTGGCTCAAGGCCTAACGCGAGTCAGACGCTGAAAGAGAGAGTTGTCCCGAGGCTCGGTGAAGTGAAAGATTGCCGCAGTAGATCGATGAAGGTGACTGCAGCGTCTTGTGGGCCGACTGGCACAGAGTCGGCTAGTTCCTCGGCCGGTTGGATTGGATCTACTTCGGCCAAGGTGAAGTTGCCGATTTGGTCAGCGATGAAGTAGAGGCTGCTGAAGGTTATCGTGTCTCCAGGGGAGAACTTGTTGCCGTCGACTCTGGTTGCTGGATCCATCGAGCTTGTAGATGTGAAACTTGCCGGAGCCCCTACCTGGCGCGCCAACTGTCGATGTTTTACACCGGCAATATAACTATAGGGCTACTTGGCGGATGGAAACTCGGTGGATTGCAAAGGATTACAAGGAAATTTTATACTAGTTTAGGCCCTCGATGTGAGGTAATACCCTACGTCCAGTTGTGGTGGTATTCCTTTGAGGATGTGTGTCGATCAATGATCTTGTGCCCTTGGGAGGCGCCCTGCCTCCTCTTATATACTGGGGGACAGGGGTACAAGTTAGGAGTCCCAGCCGGATACGACCAAGGGATTTCCTTCTTAGAGTACATTTTACCAGGCTAAGATTGTATATTCCTTTTTGTACAAGGCAAAACCTACCGGGTGCTACTATATCTCTAACTACAAGACTCGGCCCATCCTCTATCCGAGTGGCCCATATGCTTGTGATGAGGTACCCGGGGCCCATGGCCTCCACAGATCACCTCTCAACTTTCTCGGTCGGGGTCATCTTTCCCTTGATAGTCCTAGCAGAACTCACTCCTCAGCTTCAGCGGTTGAACGCACCGAGTCAGGAAACGCTTGGCCACCCAAGGGCCAGTCAGGCCAGCTTCCTTGAACTTCTCCAACCTGGCCAGCAACTGATGCACCTGGCCCATCTCTTCAAAGGTTGGGTCCGATGACCAATTGGGCGAGATTGTCGAGGGCTTCCCGGTGAATGCAGGCAGGGAGGGCACCAGATCAGAACAATAAAACCACTCCTTGTGCCAGCCTTTCAAGGAAGACTTCAAAGTTAGACCGATATACACCTTTTTCATCTCACTTCTTAACTGAAGGCCAGCCCCCCAATCACATGAACCTTGTTCTTGGAGGGTTGGGGCTTTATGTGGAATAAGTGCCTAAAGAAGTTGAGGTAGGGTTCTACACACAAGTAGCACTCGCAGAGAGTCACAAAAATTGAGATTTGTAAGATCAAATTGGGATTCAGATTCACCAACTCCAATCCGTAAAAATTAAGAACAGGGTGGAGGAACTTGGAAGAAGGGAGAAACAAACCCCGGTCAAAGAAAGAGGCAAAAACAACAGTTTCGCCGGATTGGGGATTTGGGACTAACTCACCCTCGGCCGGCCGCCAGCGAATAATGTCGCAGCTCTGCAGCCATAGCGACTTCTCCAACCTCTCTAGCTTTGCCCGGCTGTAGTCCGAGATCGGCCACCCATCGTTTGACGCCCCAACAACATCTGGAACCTTCGGCATGGCTAGGGGAACAAGAGATTTGGGGGAAATAAAGTCGGGGCTTGGAATCGACAAGCGGATGCGGAATCACTCAAGCTTCGGTGGGGGGAATCAAGCAATGGCAAACCCTAGCGAAGCGGGAAGTGAAATTTTGGCACGGAGCTGGGAAGACGAAATGATTGGTCGCGTGGGGAAGATGAGGAATCTTTTCTCTCTCCCTCAACCTTTATAGAGCTTGTGCCGACTAAATGGGCTTGGGCCTGCAAAGTCGACACTGGGCCACCAAGATATGAGTTTCTACAGTAGCACGCTCAATATGGGCCGCTCGCAGGCTGGGTTAAAATCGCAGTGCTGATGCTACCAACAGGAACCATTGAGGTAAACAGATATGCTTCATGAAGGCCTAATTGCTAAACACATGAGTTTGGGTATCTGTCTTATCCACCAGGTATCGAGGATATATCCTTATAAGGATCATAAGCTGGTCTTCATTAAAATTGGGGATGCAGGTATCTTTCTCAAGTACACCGGACCACGCAATGGATTAATTTTCATAAAGTGGTACTCGGCCTACATGCTTGGCCACCAGTTGCCATGAGGAACATTATTCCAGCTGATATGATGCTGAAGAGTCTAACTTCCGAGTAGTGCACTACTCGGGAGAGACTATAAATATTTTTTCCAGCTAACATGACGCTGAAGAGTCTAACTCCCGAGTGGGACGCCACCCGGGAAAGACTATAAACCCCTTTTTCCAGCTGACATGAAGTTGAAGAGTCCCATATACGAGTGGCATGCTACTCGGCAAGACTATAAATCATATTCCGGTTGACATGATACCGAAGAGTCTCATATACCAGTAGTAATCTACTCGGGAAAGACTACAAGGTTAAAGATCTTTGACTTTATGTTTAATTGTCTTCACAATTAAGCGCAAAGTCGGGGGCTACACCTAATAGGTGTGCCTATTCGGTGCACACTATTCATACATCTACATGAAGCCTTCCATAGCCTCGCTGCCAGCTGACATGAAGCAGGACTCGGGAAGAAGAAGCACTTGGACAAAGAGTACTCGGGAGCAATGCACTCGGGCAATCTTCACCATGGAGGACGAGCACTCGGCATCAGCTATGACTCAAATATGAAGGTCTCAGGGGCTACTCTGGAGGCCATGGGCCCCGGGTACCTCATCACAAGCATATGGGCCACTCGGATAGAGGATGGGCCGAGTCTTGTAATTAGAGATATAGTAGCACCGGTAGATTTTGCCTTGTACAAAAAGGAATATACAATCTTAGCCGAGTAAGACGTATCTCTAAGAAGGAAATCCCTTGGCTGTATCCGGCTGGGATTCCTATCTTGTACCTCTGTTCCCCAGTATATAAGGGGAGGTAGGGCACCCCTTGAGGGCAGAATGAAACATGAGATCATTGATCCACATATATCCTCAAAGGAATACCATCACAAATGGACGTAGGGTATTACCTCTCATCAAGGGCCTGAACCAGTATAAAATTTCCTTGTGTTCCTTTGCAGTCCATCGAATTTCCCCTCGCCGAGTAGCCCCATAATCATATTGCCGGTGTAAAACATCGACACCACTTCATCTAAAGACGATGATGATATGGATGGCGACAAGGTCCTGGCTCCTAACTCGGCAGCTGTTGGGGCTTCAGGGACTCGCTCAGGGGCTGGAGCAATGGCTTCAGTACTTGCCCCTTGGTCAGCCGGCACTAGCAGTCCTGCTGTCGGGACAACTTCAGTTTCTACTTCTGGGGCAGTCATCGGCTCAACAAATGAGCTTGTTGGTGTTGGCTAGGCTGGGGCTGGCTCGGCAACGGGAGCAGCTGGTGTAGTCTTTTTCAGATCTATGTCAACTCACCTCCTGCACGATGAGTCAAATATCAACACACTACTACACTGATCAAGATTTTCAGAAGATTCAAGATTGCTTTCCTCTTGGAGGTCTTGAACTTCCATGAGGGGGCTCCAGATGTTGGCGGTGGAGAGCTGCTGGCTGTCGAGCTAGTCGACGCGACAGTTCACGGTGGTGTTTTGATCTTGGTCAGCCCAGTCTTTGGTACAGTCGACTGGGGCATTGAAGCACTCGGTGGCGCCGCTCTTTGGCTCGATGTTGTTGATCTTGTACTCGGCAGCGCCAGCCTTGGGCTCAACGTTGCTGAGCCTGGTGGTGTTGGTCTTGGGCTTGGAGACAATGGCTTTGGACTCGATAGCCTGGGAGCAGTGCTGGTGGTGTCTTTTGTCTTCAGGCTCCTGTGGAGGCCATGGGCCCCGGGTACCTCACCACCAGCATATGGGCCACTCGGATAGAGGATGGGCCGAACCATATAATTAGAGATAAGATAGTAACCGGCAGGCTTTGCCTTGTATAATAAGGAAACATAGTCTTAGTCGGACAGGTTTCCTATCTGTAGAAGGGAATCCTTGGCCGTATCCGGCTAGGATCCTTATCATGTACCCCTGTCCCCTAGTATATGAAGGGAGGCAGGAAAAAACACAAGATCATCGATCAATAAACCCCCACCTCAGAGGAATAACACCTCAACTGGACGTAGGGTTGTGGGTGCCATGGGCCCCGGATACCTCATGACAAGCATATGGGCCACTCGGATAGAGGATGGGCCTAGCCTTGTGATTTAGAGATTATAGCTAGATTCGGCCAGACTTCGCCTTGTATAGGAAGGGGAATATACGTCCTAGTCGGGTGCGTTATATCTCTAAGAGGGGAGATCTCCTAGTCGTTAATCCGATGTGGGAGACTCCTACCTTGTAACCCTGTCCCCAGTATATAGGGGAGGCAGGGTGCCCCATGAGGGCAGGTTGAGTTTGGTTCACCAGAATCACCACCATAATTCCTCAAAGGAATACATATAAACTGGAAATATGTAGGGTCTAATTACTCACATCGAGGGCCTGAACCAGTATAAAATCTCCCTGTGTTCCTTTGCAATCCACCGAGTTTCCCATCCGCCGAGTAGCCCCATATTCATATTTGCCGGTGTAAAACATCGACAGTTGGCGCGCGCCAGGTAGGGGGGTCGGCGCGATCTACATCTACAAGCTCGATGGATCCAGCAACCGAAGTCGACGGCGGCAACTCTCCCCCGGAGATACAATCGCATTCAGAAGCCTCGACTTCGTCGCCGACCAGATCGGCAATCTCACCCTGGCCAACACGGACCCGATCCAACCGGGCCGAGGAACCAGCTGACTCCGCGTTAGTCGGCACACGACGCTGCGGCAATCTTCGACGACATGCTGCGGCGAATCTCCAATACGGCCCAAGTCCAGGGACAACTCTTCCTTTCGGTGTTCGACTCGGACTCGGTTCTGAGCCGGCCGAGATCGGGCCAAGAAGGGAAAGAGATCGTCAACTTCCCGTTCGGACTCGGCGACGCCTGCGGATATCTACAATCTACATCCGACGCGGCGCAAAACCCGATCCCTGGAGTTCGACTCGGATACAGCTCCGAGTCGCTCGAGATCGGATCTAGGGAGGTCGGAGTTACACTCATCCCATCAACCATCCCGACTTCGACTCGAAGTCGGACTCCGACTTCCAGTCGGGACTCGACTCTAAGTCGGACAGCAGCTCGGCAAAGCTTCTCCCCGCACGAGAAATCTTTCATGGCATTCCAAAGGCTCTACTCCTACTCAGGGAATCACGCCGACTAGTGCGAGAGCAGCAAGAGAGAGGAAGGCCTGCCGACTGCGAGAACAACAGGAGGAAGAAGCAAGACACCTGCACAGCCCGCAACGACGGGCCCCCCTACGCAGGGCTGGGGCGAACCGCTCAGCAACAAAACCCTCCAAACAAAGGCCGGCGACCACGACGTCTTCATGCACGCCGCAACAGAGACGTCTGGCCGCCGTGACCCTACTGGACACGGTCCAACTCGGGCCTGATCACAGGCCACCCCGAACGAGATCTGCGCTTAAGATAAAAAGCCCTGCTTACCACTGCTGCATGTCAGCAGCACCACAGTCGGAGTGATACCTTTATACCGACCAACCGGTCGACATTTCCCAACAGCAGTCTCATCTACCTCAAAGCACGACCGAGCGGCTGGCTCCAGTCAGCTGCATTACGGGAGGCACGTCAGGCGTTTCACTCGCAGCCCAACGACCAACCGGCGACGGTCAAAGCAACCGTCGGGGTATGATCAGACCGTCGAGGGCCGACAACGACGTGATTTCGGCAGGACATCAACGGCTCGACAACCTGCGAACGAGAAGATGCATGATAGCAACGCCAACCGGAAGACGAGAACGAGGCGTTTCGGCCTCCACCCACGAGCGGTTTCGCCGCCGTAGTCGGGGTCGGCAGTCCTCATGAAGATGAAGGAGGAGTTTACGGCCTTCACCCAGGAGCTAACAACAGGAACGACTGGCCATCGGTTTCAAGCCTACAGGAGTCGAAAAATACGACGGCAAGACCAATCCGAGTCTTGGCTCACGGTCTATACTACCGGCAAATCGAGCAGTTGGAGGAAATCACAAAGTCATGGCTAACTACCTCCCAGTCGCTTTAGCCGACCTCAGCGAGGACATGCTAACAGGACTCCCCAAGCAATCAATCGGCTCATGGGCAGAACTCCGAGAACGCTTCATCGCCAAACTTCCAGGGAACATACGAAGAGGCCATCTTCTGAGTTACGACTTGTATCAGGTTGCATCAAAGGAAGAAACGAGTCTTTTCGTGACTTCATCAAGAAGGTTCTCTGAGAAGAAAAATTCAATCCCGAACATCAAGGACGAGGTCTCATCACCGCCTTTCGAAAAGGAGAAAAAAGACACCTCGTTCATCGACAAAATTCACTCGGAAGCCTCCCAACTCTGTGTCAAGCGCTCTATTCAACATGGCAAACAAAATACGCCGACTCAGCCCCATGCTGTTGCTGAGGCCCTTGAAGATAAAAAAGGCATCCTTGACACGAAGAGAAGCGGGGAGGGCACCAACCGACGCCTGGGCGGTTCGCCGACTAAAGCGCGGGAATCGCAAACAACAAGTCAGACGGCTTCAGTTTGTGGCATGTTCGGCCCATAATCGTCTTCGACGGGTTCAACAACTGAAGATATCAGGAACAACAAGTGACATGCTCGGGGGCTCACAAGCTCAAACGGCTTAGGATGTCATCCCCACTTCCGAAATATCGAACAAGGCTAAGTCGCTTGCCTGATAAATAATTTCTTCAACTCGATGGCCTTGTCAATGCCGCTTACACCTAATAGGATGCAGCAAGCTGCACTCTTCTCTGTTTTTTGCTCTTAAATGATTGCGAAAGTACTCAAGTAGCATAAATCCTAATCCGTGAAACTTTGCTCCATGAAAGACGAACTCAAAGTCACCCAAAACGCATGTCTGGGGAAAGAGCCATGCAGCCAACTCCCGACGCTAGTGGGGCTATGACTAGTCGGCAGAAGAGGCTTAAACGTAAGGGCATCAACTACTCGAGGAAATTAATATCAATAAGCAGGGAAGAACATGAATTTACATATATTGTAAAATACATTTTATTCGGGTGATTATTTTCAATCATCAGATGCTACTCATCCGATATGCTTTAAATATTGCAGGCCCAGCTTCGGATATGAGCGTGATAGGAACTCAGGGCTGCGAGCCTATCTCCTACGCTCGGGGGCGGGACAAGTCTCCAAAGTACACTCGGGATGCGCCATGAGGGCTACTTACCGAGTACTTGCGCCAGTCGGGACGTCATCTTCCCCGGCTACGCTCCATGCGAGCTAATAATCGACCTCCGGCGCCAGTCGAGGCTGTGTACTACTCGGCTAAGTAGGGTACGCCCCATGAGGGTCGCCAGCCGAATCCTACGCTAATGCTAGGTTCGGGTACCTTATTTGGTTACAGCTCTGTCAGGTTGGGTACGCCCCATGAGGGTCGTCAGCCGAATCCTATGCTAATGCAAGGTTCGGGTGCCTAGCTTGGCCATAACTCTGTTGGATAGGGTACGCCCCATGAGGGTCGCCAGCCGAACCCTCTGCTAATGTAAGGTTCGGGTACCTTGTTCGGCTTTACCCAAGTCAGAGAAGACTTACATCGTCAAAGTGCATCCGGAGTTCTCATGCACTGCGTCACACCTGAGGAGGGCAAGCAGATCCTGCAATATACCCACTCAGGCTTATGTGGCAACCAGGTTGCATCCAGAACGTAAGTCGGAAAGGCTTGCGAATAAGGATTTCTCTGGCTGATTGCGGTTACCAACACCAAAAAACTCATCCTGACATGCGATGGATGATACTTCTATAGAGCTATGCTGGATAGGTCGGCTCAGGCTGGCTTATTTGGTAGCAGCCACCAAGATATGAGTTCCTACAGTAGCACGCTCCATGTGGGCCGCCCGCAGGCTGAGTTGAAATTATAGCGCTGGTGCTACCCACAGGAACCGATGAGGTAAACAGATATGCTTCATGAAAGCCTTATTGCTAAACATATATGTTTGGGTATCTGTTTTTATCCACCAGGTCTCGAGGATATATCCTTACAAGATCACAAGCTGGTCTTCATTAAATTGGGATGCAGGTATCTTTCTCGGGTACACCTGACCACGCCGTGGATTTATTTTCATAAAGTGGTACTCGGCCTACATGCGTGGCCACCAGTTGCCATGAGTAACATTATTCCAGCCGACATGACGAGCTGAAGAGTCTAACTTTCGAGTAGTGCACTACTCGGGAGAGACTATAAATTTCTCATTCCCGCTGACATGATGCGGAGGAGTCTAACTTCCGGGTGGGACGCCACTCGGGAAAGACTATAAACCTCTTTTCCAGCTGACATGAAGCTGACGAGTCTAATTTTCGAGTAATATATTACTTGGGAAAGACTATAAATAATTATCCCGGCTGACATGATGCCGACGAGTCTAATTTTCGAGTAATATACTACTCGGGAAAGACTATAAACACCCCCTTTCCAGCTGACATGACGCTGAAGAGTCCCATATGCAAGTAGCATCCTACTCGGCAAGACTATAAACATACATCCCGACTGACATGAAGTCGAAGAGTCCTACATACGAGTAGTTCCCTGCTCGGCAAGACTATAAATTATATTCCGGTTGACATGATATCGAAGAGTCTCATGTACCAGTAGTAATCTACTCGGGAAAGACTACAAGGTTAAAGATCTTTGACTTCATGTTTAATTGTTTTCACAATTAAGCACAAAGTCGGGGGCTACACCTAATAGGTGCGCCTATTCGGTGCACACTATTCCAACATCTACATGGAGCCCTTCATAGCCTCGCTGCCAGCTGACATGAAGCAGGACTCGGGAGAAGCAGCACTCAGACAAAGAGCACTCGGGAGCAATGCACTCGGGAAGACTTCACCGTGGAGGATGAGCACTCGGCATCAGCTGTGACTCAACTATGAAGGTCTCGGGGGCTACTGTGGGTGCCATGGGCCCCGGGTACCTCATGACAAGCATATGGGCCACTCGGATAGAGGATGGGCCTAGCCTTGTGATTAGAGATATAGCTAGATTCGGTAGACTTCGCCTTGTATAGGAAGGAATATACAGTCCTAGTCGGGTGCGTTATATCTCTAAGGGGAGATCTCCTAGTCGTAATCCGATGGGGACTCCTACCTTGTAACCCTGTCCCCCAGTATATAAGGGGAGGCAGGGTGCCCCATGAGGGCAGGTTGAGTTGGTTCACTAGAATCACCACCATAATTCCTCAAAGGAATACATATAAACTGGACGTAGGGTATTACCTCACATCGAGGCCTGAAACCAGTATAAAAATCTCCCTGGTGTTCCTTTGCAATCCACCGAGTTTCCATCCGACCGAGTAAGCCCCATATTCATATTGCCGGTGTAAAACATCGACAAGGGTATTACCTCACACTGAGGGCCTGAACCAGTATAAATCTTCCCAGTGTTCCTCTGCAATCCACCGAATTCCAGGTCGCCGAGTAGTCCCATAGTATTATTGCCAGTGCAAAGCATCGACAGTTGGCACGCTAGGTAGGGGTTCCAGCGAATTCCTCATCAGAAGATTCGATGGATTCAATCCACGAAGTCAACAACAACAAGTTCTCCCCCAGAGACGCAATCACCTTCGGGAGCTTTGATTTCATTGCCGATCAACTCGGCAATCTCACCTTGGCTTGGGCAGATCCAATCTTGCCAGCCGGGGAACTAGCCGACATTGCGCCAGTCGGCCCGCAGGACACCGCCATCTCCTTCAACGACTTACTGCGGCAGTCCTTCACATCGTCGAACATCGGGACAACCCTCTCCTTCGGCGTCCGACTTGCGCTAGGCCTTGAGCCAAGCCAGGTTGGGCCGAGAAGGGGAGAGGTTGTCAATCTCCCTCATAGCTCCGGCGACACTGTGCACCTATATCCCATGCAGCAGACCCGATCTCTAGCAATTCAGTTTGGACAAAGCCAAGCGCCGTTTCTGATTGGATCTAGAGAGGTCGGAGTCGTTCTTACTCCGATAAACTATTCGGAGTCCGACACCAAGTCGGACAGCGGTTCGAGCGCCAGTTCGGACTCTAATTCGGCAAGCTTCCTCCTCTCCCGCGTGATCTTCATGGCTTCAACACCACCTTCCGAGGTACGCCGACTACAAGAGGAGCAACAGGAGGAGGTGCGCCGACTACGACAAGAGGAGGCCAACCGCGAGGCCCGCAATAACGAGCTACGCCAGGCTGGGCGAGTCACTCAGCAACAGATCCTCCAAACCAAAATTGGTGACCACGACGTCTTCGTCACACCACAACAGAATGTTGTGGCCGCAGCAACTCTGCTGGACACACTCCAGCTCGGGCCTGATCACCAGGCCACCACGACTATCGCCAAGATCAAGGCGATGATCATAGCTGCTGCCTGTCAGCAGCAACAGCAGTCGGGCGACACAGCTATACCGACCAACTGGTCGGGTTCTCCGGCGGTAGGCTCATCTGCATCAACACGACGCTGGGCGGCCGGCTCCAGTCGGCAACACGACGAGTCCCGACAAAAAACGCTCGGCAACACCAACAATGACAACCGGCAGCATCACCAGTACGATCGCCGACCCAATCAAGACCTCCAAGTGCGACTGCACCACAACCTTCGCCACACCTTAAATGCTCGACGCGAAGAACACGAAGAAGATGAATGCCGCCGACTGGAGGACGAAAAAAACGAGCGCTTCGGGTCTCACCCACGACGCGGGCTCTTGCACCGCCAAGATCGGATCGGAGCCCCACGAAGACGAAGATCCCAGCTTCACTCGGGAGCTACAGGACGGTCATTTGGCCGACTGGCTTTAAGCCCACAGGAATCGAAAAAACAAAAAGTACGACGGCAAGACAACCCCGGTCCTGGCTCACGTTTACACCCCTAGCAGTTCGAGCTGCTAGGGCACAGCAGAGTCATGGCCTAAAAACTTACTCTAGTCACGCTAGCAGACTCGGCGAGGACATGGCTGACAGGCCTCCCGAGCTGCGGTCGATCGGTTCCTGGGGACAACTCAGGGAGCGGTTCATCGCTAATTTCTAGGGGACTTACGGATAGACCCGCTTCGGATCATGACTTTATCAGCTGCCACACAGAAGAAAAACGAGTCTTTGCGCGAATTCATCAAAAGGTTTTCCAGAGAGGAGAGAAGCGCAACCAAATTCCAACTGTCAAAGACGAGGCCGTCATCATCGCCGCCTTTCGCAAGGCGGGGTGGGGGGTAAAAGATGCCCCCGCTTATTGCCAAAATTCACTCGGAAGCCACCATCCACAGTCCGGGCTCTCTTCACATGGCCAACAAATACGCCGAACTTAGCGAGGCGGTCGCTGAGGCCCTCGACGAGAGAAGGAGCCCCACAGAAAGGACCAAGAAGGCGAAAAGCCAAACAATGACCGCATCTCAAATAGTCTGCAGCCGCAAGCGGGGGAAGTCAGACAACGAGTGGCTAACATGGAGCACCGTCGGTTGCGGGCCCAGTGGAACACACGACTACCAGAAAAGTCATGAGGGGCCATGCCCCTTCACCCCAAGGGCAAGCACGCGGCCCAAAGATTGCTACATGCTCAAGAACTTTGCTCTCTGAGCAAGCTTCATCGTCTGCGCGCCGACAAGGACAAAGACAAGCTAGACTCGGTCCCGGACCGAATGACTTCAAGATCCTCAAGCCGAGCTCAACCACATCTTCGGGGGGGCCGCTAGCGTACGAGTCCAAGCGCAAGCAGAGAGAAGCTATCAGCGCGCGGACATTCAACACGGTCCTCCACAACGGACACCCCCCAATACTGCGCTGTCAGAGATGGCCATCACCTTCAACCGCGCAGATCACCCAGATCGGGTTTCGCACCCGGGACGATATCCACTCGTCCTGGACCTGGTCATCAGAAACATCAGGGCTGAAGAAAACCCTCATCGACGGAGGCAGCGCGACTTCAACATACTGTTCGCCAAGACTTTGGACGAGATGAAAATTCCTCGTTCAGAACTACGGCCGAGCACTGCGCCCTTCCACGGGATAATTCCCGGCCTGTCATCAACTCCACTCGGGCAGATAACCTTGCCGGTAACCTTCGGCACGCGGGATAACTTCCGCACGAAAAACGTCTGCTTCGAGGTTGCCGACATCAAGACCGCGTACCACGCGGTACTCGGACGACCGGCCCTCACCAAATTCATGGCGATACCGCACTATATCAAATATGGTGCTGAAGATGCCTGGGCCAGCAGGAGTCCTGTCCCTCCGCAGCGACGTCAAGCAAGCCTTCACCTGCGACAAGGAGAGTTGCGAACTGGCTCAATCACAAGAGGCGCAGTCGAGCGCATAGCATCTGCAAGCCGTTACACCGAAGTCGAGCAAGATCCAGTTCTGGCGAAAAAAAGCAACGTAGTCGGATTTCAGCGGGACTCTGACACGAAGAAGATCCCCTGGACCCTTTCGAGCCCTCCAAGACTGCTCTAGTCGGACCGGACTCGACCCCAATAGGAAGACGCGCTCGCCCACCTTCCTCCAAGCCAACAAGATATCTTCACGTGGAAACCGTCTGACATGCCAGGCGTACCAAGGAGGTGATGAGCACGCCCTAAACGTGAAGACAGACGCCACCAGTCAAGCAACGGCTACGCGCTTTGCTCAAACCAAGGATGCTATCGGAGGAGTTAAATCACAAGCTTCTCGCAGCCGGTTCATCAAAGAGTCTACCACCCGGATTGGCTGCAAACCCCAGTTCGTCCGGAAGAAAAACGGTAATGGAGCATTGCGTCGACATACACCGATCTAAACAAAGCGTGCCCAAGGACCCATTTGGTCTTCCCAGGATAGATCAGTGGGTAGAATTCCACGGCCGGTGACTTACTCAGTTTCTCGACTGCTACTCTAGATACCATCAAAAATCAGCCTGAGGAGAAGATGCTTGAAGACATCTTTCATCACGCCGTTTGGAGTGTACTGCTATATCACAATGCCATTCGGCCTGAAGAACGTTGGAGCAAAACCTATCAACGGGGCAATTCAGCAGTGCCTGCACACTCAGATCGGGCGCAACGTGGAAGCCTATGTCGACGATGTGGTGATCAAGACCAAGTCCAAAGAAGACCTCACCGCTGACCTGGAAGAAACCTTCCAAAAATCTTCGACATTCAAGATGAAGTTAATCCGGAAAAATGCACCTTCGGAGTACCATCCGGCAAGTTACTCGGCTTCATCGTCTCGCATCGTGGCATCGCGGCCAACCCGGAGAAAGTCAACGCCATTAGGAACATGGCACCCTCGACTAACCTCAAAGACGTCCAGAAGCTGACAGGCTGCATGGCGGCACTCAGCCGGTTTATTTCCTGACTGGGCGAACGGGGCATGCCCTTCTTCAAGTTACTCAAAAAGGCAGACAATTTTCAATGGACTTCAGAAGCCCGCACCTTCGAAGATTCAAGCAATTTCTCACATCACCTCCCGTTTGGCATCCACCTATGCCCCAAGAACGCTAATGCTTTACCTGGCGGCAAACTACTTAGGTAGTCAGAACGGTCCTATTGTGGACGATCCGAACAGGTCATATTCAGAAATACAACAGCCAATTTACTTTGTCAGCGAGGTGCTTGCCGACTCAAAGACGAGATATCCGCAAGTCCAGAAGCTGCTATATGAAGTTGCCTACCTCATCAGAACAGTCCGGAAGCTGGATGCACTTACTTCCAAGCACATCAATCATGGTGGTCACAGCGTTCCACTCGGGATGTCCTTCATACATCACGCACAAACCACCGGCCGATATCGCTAAATGGGCACTCGATCTGATGGCGTTCGAATATCACCATTCAGCCGGACAAGCAATTAATATCACAGCTACTAGCCGATCCTTCATGGCCGATGGACAGACCAAGGTTCAACTTCCCACATC
The DNA here is from genome assembly GCA_003991445.1 of Oryza meyeriana var. granulata. Taxonomy (NCBI): domain Eukaryota; kingdom Viridiplantae; phylum Streptophyta; class Magnoliopsida; order Poales; family Poaceae; genus Oryza; species Oryza meyeriana. The sequence goes on along the minus strand of RYFJ01001705.1, from coordinate 17,088 downwards.
AACAGCAAAGCTAGAAAGTACTGGACAATGTACTTCGACGTTCTTTACGGACGGCGGGAGCGCGGCAGGCGTTTATACTAAAACTTCCCCACCCACCGGCGAACAAAAACTAAGACCATTAGTAGTTCTACAATCCACTTCCCCTACCACAACGCTCGATTACGAGGCACTGGGACACTATCCACGTCTCCGCACGCTATATACTCGGGCATTCGAAGTCGACTGTGTGGCGCTTCAGGATTCCCAACTCAGTAAAACCAAGTCAATGAAGGACTACATGTCGACGACACCATGGCGGCATACTGCCAAGAGCGTCCGCAAAGCTTGAGAAAAAAAACAAATCGACAGGCTCAAATCACACACATCCCATAATTGCCAGGCCTAAATACAACGATGATGGCAGCGACGAGCTCATAAACACGGATCCAAGCGAGAAAAACGTTCCTACTGGAAACTTTGTCAGCAACTCATGCATCCTATCAGTCAAGAAAAAACCGCGCCTATTGGATCAGTCAGGAGGTGAACCTACCCCGACTACACACGAGTGCTGCACATATGTCAAGACTGGAGGACTCCTGTTGTCAAATTTCTCCTGGACGATGAACTCCCAGAAAGATGCAGTCAAAGCCGAGCAGATCAAGCATCAAAGCAAAAACTTCCTACTAGTTGGAGAAGACCTGTACTGAGGAGCGCATCCGGGTCCCTCATGCGCTGCGTCACCACCGAGGAGCGGCATAGCAGATCCTGCATCGATCCACTCGGGCTATGTGCAACCACGCCGCATCCAGGACGTTAGTCGGAAAGCTTACCCCGTAGGGATTTTTCTGGCCCCACACGCTCGGTAACAGACGCCAAAGATATCATTCGCAAGTGCGAGGTGCCAGTTCTACGCAAGACAACTACAATCTCCACAATCCCTAGGAACTCCAAACTATCCCCATTTCCTGCATTCGCGTTGGGGGGCTCACATGGTCGGGCCTTTCAAAAAAAGGGCCAGGAGGGTTCACACATTTAATTCGTTGCGGTGGATAAAATTCACCAAGTGAGAGTTGAGGCTAAACCGTTGCAACAATTTTACAGAAACGTAACAAAGGCACGAGCAAAAGGACTTCATCGTATGAGTTACTGCGAAAAATACCAGTTCGGGGGGTCCTAACCGCATCATCACCGACAACGCAACTCAGTTCGCGGCCGGGGTATTCCAAAACTTCTGCGAATTCGGCACCAAGATCTGCTACGCATCTGTGGCACACCCGCGAGCAATAGCAGGTCGAAACGAGGCCAACAAAGTGGGCTACTTGTTCTTACAAAAATCGAAGCATCAGGCCAGATGACATATCACTCGACCTGACTACACATAAATCCGAATCCTGGGTACATAGAACTCACCAATCATTCTCTGGTCTCTCAGAACCATGGGTTAGTCGGCAACAGGCAATCCCTTTCTTTCTGTCTACGGTGCCAAGGCATATCTACCTACAAAGAGTACAGTTCGGCTCTCCGCGAGTCCGGCTACTCAGAAACATCTCCAATAATACCCGAACACCCGTCGAGTTAGATCAGTTGGGAAGAAGCAGAGACACCACAAACAATCCAGGCAAGTATCTCCAAGCTACTCGCTACCACAATCGGCAATGTCTGTGGCCACCCTTTTTGGTCGGGATCGCTTTCTGAGAAATACAAACCACCAAAAGACAGGCACAAACTTATCCCCAATCTGGGAAGGGCCGTTCATCATAGCACGAGTCACGTGGCCAGGACCCTACCGACTGAAGACCAAAGACGCGCGCTCTCATCAGCAACTCATGGAAACATAGAACAGCTACCACTTCTATCTATAACCTGAGTTCTACGACTTTTTTCATGCCCGTACAGTTCCTCTGAACCACGCACGAGTCGCTGTATCCCCACAAGAGAGAACCACAACCGAGTAGTGTGAGTTGGGGGTATCCTATACGCTTGTAAATTATTATACTGTTTGTGCTGTCAATAATAACGAGCCTGCCTTACTCAGTTCGATCCCCCATTATGACTGTCATAAGTCCGCCCGATTACAGTTCCTTACATGCATGATTTTCTAAATTCTGACAAACTAACTCGGCATAGACTACACCAATCGGTAGGCTGATGCACAACTGAGTAATTCAGAGCTGGAGGCAACGCACTATATTTACCTCGCATTTTTATACAAATATTTATACCGACTACATAACATATCGCCCTTTTACAGACCCAGGTCTTGGTATCGTATCGTCTCACGCCCACACCACCCCGCAAATCCATCAGTTCAACACTCCATCCCATCTGGTTTCGAATCTCTCAACTTCCCACACGGATTCAAACTTCGCCCGCCAAGCCACACCCCCGATTTGAGCCTGAAACATCCAGTCAACTCAATAGCCCCAACACCTCCCGCCTCAGAGCGTCGTCTCCTCGGCGAACCCCTACCCCGATGGCTTCAATATCTGCCCTTGGGTAGATAGGATTTTTTGTTGACTTAGTCATCGCCAGGTTTGGGCTACACCGAGAACGACAAGCTCATCCGAGACCTCTCACCAGGCACTCGGTGCATCATCAAGCGCGCCACAGTTGGGAATTCTGCTGCAGCTACGTCCCTACGGCGGCCGGTCTATGACCAGGTCAAGGAGCCCTTTCACGGACCTGACGCAGGGCCTCCCGTGACTCCTGATGATTCTATCTCCTCTGTGTCCAAAACCTGACTCGGGCCTGGACGTTCGTTCTCATACTCGACTCTAGGCCCGCCGCAAGGAACTCTTTAAGCTCGGTCGCATGGAACAGCTAGTGGATGGTTAAGATCGTACAGATGCCCTCGATAGTCCACAAGGACTTACTTTGTAGTCGCCTCCACCCGCCACGGCCTTTTCTAGTTCAGCTTTCTCTCTTACCCGAGCTGCCGACGACTCCCCCTTCAACTTGGCCTCTCCCGCCCAAGCGTGTTGGCCTTTGTCAGTCGGCCGACCTTTTCAAGCTCGCCTAGCTTCTTCGGCCTCTTTCAGCTGGGTTTCCCCTCTCCGTCGTGCTTTAGCTCAGCTTCGAGGGCTGCACAAAAACAGATTAGTCAAGAATCCTCGACCTTGCATCAAGACATAACCGGGCTGTCGGGGGAACATTCTTCTCAGCTGGAAAAGCACATCAAGGCTTCAGTCAGGGAAGGTGAGCTCGGGGAATTTACCTATCTGATCCCGCTTGGGCCCAAGTTTCCTCCCTGAGTTGGGTGGCACCCTCCTTCAGCCAAGTTCTTACCCGCGTGTTCCGCTCCTCCATCTCGGCTTCAATGCCCCACCGGAGTTGTTCCAGTTCTGCAAGGTGAGGAGCCATTTCGACCAGAATTTTGGTCATCGCCTCGTTGCGGTCAACAAGATACCCCTGCATCAGGGAGAAGAATAAGTCGAAGATGGAGTCAAAGGACGTCAGAAACACACAAGACCACCGAATTTTCGCATCACCCAAGAACTGTACCCGAACTCCCTTGGATCCGGCAAGAGTGGCACGGAGTAACCTCTCGCGCCCCCTCCTCACTACAAAACAGGTTTTTTATATATCTCGTAAGCTTGAAGACCTTCCACATGTCCCAAGTTAGGCTGATCCAGTGAAGTCCAAGAGCATAGGCTCCGTCCCGCACATGCGCAGGGCTTCACAATCCGAGGTAGGTGTAGGGATCTTCTCGGCCACGACGACGCGACGACACACCATGACACCGAAGGTCTCGTCGCCCCACAAATATCGGCCCCCCCGAGCAGCCTCGGTGTTTAAAATTAACTCAGACGCATCCTCCACAGCAGCTTCACAGGAGACAGGACTCAGGGACTGGACAGCAACCCCCGTAACTGCCCCTGTCAGGTGGTAACCTTGGTTAGCGACCCTGCAGTCACAGGACCACTCAGTCTCCGTGACGGAGGCCACCCGCTCAGCGGGCTGCTCCCTCGAACAGCACTGGCTCGCTGGGCGAGGCTCTTCACAAGACCGAGTGCCTTTCTCCAATCGATAATCGAAGCCCCCCCCGCCCTTCACTGCGCAACAACAAGACGTCAGAAATGCTTGCTTCATCAAACAAGACACGCACGGAGGACCCGAGGAGCAGACTACCTCTGGAAACTTGACCTCGCCCACCCCACCAGTGAATCCAGGGCCCCCCCGATCTGGCACCCAGTAGTCGGGCTAGGTCGGCGTCGTTACCCACATCACTCTTCCACTGGAGTCAGCCCCGCCTCTGATAGCGGCTTCTCCACATCATACAACAACACCCCCCAGTGGCGTCTCCTTCGGTTTGGCTACGCTCGGCAGACAACGTCGTCAGGCTCGGACAATGCTGGGCTTGTCCACTGTTCCCACCCGGGGGCACGATCGCCCCTAGGCTCGCTCGTGGCGGTTAGTCCTTTATCTTCAGCCCTCCTACCACTACAACCTCCAGCACGGTGTCACGGCTCCTCGCCACCGCCTAAAAAGAATAGGTCTTTTTCCCCCCTCTTGGAGTCGAAAGGGTCTGAGCAGACGGGGCTTTTCGGCCCTTTTTGAGATCAACTCAGCCGACCAACACACGGGCGACGATTCCTTCCATCAAATTCCTCGCACCACTACAATGATTCAACAAGTGCATCGCATACTCAGCAGCACTCATACAACCGAGGGGCAGGTCCGCAGGCATTCACTACAAAAGAAATGGGAGGTTACCTTGCGGGGCCAATGCGCCTATAGGAAGCAAATCTACGCTTCTTGTCTCAGTCCTCAATCACCGTTGAGAATACCCGAACAGGGTCTTCCGTCATCTTCAGCTTGTTCGACATACCGCCTCCCAACCTGATGCATGGCTACCCGGTCAGATCGTGTTTTCCCGAATCCCAGCCAAACGCGCTCCTCACCTTCAGGGCTGGAAGCGCTGAGTCGAAGACCCTCCTGGCCTACCCAGGTCCAGTCAGGCCAGCATCCTTTGAGGTTGAATTCATTCAGCTGACAACCACCACCACACGAATGTCAGCAGCTGGTGCACTTGACCCATCTCCTCGTAGGTCGGGTCTGCCGATCAGTTCGGCAAAACCACCGGTGGCCTACTGGTGAATGGACGCAAGGAAGGAGCTAGATCGGTGCAATAAACACCATTCCCTTGTGCGACCTTTCAAGGAGGACTTCAAGCGGAAGGTTCAAGATATGATTTTTTCCCATCGCCCTCAACGGAAGACCAGCCCCCCCAATTACCTTGATGTTATTTTTGGAAGGCTGAGGCTTGGCGTGGAACAAATGCCTAAAGAGATTGAAATGGGGTTCCACGCCCAAATAGCATTCGCCACAGAGTGACAAAAATGGAGATCTGAAGAAATCGAGTTAACGGATCAAACGCCAGACACACCAACTCCAGCTTATAGAAAGTCAAAAGGATTGCGGTGAGAAATTGAAGAGGGAGACCATCACAAACTCGGAACTCGAAAAAAGAAGCAAAAAACAACCGTTTTGCCAGATCGGGATTTGCTGACTCACCCCTTAGCCGACCGCCATCGCATCACTTCTTAGGCTCCGGCAGCAAACTATCAGTGCTTCATCATTAAGCGATAGCTCACCGAACACACAATCTGAACGTCGGCCAAGTATCCCCGGCGACCCAAACAGCCCGCGAAATCGACGCTTCAGGCATGTTGAAGCACTCGTTGAGCATCCAGATTGAAGGAAAAGCCAAATCGGGGCTTGAACAGACAAAGAGACCAAAAGACGCCCGAAAATCCAACAAGAGTCGAGCGGAGAAACAGTCGCAACAGCTTACCCTAGCCGCCCGCAGGACCGAGCGAGAGCGAAAAGCTGGGCGCAAAAAGCAGACAACCGAAAGTGAATCGCGATTGATAATTTGGAAAGATGAATCTTTTCTCTCCCCCTTTTTATAACCCGAGACGACTGTCTAAGTTGGGCTTGGGCCTACATAGTCCGACCAACTGGCAGACCATCAAGACATGATCTTCCTAACAGTAGCATCTCCATGTGGCCCAACTCGCAGAGGCTGATCAGAAATTATAGGCTGGTGCTACCGACAGGAATCGATGAAAATAGATATACAGCTTCATGAGAGACCTTACTGCTAAACAGACATACTTGTTTGGAAGGCATATCTGTCTTATCCACCAGTCTCGAGATATAATCCTTTATAAGCGATTACAAGAGCTGGTCTAATCATTACACAAATTGGGGACACAAGGTATCTTTCTCGAGTACACCCTACCATACCATGGATTATTTCATAAAGTGGCCAACCTACTCGCCTAACATGGGTGCCCAGTTGCCATAGCAACCTTATCCATTCAGGCTGATATGATGCTGAAAGAATCTAACTTCAATAGTGCACTACTCGGGAGACTATAAATATCTTTTTTTCCGCTGACAGTGATGCGGAGGAGTCTAACTTCTAAGTCGGACCGCCCCACTCAGAAAAGCTAAAAAACCTTCTTTTTTTCCAGCAACATGACACTCAGAGTCCCATGTACGCCCACTTAGCATCCTCAATACTCAGGCAAGACTATAAAACATCTCATTCCGATGACATGAAGAATACATCGAAGAGTCCTACGTTACAAGTGTTCCCTACTAGCAAGGCCTATAGAGTTATATACCACGCCTGACATGATACCGAAGAACCCTTATACCAGATAATCTACTCGGAAATTATTTCAGTTAATCCGATCTTTGGACTTTTATGATTAATTGTTTTCACAAATTAAGCCAACAAGTCGGGCTACACCTAATAGTCGCACCTATTCGGCGCAACACCCTATTCATACAAACATATGAAGCCCTTCATAGCCTCGTTGCCAGTGACATGAAGCAGGACTCTGGAAGACAAGTGTATTCGGACAAAGAGTACTCAGAGCAATCGCACTCGTTGATCTTCACCATGCGGGATGAAGCACTCAGCATCAGCCCCCCATTATGAACCTCAACATGAAGGTCTCAGCGGCTACTGTGAGTGCGCCACACAGCCCCGGGTACCTCACCACTAGCATATGGCCCACTCGGATAGAGGATGGGCCAACCATAATATAATAGAAGGATAAGATAGAAACCAGGCCCAGCTTTGCCTTGTTATAATAAGGAAAATCAGTCTTAGTCGACAGGTTTCTATCTCTAAGAAGGAAATCCCTGGCCGTATCCGGCTAGGATCCTGTTATCATGTACCCCTTCCCCTAGTATCATAAAGGGGCAGGCGCCCCCCATGGGGCAGGGAAAAAAAACACCAAGAATCATCGATCAATAACCACCTCAGAGAATAAAACACCTCAACCTTGAACGTAGGGTATTCACAACACTGAGGGTCCCCTAAACACAGTATAAATCTTCCTATGTTCTCTACAAATCCACCGAATTCTACGGTCGCCGAGTAGTCCATCCCATATATATTGCCGTGCAAAAGCAATCGACAGCTCCTGCCTCCCTACTCGGCTTGACGCTAGCTCTCTTCTGCCCGATCTTCGACAGGTTTTCCCAGTTCTCTTGGAGTTGGCTGTAAGAAGCAGACGACTCAATGGCCTCTTCTTCAATTTGGCCCAACAAAGTTTGGGGATCATCATCAAACTCCTCACATCCTGCAAAGTGATTGAAGCAACTAGTAAACATCAACCATTGCAGAGAAATCCAGGATACACTCATCTACAAACAACATCACAGATAAAACAAAAATGACAGCAAGTTAACAAATCATCATTCAATATACCTCTGGACGAGCCTTTTCTGCTGTAAGCCCGGAGGCCGCTCATGCATCTTCTGTCTCACCAACCAACCCCATTGGCGAAGAAGCTGAGAAAGATAATCAGTCACCTTGTGCTTATCAGTCAAAAATCTGGTATACTCGGCTGCGCCAGTCATCTTTGCCCTCATAATACCACCAGTTGAAGTGGCTTCAGCTTCAGGGGGGGCCCTGATACGGCGTCAGGACAAACCATTCTGGCCACCCAAATACTAGGCCCAATCCAGAGCTCTTCAGCCTCCAATCAATTCACTCAATCAACTGATACACTGGACCATCTCCTCAAAGTTTGGCACACGAAGACCAGCTGGGCATTGACCTCCGGAGACAAACTAGTAAAAGGGGCAAGACAAGTTCAAGATTAGAGCAAGAGAAACATTCTCTATGCCAGCCCTTTAAGGAGGTTTCAGAGGAACATGAGATAGATCTATTTTTCATTTCATTCCTAAGTGAGACCGCGCTCCCCTGTCGATCTTGCACCGCAAAATACTATGGGGCTACCACTCGGTGAACCTGGAATTCAGTGGATTGCAGAGCAACACTGGGAAGATTTATACTGGTTCAGCCCTCAATGTGAGGTTAAAACCCTAGTCCAGTTGAGGTGTTATTCCTCTGAGGTGTTATTGATCGAATCTGGTGTTGATGCTCTGCCCTCCTGGGGCGCCCTGCCTCCCTTTATATACTAGGGACAGGGTACATGATAAGGATTCCCAGCCGGATACGCTAGGATTTCCTTCTAGAGATAAAAAAACTTGTCCGACTAAGACTATATTCCTTATTATACAAGCGAAGCCTGCGGTTACTATTTAAAATCTCTAATTGTATAGCTTGGCCATCCTCTATCCGAGTGGCCCATATGCTGATAGTGAAGGTACGCGCGGGGGTCCATGGCCTCCACCAGTAGCCCTGAGACCTTCATAGTTGAGTCATAGCTGATAGCCGAAACACAAACTGATTGCTCATCCCCATGAAGATCGCCGATTGCGATGCTCATCTCATCGTGAATAAAAAGCGTGAAGCATGGCATTGTGCGACGACTGTATGACCACCAATCAAATTACTACCCGAAAATCCCTGGCGCACCATGATAGTTACACCAAAGCGCCAGACATAACAGCACCACGAAAAATAGAAAGACCTAAATGAATATATAATAGTGTGCACGCATAGGCGCACCTATTAGTAGCCCAACTTTTGCTTAATTTAAGACAATTAACATAAATCCAAGATCTTAACTAGAAGTCTTCCGAGAGATTACTACTGGTATATACGACTCTTCGTATCATGTCAAACCGAAATAAACTTTATCAGACTCTTGCCAAGTACGAATAGAAGCCAACCACGTATCGTTGTAGTCTCTTATCGACTTCGATCTAGTCTCCAAGGAAAGAGCTTAATGAAAATTATAATCTTGATCCCGTACCTTATACCCATCCCGAGTAGAATGCTAACTTCATCGAATAAGTGTAACCCCCTTCAGCTCAATACAGCGAAAGAGTTTTATAGGCTTTCCGAGTGGCGTCCCACTCAAATTAACTCCTCCAATCATGTCAGCGAAAAATTTTATAGTCTCTTCCCGGTATGCACTACTCGAAAGTTAGACTCTTCCGCATCCATCACGTTAGAATGTCTTCGTGACAACTGTGCATGGCAATGTAGCCGAGACCACTTTATAAAATAATCCATACGTGTTAGTTACTCGAGGAAACCTGCGTCTCCGAATTTAATGAAGACCAGCTTTATCCTTTCAGAATATCCTCGAGACCTGTAGATAAAAAACAGACAATATCCAAACATATATTTTAGCAATAAGCTTTCAAAAAGCATATCTGTTTACCTCTGCTCCTGTTAGAAAAAAATAGCACCAGCCACATATTCAACTCAGCCTGCAAGCGGCCCACAAGAGCACTACTTAGGAACTCATATCTTGGACCATGCTGACCGTTGCCCGAACCCAATATCAGCACGGCTCTATAAAAATGGGAGAAAAAAAGATCCTTCACTTCCCCAATCAGCAACCCCTTCGTCTTCCACCTTCCCACCCAACTTCCGCCTGCTCGCTAGTAGCTAGCGCCATTCCCTACCCGAACCGACATTCCAATCCTCTTCGCTTATTCAAGCCCCCGATTCGCTTTCCCCCAAATCTCGTGCTCCTCATGCGAGGCTTCGATCCGTGGTCCGCCGGGAGTCTTGGCCATTTCGACTGTGGCTCGATAAGCTGAACGCTGGAAAGTGAGCTGAATTGCCCGCCAGAAGATTCAGCTGTGCGATCCAGGGATGAGTCGACCCAAAATTCCCCACCTAAAACTAGTGTTTCGCCTCTTTTTCATCAGGCTTGTGCCTCCGTCTTCTGATTTCTTCCGCCATCCTTAGATTTTTATGGCTGGATTAGTGCAGTTGAACCCAACTCAACCTTCAGTCTCTATTTTTGTCACTCTTTGAGTTGCTATTTGTTGAACCCAATTCCCTTCTTCAAGGCATCTGTTCCACATAAGCCTCAACCCCTCAAATCTAACATTAGGTAATCGGGCTGGTCTTCAATAGTGATAGAAAAATTGATCTTGATCTTCCTGAATCCTCCTTGAAAGGTTGTCACAGGAGTCGTTCTATTGCGCAAATTCTAGCACCCTCCTTCGCCATTACGGCTTCCACCGGTTCTCCCAATTGTCGGCAGCCCCACCATAGGAAGGTCAAGTGCACTCTTTTGGAACTGGAAATTTCAAGAATCCGGCTGACTGGTCCTGGGTACCAGAGTCCGACCCGGTCTTCCACCCTGAAACTAGAGTGCGTCGGTTGGATTATCAGGAAAAAAGACCTTGACCAGTTAGTCCGGGACTGCCACGAGCGGAAGTTACGAAGCACCTGTTCGGATACTTTCTCCAGCGTAATTGAAACCGAAACAAAAACGCATTGGCGTCTTTAAGCATGACCCCGGACCGAGTAACATCCATCTTCCTTCTAGTAGCGCATGCCTACGCTCAAATGTTGAGTGCGGCAGCCACTATGATTATCTTCCGATTTCTTGCAATGTGCATAGAGTTTGATGAAACTCCCGTCCAATTGCGCCGTCCCCGTTAAGAAGAGGCCGAATCCCTCTGCTGCCCAACCCGACTCCAAGAGAGCGGGGAAGAATCCGATTTATTATTGGTGCGAGCATGACGGCGCGCTGTAGCGGGAAGCTTAAAATAAAGGCGCCACTGCTCATGCCCGTTCGAAGCCCCAGGTTAGACCGCGATGACCCGATGTTGTCGAGCGCCGTCGTAGCGCCGCCAGGGCCACTGGACAAACACTGACAGAGAGGCGTCCAAGTCGATCACACTGAATCGGACAAGCGGCTACGTGCCCACCGCTGATTTTACGCCGACCGGGCCGACTGCCAGACTAGCGCCGCCGCCGGAATGGTCGCCAAGAATCTGAAGTCTCAAGAGTGCCTCTCCGGCGTCTTCTAAAATCTTGTCGGAGTAATGTCTTATTTTGTTTCGCCATCAGAAACAGCCGATATCATCTCAAGACCAACCGACTCTCCTCGGAAGACTCGCCCGCAGCCAGCGCCACGTAACACACCTGGCCGAGCCGGGAGCCAACCTGTTCAGGGAGACGAGGGTCCTACTGCAGGGCCGCCACCCCACCCAACCGGGCGCCGCTGAGTCGAGCCTCCAACCCTGGAGCGTCCCTACTGCAGAAATCATCTTGCGAGCCCCTAAGCCAATCCCCGATCCTGCGGACGGCGTTTGGAGCTGGGGCCCATCGCCTCGTGAGCTCGTCTCATCGCCGCTGCCCGTCCCTACCAGAGATCCCCACATCGCTCGGATCAAGCTCCTCCACGTTATATCCCCAATCCTTTACATGGACAACTCCACGGTACTGCGAAAACTTCAAGCTCGATGAATCTCGCAGGAGGAGCCGAAAGCTGCTTCGTGCCCATCACGGTCCAAGGAGTGCCGTTAGACTCTTGTGGAGACCTTGGCAATCTCTTGTTTTGATGTCTGACTCCTCTCTGATCCGTTCTTATCCCTGAGCAGAAGCTTGTCGACCGTTAACGAGGCATGACGGAAATTCTGGTCGAAGACCCCCCACCTCGCAAAACTGAAGCAACGCCGGCGTGAGCCGAATGAGACGCGTCATGCGGGAGCGCGGATGGCCTACTGTTGTAAGATTGCCATAGCTCAGCGTGAAGACATGGCCCCCTAGCCGGAAAGATTAGAGGAAAAACCCTCGAGTATATCTTCCGACCGAACCGTGATGTATTCATCCAGCGTGTTGTTCCCGGAACTGCCCAATGTGTTTATGACGAACGGTGATCCTGGCTAATCTTGGTGTAGACCTCGAAAGCGGAGTTAACGACCCACAAGAATCATACTGAAGGAGCCGAAGAGAAGCCAAGGCCGTTGAGAGCTCAAGCGACTGACAAGCCAACGCCAGCTTGGCCGGGAAAGTCCAGTGAAAGGAGACCGTCGCCAAGCTCGATAAGGAAAAAAAGACTGAACGGAAAGACCTGCCGTGGACGACTCGAAATAATCTCAACCCGATGTAATCTAGCCATCCATTAGTATTCTTTTAGCCGAATCTGACAAGCTACTTGACGCACCAGGCAACATGAGAGCCAACTCAGCCCCAGTTATCGTTCTACACAAGAATAAGAGTGATCAGGGTCAGGAAGGCCCTGTCGGGGTCGTTTAAAGCTCTACCTCATGATCCCCGCGCCTGTGGGACCAGCAGAGAATTCCCAGATAGACACGCCAGGATGCACCGGCTGCCTAAAAATACTCTGCATGACATGTTTTGTCGCCGCGTGCCCATACCCTGGCGATGACCAAGTCCATCTACCCAAGGCACATATTTGAAGCCATCGGGAGGGTTGCGAAGAGACGACGCCCGAGAGGCGCTTGCACGATGCCCGGGCAAGCCGGACTGCTGAAAATACCGAACCCTAGTTCTTGAAGGGCAACCAATGTTACTATCAATATAACTGAGTAAACAAGCATGTGTAATATGTGTTGTAATGCCACAAGGCTTATTAGCATTACCAATTAGCGTTACTTGACTTTGTTATATGCACTAGTAGTCTTCAGAACTTAAAAAATCGTTCAAAGTAAGGAGCTGTACTCGCGAACAATGACAGTCGATAAGCTCATAACCCGAAGTGAAATAAGCTCGTATGTTATGACAGACACATATATACATGCAGCCCCGACTCATACTCTGATACAACGCGTATATGGATCAAGAAGACGTACACATAAAAGTATAAACCACGTATAGAAAGGACGTAGCTTTTCTATTTCCATATGTTGCTGAATAAGAACACATCTTCGTCTTCAGTTGTAGCGCCTGCCGCGTGACCGGGCATAATGAACGGCCCTTCCAGGTGGGATACTTATGCTTGTCTTTATGGTATGTATTTTCCTCAAACAATCCCGACCAAAAAGGCGGCCACAACATTTGCGATGTGCTACGACTAGGCTTGAGATACCCGCCGACTGATTTGCGTGTCTCTGCTTCTCCTCCTCCAAGCTAATCTAGTTCGACCAGTCGGTATTGTGGGGTCATCTTCTGATAAGCCCGACTCTGAGAGCCGAACTTAACTGTTAGGTTAACAAGCCTCGAGCACGAGACCAAAGAAAGATGCCCCCTGACTAACCGGTCTGAAACCAGAGAACGATGGATTCTGTACCCACCGCCCGCATATTTGTAGTCGTCGAATATCCTGCCTATGCCTTGTAAGACCATTCCATGGCTCTTCACCTGCCCGTTTGCCCTCAGTTCCACAAATGCATAGCAGATCTTGAGCAAATCATCGCAGAAAATCGTTTGATGATGCGGTTAGACTCCGAACCGAATAATATACTCATCACATAAGTCCTTGCTCGTCGCTGTAATGTTTGACGCGTTAGCCTCATCCACTTGGTAACTTATCCACTCCGATGAATAATGCTGTGAACCTCCTGCGCTTTCTTAAAGCGCCGACATGTCGATCCCCATACTGCAAAGGCAGAAATGGGATAGTTTGAGTTCCTGGCTGAAGTTATTTGTCTTGCGTAGAACTGGCACCCTCCACTTGCGAAACGAGTCTTTGCGTCTTTAGCTGTTATTATGAAACTAACGGAGAGATTCCCGTACCACCGTTGTCGTTTTCTATAGTATGAACCGTTTTCGACCGTTTCGATTTGGCAAAACATAAAAAATTGATCATTTCAATTCTTCACAATCATTTCAACCATTTTTGTTCCTCATATTACTAAATACTAGAAAAATCCCGTTGACCAAACCGTTCGCTTTTCATATTTAATACGTTTTTCGACCGTTTCCGACCGTTTCAGCCATTACTGTTTGGCTAGAAAAATTCCCTACCGTAACGCTTTCCGACTAAGCCCGATGATTGCCTGGTTCCACATATGCCCGAGTGGATCGAATGCAAATCTGGCTTCCCTCCATGTGGTGACGCAGCGCATGAACACCGGATGCGCTCCTTCGGTACAGGGCTTCCCCACTATGAACTTTCTTCGACCTTATCTGCCGCTTGACTACAATCTTCTGGAGTCATCGTCGTGAGAATTGACAACAGATCCTCCAGTCTGACATGTGTGCGACACCTATTGGTGTCAGTCACTCACTCCCGACTCTCTGGTGCCTTCTTCTTACTGATTGCTCCATAAGGCTCGACAAAGATTCAAGTTGGAACTGCTTCTCGCTTGACCCATGTTTGCTAGCTCATCTGCTACTCATTATATGCGCAACATGTGATTTCCAGTCCGTCAACTTGTTTCCAGCTTGACCTCCTGACAGTATGCCGCCATGTATCGTCGAGACAGGTTCTAGTCTTTCAGACTTGGTTACCACGTGAGAATCTCCGCGCACAACCAGTCGACGTATGCCAGTAATGCGAGCGAGCCCATGAACAAGTGCCTCGTACTCCAGCGACGTTTGAACCGGAAGTGATTGTTAAACGTACTTCAGTTTTCGCCAGTGGACGTCAATATGACTCCGGCCCGGCGCCACCGACCCTAGAAACCGCGAAATACATTGTCCATACTCTAAGCTTGCTGTTGTGAGTACTGACTTCTGTCCACCGGCCACGAGTCGGCTAGAGCTTAATTGTATGCTGCCGTGCTGAAAGTGATGTCGAACGCCATCAACTCACCATTTACAATTCGGCCGCTGCCTCGCGATATGAGACATCCCTGGAGTGGAAAATATTTGTGATCACCTACTTGTGTCTGGACAATAATGCACCAGCTTCCGACTGTGATAATAGGCCATTTATAGCACTTCTGGACCTGCGGAATTCATTGGAGTCCGCAAGACCTCGCAAACGAAAGTAGACTCCGTTGTATTTTTTGACTTACCCTTCATCCTCGACCACCACACCTGCTGACTACCATGTTTTCCCCAGATATACATTATGGTTCCTGGATGCCAAGTGACGCCAACACGAGGAGTGATGAATTGTTTGAATCTTCGAAGCCGTTGCTTCGAGTCCATTGGAAATAGTCGTCTTTAGTAGGCTTGAAGAAGGGCAGGCCCCATTCCCCAGCGGGAGATGAACCGCTGAGTGCCGCAGCCAGCAGTCAGCTTCGCGACATCTTGAGTTAGTCGGGACGGTCCAATGTGCCTAAGGCATTGACTTTTACCGGTCTCGATGCCCGTGCAACAATAAGCCGAGTAACTTCCATCACCAAGCCACATTTTCGGTTCAACTTCATCTTGACATTCTTCAAGCGTTTTGGAAGGTTCTTCCAGTCATCAGAGTCTTCTTTGGACTTCTGATACCACATCTCGACGTACTGCACGGTCGCCCATCGAGTATCGCAACCACCCTGAATACCTTTGATATGCGCCCAGCGTTCTTCAACTAACGCATGTGATGTAGCAGTACCGCTCCAAACGCATTGTATGAAAAGTGTCTTTACAGCTCTCCTCCCTCGGGCTCTGATTTGATGTATCCGAGAGTTAACAGCGAAAAGCTGAAGGCGCACCCTGCCGTGGAATCAACACGCTGATCTATCCGGAACCAAATGGGTCCTTGGGCACGCTTGTCTGAGTCGGTCTAGTCGACCACATGCGCCATATTACCTTTTTCTTCCGGACCAGAACGGTTTGCCAGCCAATCCGGTGTAACTCTTTGATAACCCGCGCCGGACTTGTAATTCCTCCCGGATAGCATCTTGTCGTCTTGCGAAGCGCCGTAGTCTGCTGACTGTTGGCGTCTCTCTTCATGTTAGGCATGCTCGATACCTCCCTTGTACGCCCGCATGTCGGACAGTTCCACCGAAATTATCCTTGTGCTTGGAAAGGACCGACGGTTGTCTCCTATGGGGGTCATCCGTCCCACTAACATCTTGGAGGTCGAAGGCTAGCTCTTCTTCATGTCAGAGTCTGCTGAAATTCCCGACTTCGCTGGCTTTTTCGCCGAATTTGATCTGCACATCTATTGTGACGGTTTGCCGAATGCTATCGCCCCAGACTGCCGCCTCTTGTATGAAGCCAGTTCGCACTCTCCTTGTCGCAGCTGAAGGCTCTTGACCACTGTGGAGAGAGACTCCTGCTTGTCTAGCATCTTCAGCACCATTATGTATAGTGCGGTATCGCCAAAATTGCGAGTGCCGTCTCCGAATCGCGTGGATGCAGTCTCAAATCGCTACTCAAAGCAGATATTTTCTGTTTTGAAATATCCTGTTCAAGTTACCGCAAAGTATCTGCCCGATGAGTTGATACAGCGGAAGTATTCCCGTGAAGGCGCAGTCTCGGCCGATATTCTGAACGAGGACTTTCATCTCATCCAAATCTGAGCAACAGGATATAATCCGCTGCCTCGTCATGAGGTTTTTCAGCATATGTTTTTGACAACCGGTCCAGGACGAAGTGGATACTCCTGGTGGGAAACCCGATCTGTATCTGCGCGATGAAGTATGGCCCATCTCCTGACCAGCCAGTACTGGGGTGTCGGTCCGTGGAACCGTTGATGTTCGCCCGCTAAAAGCTTCATGTTTGTGCTGGCGACTCGTATGCAAGTCGTCCCCCAAAAATATTGACTCGGCTGAGGATCTTGGGAATCATCAGCCGACCCGAGTCTGGCTATTCTTTGTCCTTTTACCCAGACTCATAAGTCTGCTTGAGCAAACTTTTTGAGCATGTAGCAGTCTTTGCTGCTGCTTTCCCTTGGTGAAGGCATGGCCACTCATACTCTAAGTATTCGTTTCCCTGGGCCCATCGACTCCCCATGTTGCCACCTCGTTGTCGACTTCCGCGTTACGCTGCCCAGACTTTTTTGAACGCTCAGTGTCGCTTTCCCTTCTTTCTTCTATCGGCTCCTTCTCTCTTGAGTCCTCCGCACCGTTTGCGATCGG